>CM071860.1:21279543-21310106 GCA_036759665.1 Gynandropsis gynandra
GGATTCATACTTTAACCTTCCAGCAAAATATGAATTCCTATGTTACTACGCGGGCAGCACTAGTATAAGAGTTATGATGTTGACTGAAGGACCGAATATCAAAACAATTACGATAGATCTAAGCATTAACGCATAAATTTGTACATCTGTTACAATCCAATATCCCTAACCCATAGTTGAGAATCTACACACTCATGGAGTTTGCTAACAAAGGAAAAAACACAACCCTAAACATGATAAACCCTAGGAAACTGGATGCCTCGATCTTCCCTATTGTGTTATCGATGTGTGGATTGATGCTTCTCTCCTTCTCCAGCATCTCCCGAGCCTTTCCTGATGATTTCCAAGCCTTTCCTTGCCCTAGGCGTCGCCCCCTTGCGTCTAGATCTGTTCAGGTCTATTAATTTGCTCGTTTGAATTCAAAATCAAGGTTGTTGCGAGAAAGGCGGCCCGCTCGGGTGCACCTTTTACCCGGTCGTGGAGAGGCGCGCCCGACCGTGTACTTCGTCTTGCTCGATCGGGCATCAGCACCCACTCGCGTGGTTGAACATCCTGAGTCGTGTAAACTCTCGGGGATTTTTAGGATCAATTAACTGCCCGAGTGGGTACCTTTTTGCACCCGATCGGGTATCACTACCCGATCATGTTGTCTTCGTGCTCGGGTCGTGCAAGGTGCTGCAATTAAACCCCGTAGGTTTTGCCCGAGCGGGTAGACCTCAGTGCCCGATCGGGCACTCTTCAATCCATATTTTTGCTCTTTTCCGCTCGTTGCTCGGGTGTTCCTTTGAGTTCCAAGGCTTGATTTCGGCTCCGAGTGAATTTATCTTCAGAATGTGTGGTTTTACTCAGGAATTCGCCTTTTTATGCTTGTTTAGGCCTTGTCACCTTAAAACCTGAAAACCAACAAAACGGGCGTATGTAAAGAAGAATCGTATCGGAAATGCAACTCTAACTAAGAAATATATGCGAAAATGATACTAATACCTAAACTAAAACTGATACACTTTACGTGTTATCAACCATCAAAGCAAAGGCCTAATTAAATGTTTCGACTCTCACTACAAAATCAAGATATACCTTGTTAAAGTGTTTCCACGCCTCACCATCTAAGGGATGACACATTTCTCCTTCACGACCTGAATGCTCAATATGCCATCTCATGTCGCTTGCGGTCTTCTCAGATTGATACAATCTTTTTATCCTGTCTGTATTTGGTAAATACCACATACGACGAAACATAACCAATTTTCCATTCCTTGTCAAATAAAACCAATCTTTTCCACAAAATCGATAATTGCTCAAATCCGAAGTTTCTTTCTAAAAAGTCATACAGTTGTCTTGGCAAACATCAATCTTTTGATATGGCAATAAACCCAATTATCTCATCATCTTCTTTGTTTCATAATATGGCTCAACTGTATTATTATCTTCAGACAAATAATCTCTTACTATTTGCAATATAGAATCCATGCAATTCTCAGAAAGATTATTTTCAGTCTTCAAATTCATCAAACGTGCAGATAGAGACAACCGCGAAAGACCACTTCTACAACCATCATAGAGTGGATGCCTAGCACTTTCTAACATTTCAAAAAAACTTTTCGCTTCTTCATTCGGATCTTCTTCAATATTTTCATCTTTGTTTCTTTCAACGAATACATTTTACACCAGTTCTACATAAGGGTTCATTTCTACATCTTGAGAAGTCTCAAACATTTCATGATGTAAAATACCCCTACTAAAATTTTCCACAACATTACTAGGTCATGGTGCAAAATTCTCTCCATGAGATAACCAAACGAAATAATTTGGAGTAAACCCTCTTAAATAAAGATGATTCCAAACGGCTCTCCCATTAACGAATTTTTCATTTTTGCATTTGACGCATGGACAAACCAACTTATTGGTTCCTCTATAAACTTATTGATTTGTCGCCATCGTCATAAACTATGTAACACCTTCTATAAACTCCTTCAATACACCTTGAGTTCCCGGATCAATTCTTCTATACTATCTAGAAACAAAAATATTCGATCTCGACGATGATGCCATTATAATCAGAAACGATAACAAGATATGCAGAGAAATATATGAGAATTTTTGTGTGAGAAACGAATGGAAGAAGGAGAGGTTAAATAGATAATTTAAGGACTGATTAAGGACAGATAACGGACTAAGACAAATATTTCCCGACGAACTGTCCCAAATACGTCCCTAAATCACTTATAATTTGCAGATGGATGGAATCACTTATAATTTGCGGACGTCCTTAAACACTGTCTCCAATCCGCAACGTATCCTAAATCTGTCCTAAATCCGTCCGCAATCACAGACGACTTAGGGACTACTTTTTGGTCTACAAATTTGCGGACGGATTTATTTTTTCGTCTTTAATTTTTCCCTACTCTATCCCTAAATTTAGGGACGGCACTTGCAGTCCGTAAATTCTGTCTGAAAATAAGCATTTTCTTGTAGTGAATTCAAAGATACAATTATATTTTATGTAGATTTTATTAGGGTGTAAAATGAGTTGTCGGCTCGTGAGCCAGCTATAGTTCGGATCATATTTGAGCGAGTTAAGCTGATTATTTTTCAGCTCGTTTAAAAAATGAGTTGACGGGTTGAGCCGAAAACAAATTAGAGCTTAGACAATCTGGTTCGCGAGTCGATGAGTTGGTTCGCGAACTGAGTACAAAATCACATGCAAATCACATGTTTTCCTATTTCTATATATTATGTATATATTTTAATTTATTAAATATTATTTAAAAAATAATATATTATTTACATATTATATTATTATTTTTATATTTCTACCAAATCAATATATTTTATTAACAAATAAAGAAAAAATATTATAAAAAATATGTTCATGTATTTGATTTTATTTGATATTTGATAAATGTATTTTCTAATTAATATTTTGTTATTTAATAACTTTGTATTAGAATTAATGTTTTTATATTTTATATATTTTATTTAATTTGACTATTAAAACCATATAATACTAATATATTTTAACTCTTTTAAATTAATTAGTCTACCTCATGAGCCATCTCGTTTTTGGACGAGTTAAAGGGGCTGAGCTGAACTGAGATTTTTCAACTATTTTAAAAAACTAGTCGAGTTGAGTGAGCTCGTTTCTTGGTGAGCTAATGGCGAGGTGAGTCGAACCAGTTCATTTTACACCTCTAGAGTTTATTGGTTACATAAATAATTAAAAATGCATGTCATTTAGTTCCTTTAATAACATAAATATCTAAATTTATTCTAATTTGGAAAAAAATAGTTGGTTTAAATATCATCCTCGAGAAAAATGTTTTAGTTCAAATTTTCTCTTGACTTTGACCCTCATTTGATTTATCTCTTAACTATAAACTTTAATAATATTCATCTTTAGAGAATTTGCTTTAGTCTCATGATCCCCCTTCATTTTGACACTCACTCTCATTCTTCCTCTTGAAATTTAGCCCTCATTCGATTTTCTCCCTTCCTATTTAAATTTCGTCAAAGTGCATATATATTAACTAAATGTTATCCTAAAAACTCAACTTTAAAACCTAAAATAATGGTTTTCAATCCAAAAGTATAAAGTAAATAAACAACCGGCAACAAAAATTACATAAATTTCAACAGTATCTCGAATATCAGTCGATAATTTATAAGATTTTATGTAATTTTAATTGTGGATTGTTTTTAATAGTAGAATTTATAATTTTTGGCTTGCAAATCATTTTTAAAATTAAATTTGTAAAGTTTTAATAGGATTTAACGGGGCAAATTCGAAAATACCCTTAAAATGGTATTTTGACTTCAAACCTACCCTTTTCTAAAAAGAATTTAACTTCAAAAATACCCAAAGTACCCCTGCGACCTAGTGCGACCCTGCGACCCACCGACCCAATGCGACCCACCGACCCAGTGCGACCTAAAATTGCTGTAAATCGCTCGAAAATCGCCAGATATCATTCGAAATCGCTGGAAATCGCTCACAAATCGTAGAAAATCGCTCGAAATCACAGAAAATCGTTGAAAGTCCCAGAAAATGGCTAAATATCGTTGGAAAACGCTCGAAAATTGTTGAAAACGCTCAAAATTGCTGGAAATTGCTCGAAAATGGAAGAAAATCGCTCTCAATTTCGTTTCTCTCCTCTCAAATTTAAAATAGATTTCGTTTCACTAACAAAAATGTCAAATTGTATGTGTTTTCACTAAGAAAATATAAGGGTACATATGTTTTTTCTCATATTTATGATGGTACGTGTGAATTGGTCCCACGAAAGTATCTAATATTATATCATTTAACAGATTGTTAATATTGAATTAATAAATATGGATTTGATGGAGGTTGAATAGATGGGAGAACTAAGACAAGACGAGTAGTAAGGTGTGAAATATGATGGAGACTAAAGTTAACGGGGAACTAGATAAACAAATTTTTAAGGAGAAATGTGATAATGGCTAAAAGTCGGACGGGCACCAAAATTAAAGTGGAATCGAATTAAAAAATATTTTAGAGGATAAAAATATGGGAGAAGAAATTGTTTTATTTAAATAAAGATAATACAGTTTGTATATTTTTCCTCTCCCAATTTTTTTTTCGAGCTCTCCTCCTAACCATACGAACCCTAATTACATTTGGGATTCAAATTTTGGGCCTCTCTCTCCCCTTGTTTTGTCGTACTCCTCTCTATCTCATCCTCACCGGCTTTCTCAGATCTTATCTCCCTCCGATCCGCTGGATCTCCGTTGCCTTCTCGCTCTTCGTTGAGGTCCTCTCTCTCTATATATATTAATGACCTGCACTACGATTTAGATTCCTTGTCAAATCGCGTTATTGTTTCTATTTGTTTTCTTCTCTTCTACATTCGGGTTTCGTCGATTTGAAAGTGTGTCGTCGTCTCAGAAGCCATGGATCTTCCCCAAGAGCTAGATTATTGGGGAAAGGTGCCAACTAATCCATTTTAGCCAATTTGAGATCCTAACAGTGGTTGGTTGGTTCTTCGAAACTATGAACTTAGAAAATTTTTATGTCATTGGATCATTTTGCAGATTTGTTCAGCAATTAAATTTAGGCAAATGTTTCTGGGGATGTTCATTATTTCGCGAATTTATATATAAGATTTGGGAATGCCTGCTTTGTTCGCATTTTCTAATTTATCTCCAAAATAGATGGCTCAAAGAAATTGCCGTTTCTTAAGAATTTGTACACCACATAATGTAAGGGACGGTAGAGCGTTTGGTATTCCAGTGGAAGCAATTTATTTGGTTTCAGATTCAATCTTGCACTTGAGTTTTGGGATCCATTTGGTAAAGCTTTAACTGAATATTCGTTCTTAAATCCTATGATATTTGCTATTAGGTTTCGTGTAATAAATTTCTCTCGAGGGCTTCTTTATCGACGGGGTTAGAGGCATAAGCCCATCTAAGAGATTGCTTTCTTGTTTTCCGTATTCTGCTTATATTGTAACTCGGATGTCCATAGTTGTTGAGATCCAACAACAATGAGCGTGTTTCTGTATAAAATTGGGTCATTTGTCATGTGTTAGATCGTCTTCTCTCTCAATGATCTTAAATATGTCTAAATTTGTGGTTTACATGTTCGTATTTATCAGATATTTTCCGTTTATGGGATAGGCTGTGTTCACCGTTTGTGTGTATGTTATGATAATTTAAAGCGGTGATCATTTGTGAGAACTGCAGGGAAACTTTATTCTGCAGATGAATCCATCATCCAAGTCTAAATCCAAAGACAAGAAGCCTGTGAATGATTTGCAAAAGACACCTATTAAGGCTTCTTCAGGATCCATGAGTGCAAATACTGGCCTAGTGTCTGGTGCTTATAATCCTCTTTTAGGGACATTTCAAAGCATTGAATCACTTTCAACAACTGGTTCCACAGCTCTTCACAATATTGGCCGTTTTAGAAACATTGATGAGTCAGATTCCACTGGAGCTGACTGTGACTCTGTTTCCAATAATGGTAGCTGGTCAGGTGAGTCAGAAGATCAGAAAGAGAAAGTATCTAATCCTCCTGCCCGGCAAGAAATAATACCAGGAGCAGACAATGACAAACGAGAAAAGACCCGGCTGAAGAATGAAAGGAAGCATCAACGTCAAAAGGAAAAGCGGGCCCAGGAGTTGCACGAGCGGTGTAGACAGTATCTGATGTCAAGAAAACTTGAAGTCCTTTCTCAGCAGCTTGTAGCAATGGGGATTTCTCAAGACCGGGCTACATTGGCTCTTATGTTAAACGAAGGGAAAGTAGAGGAATCCATTAGTTGGCTGTTTGATCAAGATGGAGCTAAAGTGGCAGAACATCAAATGGATTCTGCTGCTGGAAACTTGAAAATGGACATGTCAGAAGAGTTTGGTAGGCTCTTAGAGTTGGAAACCAGGTACAAGTGCACCAAGCAGGAGGTAGAAAGAGCTGTGGTCGCGGCAGAGGGTGACATTGAAAAGGCAGAAGAAACGATAAAAAGACAGAAGCAAGAACAATCTACTACTAACAGTAAACCAGAAGAGACTAGTGATAATCTTTCTCCTAGCAGTTACAAATTAACCACGCAATGTGCCAGTCAGAGCACAGTAGCACAACTGCAACAGAAAGCAAATTTGTGCCCTGCAGGGCAAGATATACGTGACAGAAAGGATATCGAGTACTCCAGAGGGTCTAGTTTTGGTGGTGTCTCAGAATCTCTAAAACAAAGTTCACATCATTCATTAGATAGAATTCAGATGAAGTTGGAGTGGATGAAACTCCAAAATGCTGTCATGGGTGAGAAAACTTGGTCAGGCATGGGATCAAATACACCCATGTTGAATCATCAGCCACTAGCGGCCCCCCCAAAGCCAGAAACCCATTATGCAGCTCTTGGGAATCAATTTAAAAACCTTCAGCAGCAGAACATCAGGGACCAGGTTATGGCCATGCAGCAATGCTCACGATCTACTAACACATACCTAGTACCCGTCTCAACCATGGATTCATCCTTCTCTGGAACAGCCAATGGTTGGTTCCCTTCGAGTAGAACTGAGGTTACCCAATCTAATGGATTTGTTCCGAACATTGCTGCCACCAGAAGTTTCACACCTAATGACCTGAACTCTAACCCAACTTACCAACAACTTCAGTGTCATCACTATCAGGGACAAATGAACAGTCACCGAAGTGGAGCCACTGCTGCTCCAGCAGTGGCTGCTGCTTCCCTTGGGTTGTTCTCAGGGTATGGATCCGCACCCACATCAGGATCATCGCCTTCCTCACTTGACTGGAACACCAGTGGCCTGATGGGACAGTTAGATTACGCCAACATCGACTGGAGCCTGGATAGAAGCCTGTCCTGTCCGAGGCCAAACAGACAATTCCTGAGTTATGCAATTCCCTCGTATAATCCAAACATCAATGGGTACAACGACAGACCTGGGATGAGAATAACCGTGAATGGGTACGGGGTGGGCATCACGGGAATGCAGGAAGTGGGTGTAGGCTCCATGGCTGATATACCACGGACGAATGCTCGGGATTGGACATCGCCGTTTGAGGGTAAGGATCTGTTTAGCTTGTCTAGACAGTTTGTTTCTTCTACGCGGTGATGATGTTTGATGTTGAGGTTTTGTTGGCGAAGGTGTAGAATAAATGTTGGCAAGGAGAGTGAGACTCTTGAGAGTGTTGGCCCTGTGATGTCTTTTCTTTTCTTATGCTTTTTTTCTTCAATGTTCTTGCTATATTCTCCGTTGCTCTCATATATATATATATATATATATATATATATATATATTATTCTTAAGTGATATATTTATATATCACAAACAATAAGATGTACAAAGATTAAAACTGGCGAAAGGATATGAGATATTCTCTGATCAAGATATTTTGATGCAGACACAAATGGACGACCATGCAAAAACAACTTCGACGATCTGAAAGCAGCATTTGTGTAGGAAGACAACTATCCTTAAAAGGATAGACAAATTACTTCGTAACCCGAAATATGACTCGAATCATTCTCCCAAGTTAGAATTCTTGCGGGTGTTAAACACATGAACCTTTAGAATTTTGATTTACTACTGCACGGATATAGAAACATATCAACAAATACCAAAATAATGTGAAATTTCCATAATACCATCCTTTAATATAGAATTTTATGCGTGTATAGGTATTCGCAGCACGGGTACTAAAACTACGTTAAAATGGTGGAGATTTTTACAAATAATTAAAACTTTATATCATTTGAATGTATTTTGCCTTTTTCTATAATGTTTTTTAGATATAGAAACAACCCATATTGTTGTCAAGGAGGGGGAACTTCAAAAATACTATCGTAGGGCTAAATTGCTTCAAAAATACCTTTCGCTGAAAAGAAAAGTTTCAATTTCAAATCTATCCTTAAAATATTGATAATCTCATATTATCTTTGTCGACAATTTTTCTCTCTCCTCCAGAGCACCTCGATTTCTCTCTCTACTGTTGCACAAAAATAAATGTTCTCCCACACCATGACAGATCCGGCGAGAGTAGCTTGAAATCGGCATAAGATTCGCTGCCAATAGGTTGAAATTGTTTGTTGCCAACAAAGAAGTTTGCAATTAAGCAGGTTTTGCTGAAAAACTGTTGCACAGGGCACAAAGTCTTAGGGGTCCAAGGGTCGCAGGGGTAAAGGGGCCGCAAAGGGGTCAAAGGGTCGCAAGGTTTAGGATAGGGTCGTACGGGTCCAAGGGTCGAAGAGGGTAAAAGGGTCATAGGGGTCCAAGGGTCGAAGAGGTAAAAGAGTCGCAGAGGTACAAGTGTCATAGAGGGACCTCTTCGACCCTAGGACCCCTGCAACCCTTGTACCTCTTTGAACATTGGACCCCTGCGACCCTTGTCCCTCTGCGACCCTTGTCCCTCTATGACCTTTGGACCCCTACGATCCTTGTTCCTCTGCAACCCTTGGACCCTTGCGACCCTTGTCCCTCTACGACTCTTGTTATTTACAAATTAATTTATTATTTACAAGTTATTTACAAATAATATTAATAAAATTTTGAAAATAATAATTTATCAAGTTATTTACAAACAATTGACTCAAATATCTACGAGCCTTGTACATTCGCGACCCTTGGACCCGTGCGACCCTTGTCCCTCGCGACCCTTGGACCCGTGACTGGTACAATGAAAACCCTCTCATCAAGAATGGCTCTGGTGACGTTAAAGACCATGTCACCTTCGTGACGGAAAAGTACGACATCCCCAATACGAATGTTTTGGTCGTTGTAGAAATCTGTCCATCCATAAGTGAATTTGGAGTCATCCAACTTGACCCTTGTACCTCTGCGACCATTGGACCCCCCTACGAACGGGTAAAAGGGTCGCAGGGTCAAGGGTCGAACGGGTAAAAGGTTCGCAAGGGACCCTGCGACTCTTGTTCCTCTGCAATCCTTCGACCCCTGCGACCCTTGTCCCTCTACGACTCTTGTTACAATAATACTAAATCCACAAAAACAGTGATACTAACAATATAATCAAAATAATTTATTATTTACAAATTATTTACAAATAATATGAATAATTTTTTAAAAAAAAATTTACAATGTACAAAGTTGAATTATCCATTCCCCAAATTATGTTACAAATAAACTGTTAAAAATAGACCCTTGGACCGTGCGACCCTTGTCCCCCTCCGACCCTTGTCTCCCTTCGACCTTTGTACCTCTGCGACCACTTGGACATCTGCGACCACTTGGACCACTGCGACCCTTATCTCTCTTCGAACGTTGTACCTATGCGACCCTTTGTCTCCTGCGACCCTTGGACCCTCTGTGACCCTTATCTCCCTTCGACCCTTGTACCTATGCGACCCTTTTTCCCCTGCGACCCTTGGACCCTCTGCGACCCTTATCTCCCTTCGACCCTTGCACCTCTGCGACCCTTTGTCCCCTGCGACCCTTGGACCCTCTGCGACCCTTATTACAATAATAGTAAATCCACAAAAACATCGATACTAACAATAATACATTCTATTGAATAATAGTAAAAAAATCAACCAAATACAAACATGAATTTTGTTGTTCAAATGAGGTTCAAAGTAATCAAAATACAACGGAATTCAATCTATGATGATTATAAGGGCAAGTAGTAGATAAGGTACATCATCAAGAACGGTGTCTAGTTCGACTTTGAGGGTACAACCCACGTTAAATCCATTATCGTGACAAAACTTTGTCCAACCCCTGGTGATGCTAGCGCCACCGCGTTTCACGGGCCTTAGATGTTCCTCCCAAATCCGTACGTAATTGGTTATCAGAATAATCTTACTTCGTCTACCGCAAAGACCATTTGACCTCGCAAACTCTATCGGAAGTGTCTACGATAACCGAATAAATTTACAACAATGCCAAACTAATGCATATACGGCCAGATTTGATGAATCGAATAAATCGGTTTGAGTTCACTTACCACTGCATCTACGGCTAGATTTGAACGCGTGACTGGTACCGTGAAAATCCTCTCACCGGAAGAAGATGACCCTGCTTCTACGAAATGTTGCATTTTCGGCAAAAAATGGATGGAAGATGATTAGAGTTAGAGAGAGAGAGAGGGTGTGTGTGTCGTTATTAGAAATAAGGAAACGAATGGAATACGAAAAGACATGACCCTGACATCGAATCGCCATCAGATGGAATTAGAAATGTTTTTGCAAATTTTGGTGAAAAGTTCGGCGGAAATTTTGGTGAAAATGATAAAATGTCAAAAATCAATCAAAATTGAGGGTGGCATGGGTCCCATGGGTCGTATATATGCAAAATCGACGAATTTAGAGGTTTATAATGGTAGAATGCCAAAACCAATCAAAACTATACATTTACAACGTCAAACTAATTAATGCCAAAAGAGGGTCGCATGGGTTACATATATGGATGAATAGATAGGAACTTGACAAATTTACAGGTTTATAATGATAAAATGCCAAAAAACCTATCAAAACAATACATTTATAACGTCAAACTAATTAAATGCCAAATGAGGGTCGCATGGTCGCATATATTGATGAATAGATGCGAACTCGACGAATTTTCGGGTTTATGATGATAAAATGACAACAACCAATCAAAACAATACATCTATAACGTCAATCAACCGTTAAAACAGATTATGACCCATGTGTACCTAGTTGAGTTGTGTATAACCAATGCCTGTGTTTCAAAAGTGATAGTAGTGTTTTAAGAACTCGTGGGATGATTAAACAATACATTTAACATCTTGTTCAAATGTCGACATTATTTATATTATTATCTATATTTATTCTAAATTAGACATTTTACAACTCAAATATACTGATAATGGCATGGGTCGCTTCGTCGCATATATGGATGAATAGATGCGAACTCGACGAATTTACATGTTTATAATGATAAAATGCCAAAAACGAATCAAAACAATACATTTACAACGTCAAACTAATTAAATGCCAAATGAGGGTCTCATGGGTCGCATGGTCGCATATATTGATGAATAGATGCGAACTCAACTAATTTACGGGTTTATGATGATAAAATGACAAAAACCAATTAAAACAATACATCTACAACGTCAATCAACGGTTAAAACAGATTATGACCCATGTGTCCCTAGTTGTGTTGTGTATAACCAATGCCTGTTTTTCAAAAGTGATAATAGTGTGTCAAGAACTTGTCCACATCCATATTGATAATGACAAATATATTGATAATGACATGGGTCGCTTGGTTGACGAATTTACTAGTGTATAATGATAAAATGAAAATACATTTACAAAGATTCTAAATCAAAATAATACATTTACAACGTCAATCGAAGACTCTGCACGCAATCTATTTCCACTGCATAGATAGTTCATTGAGGGTCGCATGGGTCGCAAGGGTCGATCAAAGATTCTAATACAAAACAATACATTTACAACGTCAATCAAAGACTCTGCACGCATTCTATTTCCACTGGAGAGATAGTTCATTAGCCGAGAGTGACCCAAGCGTGACCCAACACCGTCACCTAAGTCATCTGCTGCCATGTACTTCGTCTTCCAGTCACGTTTGAAGAGTGACCCAACACCGTCACATAAGTTACCCTCGCAACTCGTCAGTGATTGCATAAAGCCTGAGTCCATCGATTACCAAGACCTTGAGTAACACATAGACAGCACGATGCCCTGCGTCGACAATGGCGACTGCGGCACGCAGGTCACAAAGGTAAAAAATATTTTCATAAAAATATGGGTTAGATACGCATACTAAGAGAAGCGACATGTACGTTAACTTATATACATGGTCGGAAGGGTCACATGGGTCGGAAGGGTCACATGGGTCGGAAGACGGGAGTCTAACAGCAAAACGACAAGTCACATGGGACGGAAGAAAGGATTCTGACTGCAAAACGACAAGTCACATGGGTAGGAAGGGTCACATGGGTCGGAAGACAGGAGTGTGACAGCAAAACGACAAGTCGCATGAGTCGCATAGGTCGCATGAGTCGTCCATATGTCATATGCGGTCATATTGGGTCGCATGAGTCGTACAAGGGTCATATGTGGTCGCATTGAGTCGTACAAGGGTCATATGTGGTCACATGAGTCGTACATGGGTCATGTGTTGTCGCATGAGTCGTACAAGGGTCATATGTGGTTGCATGCGTCGGATGGGTTCCCGTTTAAACCTGATTCTAATTTAATCCGATTGAGCGTCGCATAACGGGTCATATTAGGTCGCATGAGTCGGATGGGTCATAACCTTATGAACAATAGATGCAAAATAAGATATTTTCAACGTTTAAATATTGATTATAAGGTCACAAAGGTTATAAAGGTCATAAAAGTTACATAAGGTTACATAAGGTCTCAAAGGTCACAACGGTTAAAAAAAAGCAAAAAGAAGTTCAAGAAAAAAAGGCAAGAAAAAAGTTCAAGAAAAAAAGGAAAAAAGAAGTTCAAGAAAAAAAAAGGAAAGAAAAAGGTCAAATTTGCCGACTTTAGAGACACATCAGAGCCCTCCCCCGCAAGGAGAGTCGTGTGTGACTCAACGCCTTCTCCAAGTTGACCTCCAACCGTGACGTTAGGTAACGCAGATACAACTTAATGTCTGAATCCGCCGATTACCAAGACCTTATGTAGTGCAAATACAACACAAAGCCCTCTATCCAGCTTGTAAGTACTTATGTATATCTGCATAGAGACCGAGTCCGACTATTACCAAGACCTTGAGTAACAAATAGACTGCACAATGCCCTGGGTCGACCATGTGACCTTCGTGATGAAGGTCAAAACGGTCACAAAGGTAACAAGGATTTTTCAGAGAATTTAGGGTTAGATGTTAGAAATCGCCCTTTAGAGAGAATGAAAGACTCGAAACAATAGATGACTGTCTTCGGGTCATAGGAGTAACAAAGATGTGTCCTAATGGTACTGGCAATGGAATGTCACATGGCAGACAAAAAATGGTGTGTATCACTCTGCATTTGATCATCCCCAACTTCTTTCTCTGTTAGAAATGGTTTGTGTAATTTTCTTAGGCGATATTTTTTAACGAAATTAGAGAAATAAATGCTCATACTTAAATCAAGATGACATTGGAATGTCTCCCGTTTGATAATTACATACTTCGGGTTGTATGTATGAGACTAAGCGACCCCAATGGAACTCGACGAATTTATGGATTTATAAGTATTAAATGACAAAAATCAATCAAAACAATACATTTACAACGTCAAACTAATTAATGCCAAGTAAGGGTTGCATAGGTCGCATGCATCGATCGGTCGGATATATGGATCAATAGATGCAAACTCGACGCATTTATGGTTTTATAAGGATTAAATGACAAAAAACAATAAAAAAATACATTTAAAACTTCAAACTAATTAATGCCAACTGAGGATCGCATAGGTTGCATGAGTCGCTTAGTCTCATATATGGATCAATAAATGCAAACTCGATGAATTTATGGATTTATAAGGATTAAATGACAACCAATCAAAATATGACATTTACAATGTCAATCAATGGTTAAAATGGATTATGACCCATGTATCCGAAGTTGTGTAGAACAAATGCCTGTATTTCAAAAGTGATGATAGTGTTTTACGAACCCGTCGGATGTGTTTGAGAAAATTTCAAATATTACATTTAACATTTTGTTCAAATGTCGATATTATTGCTATTATTGTCTACATTGATTCTAAATTAGACATATACAACTCAAATATATTGATAATGAAATTTTAAAAAACAAACACATGGGTCGCATATATGGATCAATAGATGCGAACTCGACGAATTTATGGATTTATAATGATGAAAGGACAATAACCAATCAAAACAATTCATTTACGTCAAACTAATTAATACCAACTGAGGGTCGCATGGGTCGCATAGGCCGCATATATGGATCAATAGATGCTAACTCGACGAATTTATGGATTAAAAAGGATAAAAAGACAAAAACCAATCAAAACAATACATTTACAACGTCAAACTAATTAATACCAGCTGAGGGTCGCATGGGTCGCTTGATCGTATATATGGATCAATAGATGTGAACTCGATGAATTTATAGATTTATAAGGATTAAATGACAAAAACCAATCAAAACAATAAATTTACAATAGCCACATGGGTCGCATGAACCGCATGGGTCGCATGAGACACATGGGTCGCATGAGTCTCATGGGTCGCATGAGTCGCAGAAGGGTCATATTTGGTTGCATTGGGTCAGATGGGTTCCCGTTTAAACTTGATTATAATTTAATCCAATTGAGGGTCGACGATTTTATGGATTTCACGTATTTATGAACAATAGATGCAAAATAAGACATTTTCAACGTTTAAATATTGATTTATTTATAATGATTGACGAAGATCACAAAGGTCTCAAAGGTTACAAAAAAGGAAAGAACAAGAAGATTGCAAAAGTTAAAAAAAGTTGAAAAAAGGAAAGAAAAAGATTACATAAGGTCAAAGAAAAAAAAAAGAAAAAAAAAAGAAGATTGCAAAAGTTAAAAAAAAGTTGAAAAAAAGAATGAAAAAGGTTACATAAGGTCTCAAAGGTCAAAAAGGTAAAGAGAATCGTGTGTGACTCAATGCATCTCCAAGTTCACCTCCGACCGTGACCTTAAGTACCGCGGGTACAGAACAATGTCTGAGTCCACTGATTACCAAGGTCTTATGTTGTGCAGATACATGTGAACAGTTATGAATGGGATAGTGTATTCTCACTCTAAACCGTTTGGAATTAGGGATTGTTGCCACGCGTAATTTCCATTTACAACCACTTCTAGTACTAAAACAAGTACCTCACAGCTTCCCACAGCTGCATTGTACTTCTCACAGCTTCGAACCAGCTCTCAATGTTCTATATCTAAAACAAACTTCAGTTGAACCCTTCCTTACAAATGTATGTACATCTTTCTTGCTATCAAACTCTTGCCAAATTTTAATATGCAATCCATCTTCGAACTCGAAGATATTATTTTCAATGTTTTCCTTCTCGTGAACACCATCAACTACCATCACCATCCTTTTTCTACGTTGGCACATCAAAATCAATATTACTGTCATAAACAACTTCATCAACTATCATATTCATGGCACATCTACATCTTCTCTTAACCCGTTGGTACGTTCACTATCAGAGTTATCTGAATCTAAAATACTTATTGTTTTCGTCGGATTACTCCCAACTCTATTTTTGTTATTTGGACCTAAAATATCACAATCATCATAATCTACAATACCTCCATCCTCACGTTCTCTAGCAATGCTTCCAAAAGCAGGAATTAGAGGTTCAACTTTCCTCTCAATTTTGATATCACACTTCACACTTACCGATTCTATCTCCACTAACAGCAGTGGTTGAATTCCTCTTATGCGATCGAACAAATAATAAATAAGATGGTTGTCATTCATTATATATGTCGGCTTCCTATTTTCATAAATATGGGGCAAATAGCTTAACTTGAACTTCTTTGTATTCTTTCCCACCATATTTTCTGCACATAACTCATCAATAAGTCACTAGTATGTCAGACTAACAGGAGAACAATAGAAAAATACTCTCTGGTTTTCCTGAACTCTACCAACCCATTCAGATTCTCCATTTGAGTTTTTTCCCATTTACCATCATACAAAAAAATAAATCAGTGTGATTTTCTCATCCACCATATTCATTGAACTTGTAACAAAAACATAAAAATAGGGTAAATTCTATGCGACTCAATGAGACTTTGTGAGCCAGTGTGACCGTGTGACTCGATGAAACTCTGTGACCCAGTGCGATCGTGCGACTCAATGAGACTCTGTGACCCAATGCGATCGTGTGACTCAATGAGAATCTGTGACCTAGTGCGACCGTGCGACCATTTGATCCCTCTGCGACCCTTATACCCCTTCGACCCTTTTACCCCTTTGAGACCTTTGTATCCGTGCGACCCTTTGACCCCTTTGCGACCCTTGTACCTCTGCGACAGTTGTACCCCTTTGCGACCCTTGTACCTCTGCGACCCTTGTACCCATGCGACCCTTGGACCCCTTTGGGACCCTTGTACCTCTGCAACCCTTTGACCCCTTTGCAACCCCTGTACCTCGACCCTTGTACCTCTGCGACCCTTGTACCCTTGCAACCCTTTGAACCCTTTTCGATTCTTGTATCTCTCTGACCCTTGTACTCCTAACGGCCCTTGGACCCCTACGACCCTTTGACCTTTGATCCCTTTGACCCCTCGATGAGACTCTATGACCTAGTGTGACTGTGCGACTCGAAGAGACTGTCACTCATTGCGATTATTTGACATTTCAATAAATATGACTCTTTTAGACTACATCAATATAAGACTCATTTTGAAAAAGGGAGAATCGAATCTATACATATTACTCACTACTCACTCGGGTTATCCAATTCACAAAAGAAAACGAAAAACTCACTACACATACCTGGTTTTTCTGCAGAACGTGCTTAATTGCAAACTTCTTTGTTCACAACAAATGATTTTAACCTACTCGCGGTAAATCTGATGCCGAATTCAAGCTACCTGCGACGATCTTGATACCGATTTCAAGCTACTCGCGTCGAATCTGAGTGGGAGAACAATAATTTTCTCACCACAGTAGAGACGAAATAGAGGTGCTCTAGAGGAGAGAGAAAAATTGTCTACTAATTAAAGGACAAAGCTAATATGGGGTTATCAATATTTTAAAGGTAGATTTGAAGTTTAAACTTTTTTTTAGGAAAATATAGGCTTGAACTCAAAATAGCATTTCAGAGTATTTTTGAAGTTACCCCTTTTATATTATATGGTTAAAATTAAATCTAAAATAAATCTAACAATACGAGATAGAGCTAAAACAAACATATCAAATGGTCCAAAAAAAACTCTGAACTAGAGAAAAAATTTAAAATATCAAAAATTTTAAAAGTGTCATATAAATTTCGACGAAATTCCAAAATTTACCTACTAATACATCATCATTCTATTGTTAATTTACAATTCTCTTTACATAGTAATATATAAATAAAAATTTCAATCACACATACTTTTATATCAAAAACTTTTCACGCGAAAAAGGAAGAAAATGAATAGGAGACGACTACATAGAAAAAAGAATAATAATTTAGTTCTTGTATAGGTTAGATTAAATTCAGGGTAAAATAATATATATATTAATATTATTAAATATTATAATTTGAGTTAAGATAGATATCAGTAAGAAATCTTTAAAATTAAAATTTTAATATAATTAGATGTAATGTCGGTAATAATAATTTTAAAACTAATAAATTAAATTTTACATCGAACTATAGATTGTATTGTTTAAGAAAATAAAAAAATGCCGAAAAATATTAGGGATAAAAATTAATGAAAACTTGAAACTCAACACAAAATTTATTTTTATAAAAAAATGAAAATTTAAAAAATATATTAGCAACTAAAAAATTATTTTTTATTTAATTTTGACAGTTCGATTTTAATTTATATTAGTTATAATCATGTTTATTTCTATTAATGTTTTCGAGTTGTTGAGGAACTATATCTTGACAATAAACTTACAGCAAAAAATATATCCGGACGTGTATTATTAGCAAGATACATTAGTGCTCTAATAGCACTAAGATATGGTACTTTAGAACCAAGTGTTTCATCGTTTTCTTCACGTGGTCTAAATACATCTTTATGAATATCTAATGATCTCACAACCATTGGTGTACTTAAAGGGTGTGATTTATCCATGTAAAACCTTTTAAGTATTTCTTCTGTATAAGAGGTTTCATGTAAAAATATCTCATCTTTAAGATGTTCAATTTGAAGACCTAAACAAAATTTTGTTTTTCCGAGGTCTTTCATTTCAAATTATTTCTTTAAGCATTGCATAACTTGTGATAACTCCTCCAGAGTTCCAATTATATTTAAGTCGTCAACATAAACCGCAATTAGAACAAACTTTGAGTTTGAACCTTTTATGAAAACACATGGACATATAGGATCATTTTTATATCCTTCTTTTATCAAATATTCATCCAAGCGGTTGTACCACATTCGTTCAGATTGTTTCAATCAATATAGAGCTTTGTTGAAGCTTAACAGAGTATATCTCGCGAGAATTATTATCATGTGCTTCATGCATCTTAAATTCTTCAGGGAATATGATATATATATATATATATCATAGTCTAATGAACCATATAGATAAGCTTTTACCACATCCATGAGGCATATTTTAAGTCTTTTATTATTTGCCTGACAAATCAAATACCGAAATGTTATTGGATCCACCACGGGAGAATATGTTGAATCATAATCAATACAGGGATTTGGGTAAAACCTTGAGCGACAAGTCTTGCTTTGTATCAAACAATTTCAGTTTGTTCATTTCTTTTTTGTACAAAGACCCGTTTATTACCCACAGGTTAAATTCCTTTCAATGTTTTGATCGTTTCATTTTCATACGTATTTCTTGCACGATTTTAGAGATATTTACGATATAGATGTTTAGATATGATCTTGTATCTGTTTTACTCGTTTACGTGTTTTTGTGTTCTTACAGGTTTTAGTGCGTATTTGGTTCATTCTGGAGCTAAAGGACATACATGGGACAAAGTACTAACATCGAGGATCATAACGGAGCAAACGGGACGAGTATCGGCAAGGACTAACACAACCCTCGGGGGCATTCACCTAGCCCGCACGGGCTATAACCTCTAGCAAACTCAGCACGGGTCGGGGCAATCCTCAGCATGCACAGGTCTTCAAGGCACTCCTCAGCCCGCGCGGGGCACACCTCAGCTCGCACGGGGAACACCTCAGCCCGCGCGGGGCCTAGTTCCAGTGAACACAGCACAACTCGGGCTGTGCATCGGCCCGAGCGGATCCAACACCAACAAGGGATCTCGCACGGGGTACACACTCCAGCCAGCGCGGGTCACTTCCGTCACCTCCATAAACAAGAAAAGAAACTTGCGGGAAAGAGGAAAAGAAAGTGGTTAGTTGCCTACACAAAAACCATTGTTTGAGAAGAGGAATGAGAGTTATATGGCTGGAAAATAGAAAAGAAACGTGCCCACTTACTCAAGAATAGAAACAAATGCAAAGAAGAATGGAAAACTCACAAAAACAGCAAACTACAACAACGATGAAAGAAGAGAAAAGGAAGTGAACGACTAAAAAGGAAAAAAAGGGAGAAAAGGAAAGAAAGAAAAGAGGAAAGACAAGGAGGAAAGCTGAGATTCGTTCACTTAAGTTTGGAGAGCAAAACACAGCCGCTAGAGGGAGAGAATTGTAGTGAAAGAGTTGCATAGAGAGGGTTGCACAAAGAGATTAGAGAGGTGAGCTATTCGTGGGTGCTTGCGGAGGAGACATTCAAGGGGCATTGGAGATCAATTCAAGACTTCGGTTTCGTTTGGTTTTTATGTTCTTTAGACTTTCTAATTTGATTATGTTGTTATCTTTTGAACGCATGAGCGAGTAGTCGTTTTGTTCTAGGAGAAGGGATTAGCCCTTGGCTATCCCGGAACCACTTTGATTTATCTTTGAATGCAATTTCCCATTTTTCGTTTCTCTATTCTTTATCTGAGTGCTTCATTGACTTGTGTTTTCGATGGCCATGTAGATACATGTTTTAGGAACATAGTAGAAGGACCGAAAGGAGAATTTAAATTCCGGATAATCAGGTTTAGAACAACCGAGGTTAGGCCACGAAAGTAGGGTAGCAGCGGTTGAGGGTAAAACGGATGAATCACATAACTTATGGGTTTAGCTTAAGGTGTCAACCACGAAAGTAGGGGATAGCTTGACTAGATCACGTGTCTATGCCTTGAGAGAGGGTAGATATCATATTAGGATCGTCTGCCTTAGATAACTTAATTGGGATTGCATGATTAGATAGGTCAGTTGTTGGTTTCGATAGTTTGTGGTGAAACCGGATTGCTAGAACGTTTGTCTCACTGTTAAGAACTCGTAGTTTATTTGTTTTTAGTATTTCAATCTTAAAACTAATATTCGTTTGTTTGCAAGTTTGATTCATAGTTTGAGTTTAGACTGTGTTGCGTAGTCCTTGTGAGACCGACACCTAGAGTACTACACACGTGTCGTGCACTTGCGGGTAGTTTAGGTTAATAATTGTTTAACTTTGAATCGCATCAAGTTTTTGGCGCCGTTGCCGGGGACTATTGTCAACACGTCTTAGATTCGAGCCTAGGGTCATTCTTGTTTTGTTTTTCTTTTTTTTTTCTTTTCTTTCGTTTCTTTTTACCTAATTCCGTTTGGTTGTCCTTTGTTGGTTTATGACCAGATCTCAAGGTGCTTCCAGTCTATTCCAAATCGACCCCGAGATCAAGCGCACTTACAGACAACTGAGAAAGGGCAAGGAAGAAGGTAATGCAGAGCCGTCGATAAACGAGATATGGATAATCAGAACGGTCACGCACAACTTCAGTTACCTATCGGTAATTTGGGGCATATGCAGCAACAGTAACTCGCACCTCAACCGCAAGAACCACAGGCTCCTCCACCATGTCGCCTCAGAGATTACGTGGTGCTGAATATGAACAACGATCAATCAACCATACGGATGCCTACTGTTGCTAGGGAACAGTTTGAAATTAAGCTAGCAATGATCAACATGCTTTATCAGAAGCAATTCATGGCTGGAAATCACGAGGATCCCCATCAGCACCTCAGAGACTTCTTAGAGCTTTCTGATACATTTTAAAATACACAAAGTCTCGGAGGACGCGATCTTACTGCGTCTCTTCCCCTTCTCAATTGGGGGACGAGCGAAAACTTGGCTGCAATCGCTTCCCAATGGTTCAATCATGACTTGGTCAGCTCAGCACACAGTTCTTATCACGGTTCCTTCCTCCGAGCAAGACGATTCAGATGAGGGGGAAAATCACGATGTTTAGATGCAGAGATGGAGAAACGTTGTTAGAAGCGTGGGGTAGATTTAAGGATCTCCTACAGATGTGTGCACACCATGGTCTCGAGCAGTGGTATGTTATATGTTATCCAAACTTTTTACAATGGAATTTCAGACGGATACTGAACGGCGCTGGATAACGCTGCTAAAGGATCGTTTATGGATCTAAGCATCGAGGAGGCATACGGGACGATAACCTCGCCATGAACCACACCATGTGGTCCACACCGAGAGGTATGCCTAACAGAACTCGAAGTCTATATGAGCTGAATCAGGGCAGAGCAACGGGTAATGCAGCAAACGCTATGTACTGCGTGAATTGCGGAGATACAGAACACGTTGCTTATCAACGCACACTGCAAGAGATTGCGGAATACATGAATTATGCCCATCAGCAAGGAAACACGCAATTCGGGATTACCTACAACCCGAATTGGAGAAACCACCCGAATCTTTCGTATCGAACGACTCAACCAGTGAAGTATTCCAGATTCCAGCAAAGACAACAAACGTATCAGCAAGATAACTAGCAATTTCAGCATGCTCAGCAAGTTCCGCAAGCTCCTCAACCTCCTCAACCTCCTCAAGTCCCTTTGTCAAACCTTGAGGCGGTAATGCTCGAATTTATAATGGAGCAAAGGAAACAACAATCGACTCAAGCCAAATTCAATGCGGATGTGGGGACAGCGCTTAGCAAGCTCAAAACTGAGATGGAATCCTTGAGCAAGCATGTGAAGATCTTAGAGAACTCTGTAGCACAGCAAGCTGCCTCATCCTCTCGAAATCCTGGACAACTGCCCGGTAAACCCGACTTAAACCCGAGAGAGTACGTGAACGCTATTTCCCTGTGCAGCACTGATATGATCGAGCATTCGCCCTCGAAAGAGCAAGAGCAAGCTGCTGGTACATCCATGAAAAAAGGCAAAGGTACCGTCACAATTATGGAAGGAGTCGAACCAGATATGGATAAACCATACGTTGCTCCACCGGGGTACCAACCTCCAATACCGTTTCCTCAACGGTTGGTTAGCAGCAAGAATGAAGAACGATTGGGCAAATTTAAAGAGGGCCTCAAGAAAATTGACATCAACATCCCATTCGTGGAAGCCCTCCAAAAGATGCCTAATCACGCCAAACTGCTCAAAGAGGCTCTTTCCAAGAATAAGCGTATCGAAGAGAGTGAGACGGTAGCACTCACCAAGGAATGCAGCGGCATCCTTCAAAACAAGTTGCCTTTGAAGGACCCCTAAAGCCTCTCCATTCCATGTAAAATAGGTAATATTGACATTGACAATGCTTTGTGTGATTTAGGAGCAAGCGTGAGCATCATGCCACACTCGGTCTTCAAGCGGATGGACTTCGGGAATCTCAAATCGACAAAGATGTCTCTACGCCTCGCGGATCATCCGGTAAGATATGCGGTGAGAATTGTTGAAAACGTTTCCACCAAGGTAGGTAATCTTTTGATTCCCGCTGATTTTTTTGTGCTTGACATAAAGGAAGATGCTAGGATACCTATTATTCTTGGTAGACCGCTCTTAGCTACTGTAGGAGCAATGATAGACATACAACAAGGAAAGCTTTCTTTACGTATCAGAGATGAGACGATAGAGTTCAACTTGTCCAGCCCTATGAACGGTCCCTCATTCAAGGAGTCTTGTCTTAGAGTCAATTTTCTGGACGAGTTAGCAAAAGACACGCTTGATATAGTAAGTGTTTTGATCCTCTTGTACGATATTTAACACGAGTTTGCGAAGATGCAGGATTTACAGACGAAGGAGCCAAGCTGTACAAAAAATTCATGAGTGCTATTGCAGCACTAGGAGACGACCCATGTGAGGAGATACCGCACGAAACACACACTGGTTTTGTAGTGGAAAAGACACCCGAACTTGAGCCCGACCCTCCTCCGTCTTCTTTTCGGTATGAGTACATTGAATGCGATAAAACATATCCTGATGTTATGAATGCTAACTTGAGTGTAGGTGAGATGAGAAAACAATCCACTCGCGTAAAGAAGCGTAGGAGAGTCAACTCTTCAATATGTACGCACGGAACTTATACGGAAGACAACCACGAACCTTCCGCCGAAACTCAAAGGAGCTGCACCCGCCTTGCAAGAGGTAATGGAAAAAGACATCATACAACTTTTTGATGCATATAACATTTATCCAACCTTGGGCAGCGAACGAGTGAATCTCGTGCATGACGTGCCAAAGAAAGAAGCAGTTACTAAGGGATGGCACGACAAAAAGATCCTACCTCATGACGTCCAACTAGGTGACTTAGTTCTACTCTTCAATTCTCGTCCTAAGATTTTCTTGGACAACCTATGATCTCGTTGGTTTGGTCCTTTTCGGGTGCGAGAAGTCTTCACACATGGAGAAGTGGAATTATGGAGCGATTCGAGCGGAACGTTCAAAGCAAATGGACATCGACTAAAGCTCTTCCAAGCCGCTCAACCGATCGAAAGTGGAAACTCCATTTCCCTTTCTGATCTATCTGTCGCACACACATGAGGAATGAAGACGTCAAAGCTTAAAGACGTTAAATAAGCGCTTTCTGGGAGGCAACACAGTTGTTTGTTTCCTATTTTTCTTAGTTATTTAATTAAGATGTGGTTAATTAAAAAAACAAAAACAAAAAAAAACACCACCATAAACGTGACTTCACTTCTCTTACCCTCCATCGGAGCTTCACATCGAGGACGCCGTTCAATTTAAGTTTGGGGGAGCAGCTCACATTTGTAAGGTGACTTCGTTTCATTTTCTTTTATTTTCTCTTTGATTTCATAGTTTTTAGTTTGTTTTTGCTTTAGTGAGTCAGAGTCGTCCTAGGCACTTGTTCACTGCCACATTTTTAGATGAACCCTGAACCCGGATACTTAAAAAGTTGGTTTTTTTCTTGAGATTTTGCATGTTTGAGCTAGGCTTTTCCTAAGCGTTAGAGCTTATTAGTCGGCTGAAAAAACAATAGGTCGTAATGCTTTGGGAATTCTAGTGTTGCTTGTGGGAGGTTTAGAAGAGGTCGCTAGGCTAGTTTAACGTTTATTCTCTCTATCCAGATAGTCATACTTCATATAGACGATGCTTTACTTCTTTTGATGAGGATTATTAGATCGTATGAAATCGAGCTTGTTTTGCAGAATAAAGAGTGCACACTAACACTCCGCTGTCGATAGAAATAATGCCTAAAAGCATGATCTAAAATCGATATGAGTGCATCAACCTTGACACTTTTTCGATGGTTCGGGTCTAAGTGGTGGGTTGGCGATCATCTTTCTATGTCCTTAGGGCATGGCACAATAAAAACGTCGCCTACTCTGCTGCACTCTTGAACGAGATGCATGAGTATACCTCATCGGTAGTCTGGGTCTAAGTAGAGGCGGGATCCCTTCAAACCCGACGTCCTAGAAGCCTAGTGTGTCTGCATAATAAAAAAAGGACATAAAAAGAAGAAGAAAAAAAAGAAAATAAGAAGAAACAAAGAATAAAGAAAGAAAGAAGCTCAGAAATGAAACAACTATCCTCAATTGTTCTACGTTTAGCATTTTTCTGAAGTCTCGTTTGGTGGAGAGGGTTACGGTGGCTTGTTTAGTTTGCCTTCAATTTACTTTCTCGTAGGTAGCCTTGGTGAACCTAGGATGAAGACTGAAAATTTAATTAGGTCGAATTTTCTCTCGACTTGCTAATTGATCGGTTAGGTTCGCTTTAGCACTGTTTCTAGGAGAAAGGGGAATTCTCGATTTTTATATACCCCAAGTGTTCTATGTTTACGTTTTCTTAGGGACAAGAAAAAATTCAAGTCTGGGGTATTTTAATCGTTTCATTTTCATATGTATTTCTTGCACGATTTTAGAGATATTTACGATATAGATGTGATGTTTACGTATGATTTTGTATCCGTTTTACTCGTTTTTGTGTTCTTACAGGTTTTAGTGCGTATTTGGTTCATTTTGGAGCTAAAGGACGTACACGGGACAAAGTACTAACATCGAGGATCATAACGGAGCAAACTGGATGAGTATCGACAAGGACTAACACAGCCCACGCGGGGTATTCACCTAGCCCGCGTGGGCTACAACCTCCAGCAAACTCAACACGGGTCGAGGCAACCTCCAGCACGCACGGGTCTTCAAGGCACTCCTCAGCCTGCACGGGGCACACCTCAGCCCACACGAGGCACACCTCAGCCCGCGCGGGGCCTAGTTCCAGCGAACACAGCATAGCTCGGACTATGCATCAGCCCGAGCAGATCCAGCACCAGCAAGGGAGCCCGCGCGGGGCACACACTCCAGCCCGCGTGGGTCACGTCCGTCACTTGCAGAAATAAGAAAAGGAAACTTGCGGGAAAGAGGAAAAGAAAATGGTTAGTTGCCTACACAAAGAGGAAACATTGTTAGAGAAGAGGAATGAGAGTTATATGGCTGGAAAATAGAAAGGAAACGTGCCCATTTACTCAAGAATAGAAACAAATGCAAAGAAGAATGGAAAACTCACAAAAACAACAAGCTGAAACAAAGAGGAAAGAAGAGGAATGGAAATGAACCACCAAAGAGGAAAAAGGGGAGAAAACGAAAGAAAGAAAAGAAGAAAGACAAGGAGGAGAGCTAGGGTTCGTTCACTTAAGTTTAGAGAGCAAAACTCAGCCGTTAGAGGGAGAGAGTTGCACAGAAAGAGTTGCAAAGAGAGAGTTGCAGAAAGAGAGTAGAGAGGAGAGCTATTCATTAGTGCTTGCGGATGAGACATTCAAGGGGCATTGGAGATCAATTCAAGACTTCAGTTTTGTTTGGTTTTATGTTCTTTAGATTTTCTACTTCGATTATGTTGTTTGCTCTTGAACGTATGAGCGAGTAGTCGTTTTGTTCTAGGAGAAGGGATTAGCCCTTGGCTATCTCGGAACCACTTTGATTTATCTTTGAATGCAATTTCCCGTTTTTGTTTATCTATTCTTTATCTAAGTGCTTCATTGACTTGTGTTTGCGATTGCCATGGAGATAACATAGAAGCAGGACCGAAAGGAGAATTCTAATTCCGGATAATCAGGTTTAGAACAACCGAGGTTAGGCCACGAAAGTAGGGTAGCAGCGGTTGAGTTGTCTAAGGCAGACGATCCTAATATGATATCTACTCTCTCTCAAGGCATAGACACGTGATCTAGTCAAGTTATCTGAGGGTAAAACGGATGAATCACATAACTTATGGGTTTAGCTTAAGGTGTGAGCCACGAAAGTAGGGGATAACTTGACTAGATCATGTGTCTATGCCTTGAGAGAGAGTAGATATCATATTAGGATCGTCTGCCTTAGATAACTTAATTGGGATTGCATGATTAGATAGGTTAATTGTTGGTTTCGGTAGTCTTGTGGTGAAACTGGATTCCTAGAACGTTTGTCTCACTGTTAAGAACTCGTAGTTTATTTGTTTTTAGTATTTCAGTTTTAAAACCAATATTCGTTTGTTTGCAAGTTTGATTCGTAGCTTGAGTTTAGGTTGTGTTGCGTAGTCCCTGTGGGATCGACACCTAGAGTACTACACACATGTCGAGCACTTGCGGGTAGTTTTGGTTAATAATTGTTTAACTTTGAATCACATCATGTTTGGACTACCAGTCCGAACACTCCTCGTTTTTCAAACAATTCTAATTCAGACTTGATTGCCTCTCTCCATTTTGGCCATCTAATTCTACTTCTACACTCTTCAAAAGAGGTAGGTTCATGATCCTCATTTTCTTTTGTTATATCTCACCCTATGTTATAAACAAAAATATCATCGACAATTATATTGTCTCGATTCCAAAATTTCCCGTCTTGATACAATTAATCGAGATCTCTTTATTCTCATTAGGTACATGTTTCTCTTCATTATTAGTTATATCTACGGTCTCTTCAAGAGAGACATCCTGGTTTTAACCATCATGACAATTTGTTCATTTTCTTTTTCGAGGATGTTTATCTTGGGAACCATGTGGTCTACCATGTTTCAAGCGTGTCTTAGACTCATTAGCACTTATTTCTTTTCCTTCTTGGATTTGAATTCTTATCGGAGCATTTACAGTTGGAATATGAGATTTTGTAACTCTATCATGGTTAGCAAATGCGTCCGGCAATTGATTTGCTATACCTTGTAAATGTATTACCTTTTGAACTTCTAGTTCACTTTCTTTTGTTCGAGGATCTAAACCTTTTAATGATAATACATTCCATGATATTTCCTTTTTCAACTGTTTGTTTTCTCCCTCGAATGTTAGGAATAATAATTTATCAAAATGACAATATACAAATCTTGCAGCAAATGTGTCTCCTGTCATTGGTTCAATATATTTAATTATCGAAAGAGATCCATACCCAACATAGATTCTCATCCTCCTTTGAGGTCCCATTTTTGTTTGTTGTGGTGGATTAATTGGGACATATACTGCACATCCAAAAATATGTAAATGGGAAATATTTAGCTCATAGCCATAAACCAATTGTAAAAGGGAATGTTCATTATAACTAGTTGGTCGGATGCATGTTAGTTGCGCTGCATGCAAAAGTGCATGTCCCCATGCCCAAACGAGAAGATTAGATTTCATAAGCAATGGTCTTGCAATCCATTGGATTTGTTTTATAAAAGATTCTGCAAGACCGTTCTGAGTATGAACATATGGTACATGATGTTCTACCTTTATCCCAATGGACATACAATAAGTCACAAAAGATTGTGATATAAATTCACTAGCATTATCCAAGTGAATTGTTTTTATTGGATAATCAGGAAAATGTGCCTGTAATCATATTATTTGTGCAAACAATCTCACAAAAGCTAAATTACGAGATTATAATAATCACACATGTGACCATCTAAATGATGCATCAATTATTACCATGAAATATCTAAATGGGCCACATGGTGGGTGATATAAATTCAGTCATTGTTTCAATATGATAAGGGTTCATACGTATATCCTTAAAACTTAACAAATTTCTTGAGGACTTGGGCGAAAATAAGGCATTTTCGATAACTATTTTTGTGCCTTTAGGCATAATAAAACTTGCTCTTCCAGAGCCTTCAATAATATGTGTGCAACCTGATATAGTGTGGACATGTGTTTGATCATTTATCAAATTCGAAAAATATTTCTTTTCTTTAATAATTGTGTGCGTTGTAGCGCTGTCTGCAAGACATATATACCCATCTTGGATATTGTATTGATACATAAGTTTCTTTTGTAAAAAGAATAATAAATATAAAAATAGTAAAGACTTGCAGTAGCATGGGTTCATAAGAGAAAAATGACATAATTTACAACTTTTAATAAAACTAAATACAAAAACATAATTCAAACTAAAAATTAAAGAAAAACATATTTCATAAAAAAGACATCATTCATCATTATTTATTATTGCTAGATGAAAACGAACAACATAGATTTCATGTCTCTTGATCACTTCTTCTCACTTCCATCTTTTGGATGGATAAGAAAATTGGCAACATCAGGTGCATTAGGTCATAAAGAGCTTTAGTAAAATTGTTGGAGTCCTCAAAAACAATGTTAACTTCAACATTTTCCTTGTATTCTTCAACGATTCCTGATAAAGATCAACAAGATGCTTGGGAATACGACAAACACGTGACCAATGTCCATGCATCCTATATCGGTGGCACATACTTTCGTTCATTTTCTTATTCATACCACCATCATTGTGTTTGCTTTGACCACAATGGAAAAATCTCTTCCTTTTCCTCGTCCACGTCCACATCCATGTTCGTGTCCGCGACCACGATAATTGTTGATTGTCATCATATTCGCTTCAGGGAATGGAGCAGAGACAGTGACGAGACTCGTGATTTTTCATTAGTAGCTCATTGTTTTGCTCAACAACAAGAAGACAAGAGATTAGATCTCCATATTTAGTAAATCCTTTCTCACGATATTGCTGCTGCAAGAGCATATTAGATGCATGAAACATAGACAACGTTTTCTCCATCATATCATGATCGGTAACAGTTTCACCGCATAATTTCATTTGCGAGCTAATGCAAAAAATGTTGAGTTATATTCACTAACTGTTTTAAAGTCTTGGATGAGAAGATTCATCCATTCATAGCGTGCTTTTGGAAGAATCATAGGTTTTTGATGATCGTACATTTCTTTTACACATCTCCAAAGATCTACAGGATCTTTGATTGTGAGGTACTCTCTTTTCAGCCCATCATGAAGATGATGGCGAAGAAAAATTATGGCTTTCGTCTTATCTTGATTCGATTAACTGTTTGGAACGTCAATTGTCTCTTTGAGATGCTTAGCATCCAAGTGAATTTCAGCATCCAACACCCACGGCAAATAGTTTTTGCCGGATAAGTCAAGAGCCTCAAACTCGAGTTTGATAAGGTTTGACATCGTAAACTATATAAAAATAAAAAGTAATAATTATATACAATTAGATCTAGCTATAATGTTTCTGATACAAAAGATCCATATAAATGGCGAGTTAGAGCATACTTGGTTATAGAGATCTTAATATTATAAATTAATATATATACTATATACACTTATAAATGATTGACATGATATGAGAAAAAAATACCTTGATTCTTTAGTTAGCGCGTCGTGCTGATAACGATGTTGTAAAAGTAAAGGAGGAAAAAAAGAAGTAGACAATGGAGTAAAGAGAAGAGATGAAAGGGAGAGTAATTCTTATTCAAGAGTGAATTGTTGTGTGTACAATATAAAAGAAAATGTCTCTATTCATAGGTTTACATAGGAAGATCAAAGGACATGAATAGGACGATAAGAATTATTTGTCATTGACATTAATGCAATAGATGAATATAAATTTATTGGTCAAAATACACATTCATTGTGTACAATTCCTTTATAATAATATGTAATTACTTAACAATTTATTCTTTTTATGACCATTAAATAGTGTATATAAAAAGAATTACTACATAACTATTTATTACAAAGAATTTTTAAATATTAGAAATTTTGATGCGCATAATGATTTCAAAACTAGTGTATATATGATTAGGTGTGGGATAACGACTTTTGGACTTCACATTTTTTCCTAATTAATATGACTTTATCACACACAATATATATATAAATTATATACATAAAAGTTGTTGCAAAAGGTGGCTTGTGCCACCTCAGCAA
>CM071860.1:21320299-21337254 GCA_036759665.1 Gynandropsis gynandra
TTTGTCCTCAATTTCATCTCATGATCAATAATCATATCTCGCACATTACCAGACTTTGACTTCGGCCTAGATTTACAATCTCTAACATGACGATTCAAATGTGATGTTCCTTCAGTACTACCAGCTGTTAACACTTTCCCACAATAGTTGCAACTTGCCGAAACTTTGTTCATTCGAGTCATATGTTGCCAAACAATAGATGATTTTCGTTTTTTACCTTTCGGTTGTGACGATTGCTCCTCATCTTCAGGTGCTGATAAACCACCAGCAAATTCTTCTTCTTGCATTTCATTCTCAAGTTCATCAGCAGAATCCATTTCTATTTCAACAAACAAATTTCAACGGAAAAATATATATCAAATTACAATTCATTTAGAACAAACACGATTTTGATACAATCTCAGATCTTGTATTTTAGAGAAACAAAAACCTAAACAAAACTAAAAAACAAAATTTACAAAAACAAAAACCTAAACAAAACTAAAAAACAAAATTACAAAAACAAAAACCTACAAAACTACATAAAAAATCTAAGCAAAACTCAGATCCACTTCATCTTCAAACAAACAGACCTATTTTATCCTTCATATTCAAACAATCGACAGACACGTGAACGGCGGACGCTTGAACGGCGGACGCGTGAGCAGCGGACGCGTGAACGGCGGCGATGAAGGTGGACGACGGGCGCAAGAACTGAGGCGAGGAGGAGGACGACGGGCGCGATAAGTCAGGCGAGGGAGGACGACGACAGGTGCGAGAACTCAGGTGAAGGAGGACGACGACAGGCGCGAGAACTCAGGCGAGGGGAGATGACGACGACCGGGAGAACTGAGACAAGTGAGGAGGCCGACGGCGGTGGAGCTGCAGAGAGAGAGAGGTCGAGCGTCGATGGCAACTTGGTGGCTGTCGACTGTTCTGTGGTGGCTGGAGAGGGAGAGAGACAGACGAGACAACACAAAAATTAGGGTTTACACAGTTACACTTGGGCAAATTTCGGGCTCGGGCAGCCCGCGGGCCAAGCCCGGCCCAGCCCGAATTTTACGGTCCAATTTTTTTAAGCCCGAGCTCGGCCCAATTTTTAACGGGCTCATAATTTCCGGCCCAAACCCTTAATTTTCGGGTCGGGTGTCGGGCCGGGTTTCGGGCCGGGCTAAAAATTGACATCCCTAGTATCCATTGTCATCTTGATTTAAGTATGAGCATTTATTTCTCTAATTTCGTTAAAAAATATCGTCTAGGAAAATTACACAAACCATTTCTAACAGAGAAAGAAGTTGGGGATGATCAAATGCAGAGTGATACACACCATTTGGTAGAGTGAAAAAAATACCAAATGTCCACCACTTATCCATTTTTGTTCATATCATATGTAACTTATATGACATTGATTAAGATCTTATTTTCATCATACATTGTAATTTTACCAAAATTATATAATCTATAATTTTTACAAAAATAAAAAATTACAAGATAATTTTAAATATTTTCTCATTTCTCAATTTTGTTTTGATATTGTAATTATTATTATTCACTTATTCCGTCCAATTTGTTATATAAATGTATACATAAAGTGTTTATACCTACTAAATTCAGATAAAATTATATGTTCCGTTTAGATTTAAACATACAGTAAGAAATACTTAACTCATATATTAATTTACTCTTTAAGACATTCAAATGAAAACAAAACATAATTATTGTAATTATCACATGGGATGTCACATCTACCCGAAGTATGTAGATGTGATAAAGCAGATTGGAGATTCTAAGGTAACAATTATACAAGGGTCACAAGGGAAACAAGGGTCACAAAGGGTAATAATGGTTATTTTTTGTTTTTCAGGATATTCTAAGTATTCTTTGTGCTGAACACGACGAGGAAGCTTTACTTTCTGATCTGGAGGATTACGAGGGATGTGACGATCCCTATGTTCAGATATGGATGGAACATCTTCGTAGAAATCCGAAGGGTATTTATTGGGAGGATATCCATAAGCAAGAACTGCTGACACGAAAAGCAGCTCTTGGTGATAAAAAAAAGGAAAAGGAAAAAGGGACTAAGAGGAAGGAGAGCGTGAGTGAAAAAATAATAGAGGTCAAAGATGATGCTGATGCTCATGTTGCACTCCCTCTAACACCGGAGCAGAAATTAATAGGGGAAATAAGGAAGTCGGAGAAGAGAATCATCAACGCCGTAAGAGACCTTCTAAGGGATGTCGCGATTCATATGCCTAATTCAAAATCAAAGACTACCGAGAAAGTTGCGATCACCGAAAACCAATCTTCCGACACTGTTAGTGTTTTTGGTTTTGAATTCCTTTGATGTCCAAATCCAGTGTCAAGAAAAGAGCCAAGCAGAGATGGCTCAGAAGAGGATTTGGCAAACATTGCTCCTGATGGAGTTCCACCAAGTAAGTAATATTTAGTGAAAAGGTCATTTCAGTGTCAATTGCCATCGAGAGTCGGCATGGGTCGCAAGAGTCGGATCGGTCACAGGGACATATAAGTCGTAGGGTCGCATAAGTCGCAGGGTCGTTAGAGTCGCATGGGTTGCATGGGTTTCATATGTCGCATGGGTCATTGGTCGCTAAAGTCGAATGGGTCGCATGTGTTACATAATCAATGTAACGATTGATGAGTCTAATGAATGAAGTAATTTTATGCAAATGCTCCAGTGGGTCCTGTCGAAGAGGTGCACACTAAAGATACTTTAGTGGGTCCTGTCGATGACGTCGCCGACGAGGTTCCTGCCAAGGATACTCCAGCAGTGGGTTCTGTCCAAGAGTTCGTCGCTATTGTCAAAGTACCACCAAGTAAGTATGGTCATTTGAGGTCGCATAGGTCGCATGGTCGCATAGGTCGCATTGGTCGCGTGGGTCGCATGGGTCGCATTGGTCGCATGGGTTGCATTGGTCGCCATATGTTTAATGAAGTAAATTTTATGCACGTGCTGGACCTTTATCGAAGGAGTCTGCACCATATGTTGAACCTCCGCCGGCGAAAAGAGCAAGAATAGTGGTTCAAGAACCTAAAAGGGAAGAGGAGTTTGTGTGGATTCCAAAGGGACTAGTAAAGGGCTTGATAAACCGATTTCCTTCCTTCTTTGACGCTAACGGTGAAAAGTTGACTAATCTATATTGGTTCCTGAAGGCACCTCGACATGAGCGGTGGTGAAATATGAGCTAGATATTCCCCAGGGGCCAAAGTTTTGGGCGATTATATTAAAGGCCAACGTATGGCTTAAAGATGATGTAAGTTTTTTTAAACCCTTAGTCTCACAGATTTGTTTCATGTGTATTCATGTGTGTTAATTTCTTTTTAGCAGCAATTGGATGAGGCGTTGATGGTTCTGTCTTCCCGCTCGGCATTGAATCCCAGCGCAAATCAGAATTATTATGTTTGTCCTGTTGCTTTCATGCAGACGCTCTCGCTGTGGATGTACGAGGATATGGAAACTTTGCCGAAAATGCTTATTGATTTTTTGAATGCCAAGTATCCATTCAAAAGTACAAAGACACCAATTAGTGATTAGGAAGGTTTTGTCTCGGTTCTAAACATTCCATCGGAGGAAATTCGATGGGTAGGATGTCATTGGGTAGCCATCAAAGCGGATTTCAAAACCCGATGTATCATGGTATACGACTGCTAAATGAGGCTTAAGAAAACGGATATCGATCCGGTGATTGAGAAGATAAGAAAAGTTGTCCCCAAGATGCTCATTCTCGAAGGGTTTCCTTCTTTGGCTTCTGGAGAAGATGAATGGAAGTATGAGTATTATGAAGGTCTGTCACAAAACCAAAGCGGGAATGATTGTGGTGTTTTCTCCTACAAATTCTTAGAAGCCTCGTTAATGAGAATGAGGAATGTGTTTCACTTAATTTGCGACGACAATGTTACTTCCATGCATGAGAAGATGGCGGGTTAAAATTGGATTTAACCATCTTCTTGTACATTCTTGGGCATGATCGATGCGTATCCACAACCTCAACATACTATCCCTTTCTGCCCAAACTAAGGATGGTTTCGAATGGAAGTAACTGAAACATTAAAACAAAATGATAAGAATGCAAAATGTACGAAAAGATCCAAGTTATTCGAATAATATATACAACTTACCATTAGTGGGATCATGAAACCGCCACAATACCATTTTGGTTTCGGTGATTCTCCGCTAACGTGCTTACGACAAGTATCCACAATCTTCTCAAATGTGTAACGACCCCATGGAAAGCCTTCACAAAATTCCAAGTCATCAACCATGTCAATGAGATCATGGCTGATAGAGTTTTCTGCTGAAGGCTTGTGAGCCATAACTTGCGCCAACAACATCAAAGTTGCCAACCTCTTCCAGTCGTCGGAATTCTTCGCCTTCACAAGCTTTTCACTGACTTGTTCGGGGGTCACCTTTCCACGGTCGAAATTCTTCAGCCTGAATGTGACACCCCTTATGGACTCTCATCCTTTGGGATATGGTCCTCATTTCAATCCGGAAATTAGTGTGTGCTCCACTATATAGTACCGGATGGGAATGTCGTTTATGACGAACCACAACTCTGTCTTGTCCCGTATAATCACGGAGTGATTTAGTAGGATAGACATTTGAACCTTCGTTAATATGGAGTCACATTGTAAATGGAATAAATGCCTAAATTGTGACTCCTTCTCGAAGTAATGCAACTCGTGTTCATCTAAGATTCCTCTCAGCGTCGTTGTTGTCTCGTGAGGATAACACTTGGTGGTGATCTTTGGCATTATATCTATGTGCTTGAATTCATACACAAACTTCGGCTTTGACGCCACCTGTAAAATGACCAATTACGAATATATTATACTTCTACCAACTTAAACGACCCATGCCACTCAACCGACCCGTGCGACCCATGCGACTCAACCGACCCGTGCGACTCAAACGACCCTCAGACACTCTGCGACACTCAACCGACTCACTGAGACTCAACCGACCCACGCCCCTCAAACGAACATTGTGACCCATCCCACTCACTGAGACAACCAACTCACTGAGTCGAAGATGGTCATGCAACTTCTGCGACCCTTGCGACTCAACCGACTCACTGAGTCGAAGATGTTCATGCAACTCCTGCGACCCTTGCGACCCAATCGACTCACTAACACTTACCCATTTCACATCAATAAACCATTTTGTGAGTCGAAAGCTTGCAAAATCTTAGAAATCGATCTACTTACACTTATTGACGCCATTGAAGATTGCCATGTGCTCTCTTCTTCACTGTTGCTGATTCTAGCCATTTTCCTTCTTGCCAACTTCAAATCGGTCCCTCTCAAGTTCGACATCACTTATTCTTTCTTGTTATAAACTTTTAAACATGTTTCATGTCGAAAAACTTTTCGGCTTTCTCGCTTTTGACAGTTTTTCACATCGAAAAATTGCAGAACGTGGGTTTTTTCACGTTCGAACATTAAGGGCAAATTTGTCTTTTCTTCAGTTTTTTTCGATTTAATAATTATTTTAGGGAAGGGTATTTTTGAAACGGTTTAGCCCTATAAGGGTATTTCTGATATTCCGCCTGTCAAGGATCATGTTGCATTGATATTATGATAATTTCAAATTATTTAAAATTCTAATTAATCTTTTAAATATAGAATATCGCGTCGATTTGGAAGAGGAGGTAGTTTGAGATCATGTTCTCGTTCTGAATAAAGCGTCATTGGGTCGTCCCCTCTAAAACAAGCTCGAGTCTCCAAGTTGGTATTTTCGGATTTTTTTTAATTCTGGCTCTGTTTCAGAATTCTGTATATGCGCAATTTTTGTTGTTTTCTTACTATCAGCTACTGTTGCATCCACCAATCGAATCATCCGCATCTCAGATGCATAACGAACCAATGGTGGCAGAGTTACTATCAATGGACGAGAAACGACGTAAATTTCTGCCTTTAGACTCTAGTTGTCAAGACGACTCACAATGGTATTTTGTAATATAATTAAATTTAAATTTATAATTCATTAAAAATATGAATTTAATTCAACTTTTATTTATAAATTTTTTTGTGATCAGCTTTTTTGTCTATAACAAAAACGATACAAACAGATTTTAATCGACTATGTTACAATTAGACGTGTATCGATCTCGATGTAAAGGTTTTTTGGTGAAAGGCATTTGTGGTGTGTTTTTAACCATAATTATGTATAACACTATATTAATAACATAGCCTTAAATTAAGTTATTAATTAAGTTCCTACTATTACTGTACTAGTAAAGTCTGAGTTGGAATGGGTTGTGGGAATTAGTCTTAAATATCTCATCAACGAAGTAAAAAGTGATCGAGAGAATAAGGAAAAACCTATGTGTATGGATTTCAACGTGTGAGAAGAAATGTCCACTTATTGGGATGATCCCAGGGCCAAACAAAAAAGCGATAAAGCAAGTTAATCTCGTCGTTATGATAGGGAAGGTTACGGGATGAATGCTCGTACAATTGGATCTCGTTCATTCGCTGCGGTGTACGGGAAAATGGTACGATTTGAGAATTTCATAAAATTTATAAATTTGTCATCTTAATTATATATATATGTTTTAAATATATGTTTCTATTTTGTTTTAGGTGAAAGAAAAAGGCATAGAAACATCGTATATTGAACAGTTCAAGCAAATACATAAAACGTCAGATGGTTTATGGATAGATGGCAAAGTGATAAGGTCATTGACCTAACCAAAGAATTGACTAGTTTCGATGTTTGTCTCATTGACCTAACCAAAGAACCAAGTGACATAGAAGAATGACCAACGAGCAAAGAGATAAACATTGAGACACGAGCGAAGGCAAGGAGCTGACGTATGAGAATCAACCAGTTCATGCAAGAGCTCATAGAGGATGAACACACTACAAGAAAATCAGGTTTTAGGGACCGACAAATCGGTTCCCAATCCGTCCCTAAACTGGTTTAGGGATGGATTGGAGACGACCAATGGTAGTATCCAATCGCGCGACTCAAAATTTTTCCGTCCCCAATCCGTTCCTAATTAGGGACGGAAATTTCAGTCCCCAATCCGTCTCTAATTAGGGACCGAAAACGTGTACCTGAGCGGGCCACCTTTCTCGCAACAACCTACTTTTAGGGTTTGAATGAGCAAAATAGAAGAGGAGATCAGTTGCAGACACGAGAGGGCGACGGATAGGGCAAGGAAAGGCTTGGAAATCATCAGGAAAGGCTCGGGAGACGCTGGAGAAGGAGAGAAACATCAATTCGTACATCGGCACCACAATAGGGAAGATCGAGGCGTCGGATTTCCTACGTTTTATCATGCTTAGGATTGTGTTATCTTCATTGACAGTAAACTCCATGAGTGAGTAGATTCCCAACTATGGGTTAGGGATATTGGTTTTGTAATGGATGTACAAGTTTTGCGTGAATGCTTAGATCTATCGTATTGTTCTTGATATTCGGTTCTATAATCAACATTGTAAACGCTTATACTAGTGCTGCCCGCTCAGTAACTTAGGAATTCGTATTTTGCTGGAAGGTTAAAGTATGAATCCGGAACCATTGATTATAGGTTAAGTTCGATTAATGAGAATCTGACCGGTCGGTTAATCGACTTAGGAATAAGGATTGCGCGCGTAACGCTGCCGTAGTCACGAGTTAATCACTGCTGGAAGGTAGGATTGTACGTAACTATGGTTAGGAGGTTTAGGCTCGACATAATCATCGTCATCTTAGAGCATGAATTTCCCGTTATCAAGATAGTTCGTTAGGTTTATGATCCTTCGTTTTTACATCCTCGCGATTCCTGGTATCCCTAAACCCGTAGTGTTCTTCATCCTTAAGTCTTCCGTATCCTTTCATCGCTGTCATCATTTAGTTTAGTGTTTTATATATTTTCACCACGCCATCATCTATTTCACACCGTCTTAGTTTAGTGATATTCTTAGAAAAGGCTACATTAGTCCCTAGAGTTCGACCCTGGTACTACACGAACCGTATAATTGCGGTAGAGTGGTCTATGAAATATTATTGCTTGAGTTTCCGCACATCAACAAGGTACATCACGAACGGCGTGCAGTTCGACTTTGAGGGTACAAACCACGTGAAGACCATGATCGTGACAAAACTTTGTCCAACATCTGGTGATGCTAGCGCCACCGCGTTTCACAGGCCTTAGATGTGCCTCCCAAATCCGTCCGTAATTGATTATCATATCAATTTTACTTCGTCTACCTCAAAGACCACTTGACCTTGCAAACTCTATCGGAAGTGTATGCGATAACCAAATAAATTTACAACGACGCTAAACTAATGCTTATACGACTAGATTTTATGAATCCAATAAATTGGTTTGAGTTCACTTACCACTACATCTACGGCCAGATTTGAATGCATGACTGGTATCGTAAAAATCCTCTAAACCATAAGAAGATGACCCTGCTTCTACAGAGGATGATGATTATAGATGATGCATATTGTAGATTACACATATCATCTCTGAAACCAATGACGTGAAAAACCATGTCACCTTCGTGACGGAAAACTAAGAAATCTCGAATACGAAAATCATGATCCTTGAAGAAATCTTTCCATCCATTAGTGAATCTTGATCCATCCAACTTGACTTCCCATGTTTTGTTTAGACACATTCGATGTAAGTGTTGATGTGTTGTCGTCCCTCGTATTCCGGTAAATATGCTCATCGAAGAATTTCGTCGAAATGTCATGTAACAAAAATCGAAAAAAAAAAATCAAATATGTACATTCTCTACATTAACATACCGAATGAGAGAGATGAAGGATATTACGAGGTAGTTCTCTAGAAAGCTCGGAAGAATGATTTGGACGAAAGTATGGAAATGTTGCATTTTCGGAAAAAAAATGGATGGAAGATGATGAGAGTTAGAGAGAGTGTGTCCTTATTCGAAAAAGCATGGGGTGGAAGATAATGAAAGTTAGAGAGAAAGTGTGTTGTTATTCATAAAAAGGATACGATTGGAAGACGAAAAGACATGACCCTGACATTGAATCGCCGTCAGATTGAATTCGACATTTTTTTCAAATTTTGGTGAAAAGTTCGGCGGGAATTTTGGTGAAAATGATAAAATGTCAAAAACCAATCAAAATTGAGGGTGGCATGGGTCGCATGGGTCGCATATATGCAAAATTGACGAATTTACAGGTTTATAATGATAAAATGACAAAAACCAATCAAACTAATTAATGCCAAATGAGGTTCGCATGGGTCGCTTGGTCGCATATATTGATGAATAGATGCGAAATCGATGAATTTACAGGTTTATGATGATAAAATGACAAAAACCAATCAAAACAATAAATTAAAATGTCAAACTAATTAATGCCAATTGAGGATTGCATGGGTCGCTTGGTCGCATATATTGATGAATAGATGCAAACTCGACGAATTTACGGGTTTGTAATGATAAAATAACAAAAACCAATCAAAACAATACATCTACGACGTCAAACTAATTAACGCAAAATGAGGGTCGCATATATTGATCAATAGATGCGAACTCGACGAATTTACGGGTTTATAATGGTAAAATGACAAAAACCAATCAAAACAATTCCTTCTACAACGTCAATCAACGGTTAAAATAGACTATGACCCATGTGTCCCTAGTTGAGTTGTGTATAACCAATGCACGTGTTTCAAAAGTGATAGTAGTGTTTTAAGAACTCGTCGGATGAGTTTGAGAAAATTTTGAAAAATACATTTAACCTTTTTTTTTCAAATGTCGATATTATTATATTATTAACTATATTGATTCTAAATTATACATATACAACTCAAATCTATCGATAATGGCATATTGATAATGGCATGGGTCGCTTGGTCGCATATATGGATCAATAGATGTGAACTCGATGAATTTACTAGTTTATAATGATAAAATGACATAAACCAATCGAAAGATTACATTTACAACGTCAAACTAATTAATGCCAATTGAGGGTCGCATGGGTCGCAAGGGTTGATCAAAGATTCTAAATCAAAACAATACATTTACAATGTCAATCAAAGACTCTCCACGCATTTTATTTCCGCGTACTCCGTCTTTCAGTCTTTTGCATTCTTCTTATTTAGTATTGTAGTCCAGAGTTTCTCCTACCGTCACCTAAGTCACCCCCGCAACTCGTTAGTGACTGCATAGAGACTGAGTCTGCTGATTACCAAGATCTTGAATAACATATAGACAGCATGATGCCCTAGGTCGACAATGGTGACTGCGGCATGCAGGTCACAAAGGTAAAAAATATTTTTTATAGAAATTGGGGTTAGATACGCATAATAAGAGAAGAGACATAGACGTTAACGTATAGAGATGGGTCGAAATGGTCACATGGGTCGGAAGACAGGACTCTGACAGTAAAACGACAAGTCAAATGGGTAGGAAGGGTCACATGGGTCGGAAGGGTCACATGGGTCGGAAGACAGGAGTCTGACAGCAAAACGAAAAGTCACATAATTCATATTTGGTCGCATGTGTCGGATGGATTCTCGTTTAAACTTGATTCTAATTTAATCCGATTGAGGGTCGCATAACGGGTCATATTGGGTCACATGAGTCTGATGGGTCATAACCTTACGAACAATAGATGCAAAATAAGACATTTTCAACGTTTAAATATTGATTACATAAGGTCACAAAGGTCAAAACAGTTACAAAAGAAGTTACATAAGGTTACAAAGGTCACAAAAGTTACAAAAAAAAGTTACATAAGGTCACATAAGGTCACAACGGTTACAAAAAAGACAAGAAATAAGTTGAAGAAAAAGGAAAAAAAGGTTACATAAGGTCACAAAGGTCAAATTTTCCGACTTTAGAGACACATCGAAGCCCTCCATCGTAAAGATAGTCGTGTGTGACTCAACGTCTTCTCCAAGTTGACCTCCAATCGTGACCTTAGGTAACGCGAATACAACTTGATGTCTGAGTCTACCGATAACCAAGACCTTATGTAATGCAGATACAACACAAAGTCATCCATCCACGTTGTAAGTACTTGTGTGTATCTGCATAGAGACCGAGTCGGACGATTACAAAGACCTTGAGTAAAAAATAGACAACACGATGCCATGCGTCCACCATGTGACCTTCGTGAGAAAGGTCAAAACAGTCACAAAGGTAAGAAGGATTTTTCAGAGAATTTAGGTTAGAGACTTGGACGAAGAGAGGAGAGAGATGGGATTCTCCCGATTCATTCTCATCTCAAATGGGTGTTATGGTGAGACTTAGAAAATTTGATGAACCTTTTAATATAGGGGTAACAAAGACGTGTCGCAATGGTCTTGAGTGTGGCATTGGTAAAATAAAAAGCATAGCTAGCACTGGAAAAGCCAGTAGTCTGACATTGAAAAGACTAGACGAAAGGGTCGAATGGACAAATGGGTCGCAAGGGTCGTAATGGCCGGAAGGGTCGCAAGGGTCGCAATGTCCACATGAGTCGCAAGGGTCGCATGAGGCTCTATGACCCAGTGCGACCGTGCGACCCTTGTACATCAGCGACCCTTGTACCTCTGCGACCCTTTGTACCCCTGCGACCCTTTGACCCCTGTGACAATGTACCAAATATTTAAAAGATAAAAATGTACCAAATATTTACATCTTCCATTAAAAAAAATACAATGTACCAAAATATCAAGTTAGTCTCGGGGTGGATGGATACGTTTCCATTACTAAATATATCAGCCGCCATCTTCTCACGCATAGAAGTAACATTGTCGTCACAAATTAAGTAAAAAGTATCACTCCTTCTCATTAACGAGGCTTCTACGAATTTGTAGGCGAAAACACCATAGTCATTCCCATTTTTTATTCTATGACAGACCTCATAATACTCATACTTTCATTCATCTTCTCCAGAAGCCAAAGAATGAAACCCTCCGAGAATGAGAATCTTGGGGACAGCTTTTCTTACCTTCTCAATCACCGGATCGATATACATTTTCTTCAAGCTGCTCTGGCAGTCGTATACCATGATGCATCGGGTTTTAAAATCCGCTTTGATGGCTACCCAATGACATCCTACCGATCGAGTTTCCTTCGATGGAATGTTTAGAACCGAGGCAAAACCTTCGAAATCACTCATTGGCGTCTTCGTACTTCTAAATGATACTTGGCATTCAAAAAAACACTAAGAATTTCTGGCAACCATATCCTCGTACATCCACAGCGAGAGTATCTGCATGAAAGCAACATGACAAACATAATAATTCTGATACACAGCGGGCATGATTGTCGAGCGAAAAGACAACACCATCAACACCTCATCCAATTGCTGCAAAGAAAAAAATTAACACTCATGAATACGTCTCTGACTAAGGGTTTAAAAAAACATATATCATCTTCAAGCCATACGTTGGGCATTAATATAGTCTTCCAAAACTATATCTAGCTTTGATTTCCACCACCGCTCATGTCGAGGTGTATTTAGGAACACATATAGATTAGTCAACTTTTCATCGGTAGCGTCAACGAACGAAGGAAATCGAGTTATCTCGCCCTTTACTAATGCCTTGGGCTTCCACACAAACTCCACTTCAGGTTCTTGAACCATCTTCTTTACGGGTTCTTGAACTACATTTTCTGCGAGTTCTCCATCAACATCTTTCCCTCGCCCTCTCCCCCGCACTGTTCTTGCTCTTTTCACCGGCAGAGGTTCAACATATGGCGCAGACTCCTTTGATAAAGTTCCAACACCTGCATAAAATTTACTTCATTAAACATATGGCGACCAATGCGACCTATGCGACTAATACGACCTTTTGTGACCTATGCGGCCCATGCGACCAATGCGACCTCTGTGACTCAAATGACCGTACTTACTTGGTGGTACTTCGACAATAGCGGCGACCTCTTGGATAGGAACCACTGCTAGAGTATCCTTGGCAGAAACCTCGTCGGCGACGTCATCGACAGGACCCACTAAAGTATCTTTAGTGTGCACCTCTTCGATAGGACCCATTGGAGCATTTTCATAAAATTACTTCATTCATTAGACTCACCGTTCGTTACATTAATTATGTAACACATGCAACCCATGCGACTTTAGCGACCCAATGACCCATGGGACATATGAAACCCATGTGACCCATGCAACCTATGCGACTCTAGCGACCCTGCGACTTATGCGACCCTACGACTTATACGTCCCTACGACCGATCCTACTCTTGCGACCCATGCCAACTCTCGATGGAAATTGATTCTCAAATGACATTTTTCACTAAATATTACTTACTTGGTGGAACTTTATCAAGAGCAACATTTGTCAAATCCTCTTCAGAGTCATCTCTAGAGTCAACCGGCTCTTCGTTTGGCTCTTTTCTTGACACTGGATTTGGACGTCGAAGGAATTTAAAGTCATAATCACTAATAGCGCCGGAAGATTGGTTTCCAGTGCTTGTATCTTTCTCGGTAGCCTTTTGGATTAGGCAGATGATTCCCGACATCCCTTAGAAGGTCTCTTATGGCGTTGATGATTCTTTTCTCTGACTTCCTTATTTCCTCAATTAATTTCTGCTCCAGTGTCAGAGGGACTGCAGCATCAACAACACCTACGCATCCTTCGTCTTCGTCATCTTAGACCTCTATTATTTTTTCACTCACGCTCTACTTCCTCTTTTTCTTTCCCTTTTTTTATCACCAAGAGCTGTTTTTCGTGTCAGCGGTTCTTGCTTACGGATATCCTCCCACAAATACCTTTCGGAATTCTACGAAGATGTTCCATCCATATTTGAGCATCGGGATTGTCACATTCCTCGTCATCCTCCATATCAGAAAGTAAAACTTCCTCTTCGTGTTCAACACGAAGAATACTTTGAATATCCTGAAAAACAAAAAATAACCATTATTACCCTCTGTGACCTTGTTTCCCTTGTGACCCTTGTGTAATTGTTACCTTAGAATCTCCGATCTGCTTTATCACATCTACATACTTTGGGTTAAAATTGGATTTAACCATCTTCTTGCACATTCTTGGGCATGATGGATGTGCATCCACAACCTCAACATAACATCCCTTTCCGCCCAAACTAAGGATGGTTTCGAATGGAAGTAATTGAAACATTAAAACAAAATGATAAGAATGCAAAGAGTACGAAAACATTCAAGTTATTCGAATAATATATACAACTTACCAATAGTGGGATCATGAAACCGCCACAATACCATTTTGGTTTCGGTGATTCCCTCCTAATGTGCTTGCGGCAAGTATCCACAATCTTCTCGAATGTGTAACGCCCCATGGAAAGCCTTCACAAAATTCCAAGTCATCAACCATGTCAATGAGATCATGGCTGATAGAGTTTTCTGCTGAAGGCTTGTGAGCCATAACTTACGCCAACAACATCAATGTTGCCAACCTCTTCCGGTCGTCGGAGTTCTTCGCCTTCACAAGCTTTTCACTGACTTGTGCAGGGGTCACCTTTCCACGGCCGAAATTCTTCATCTTGAATGTGTCACCCCTTTTGGACTCCAGTCCTTTGGGATATGGTCCGCATTTCAATCTGGAAATTAGTGTGTGCTCCACTACAGAGTACCGGATGGGAATGATGTTTAAGACGAACCACAACTCCTTCGTGTCCCATATAATCACGGAGTGATTTAGTAGGATAGACATTTGAACCTTCATCAATGTGGAGTCACATTGGAAATGGAATAAATTCCTAAATTGTGACTCCTTCTCGAAGTAATGCAACTCGTATTCATCTAAGATTTCTCTCAGCGTCGTTATTGTCTCGTGAGGATAACACTTGGTGGTGATCTTAGGCATTCTGTCCATGTGCTTGAATTCATACACAATCTTCGTCTTTGGCGCCACCTGCAAAATGACCAAATAAGAATACATTATACTTCTACCGACTTAAGCGACCCATGCGACTCAACCAACCCGTGCGACTCAAACGACCCTCAGACACTCTGTGACACTCAACCGACTCACTGAGACTCAAGCGACCCATGCGACTCAAGCGACCCATGGGGCACAATATCAAACGATCCATGCGACTCAAACGACGGGTGTGACTCAAACGACCTTGCAACTCAATGACATAAAAAACCTTTGCGACTCAATGACATAAGCGACCCATGCGATGCAAACGATCCTTGGACCGCCTGCGACGCTCAAACGACCATTGTGACGACTCAAATGACCCTTGGACCGACTCACTTATTCGAAGATGGTCATGCAACTCCTGCGACCCTTGCGACTCAACCGACCCACTAACACTCACACCCATTTCAAATCAATAAGTCATTCTGTGACTCGACGGCTTGCAAAACTCTAGAAACCGATCTACTTACACTTATTGACGCCATTGAAGATTGACTCGTGCTCTCTTCTTCACTATTGTTGCTTATTCTAGCCATTTTCCTTCTTGTCAACTTAAAATCGAACCCTCTCAAGTAAATCACTTATTCTTTCTTGCTCTAAACTTTGAAACAGGTTTCACGTCGAAAAATTGTTCGGATTTCTTACTTTTGACACAGTTTGACAGTTTTTCACGTCGAAACACTGCAGAACGTGGGTTTTTTAAAGTTCGAAAATTAAGGGCAAATTTATCATTTCTTCGATTTTTTTCTCGTTTTCATAATTATTTTAGGGAAGGGTATTTTTGAAGCGGTTTAGCCCTATGAGGGTATATATGATATTCCGCCATATTGATATTCTCAAACTGTTCTATGACCCGTGGGACTCATGCGACCCAAGCAAGCCATGCGATTCTTGTTATTCATGCGACCCATGCGACCCTTGTTACAATGTGATCTTTGCGACCCATGCGACTCATGTGATTCAAGCGACCCATGTGGCCTTCGAAAATCACTAGAAATCGTTGGAAATCACTAAAAATCGATCGAAATCACCAAAAATCACTTGAAATCGCTGAAAGTCTTTGGAAATTGCTCTTAACTTCAAAATCCATCTTGCTCCTTCATCTCAACTTTGAAATAGGTTTCGTTTAGAGATAATATCAAACCGTATGTGTTTTTACTAACAAAAAATAAAGACACATCTGTCTTTTTTCTAATTTGTTTCATTAGATTTTCGAAGGTATACGTGAAGTAAGGAAACCCTTTGATATTTTTCTGTAATAAAGCAGTACATGATAATTAAATATATATTTTTTAAATATTGTGGTAAATAATGTAGTACACAACCTAAGACAAGTCATACTATTAATATTATTAATAATAAAGTAGTATACAATGTAACGATAATAGTAATAATAAAGTCCATTATGTATAGCATCGATCAATAAAAAATATGTATTGTCAATCAATGAAATCACAAGAAATGTATATAAAATAAAGTTTTTTAGGATTTACTATGTCAATTTAAATATAAAAAAAAGTTTTTTAGGGTTGGAAAAAATATTCGAAGTATTTATATCCAATTCGTATTCGATTCATATTCGAACCAAAAATTCGAAAATTTGCTGATACAACTACAAATAAAAATATTAGAAATTAAATATTTGAAAAATACGAATACAAATAGTAGACTCAATTATCCGAACTATTTGTATCCGTAAGTATTAAATAGAAAATTTAGTTAATATATACATACATATATAACAAAATTGATTTTAATGATCAAATTGAAAATAAAAAAATTATGAATTTTATTTAAACACTCGTTATATAAATACATAGACAAATATACAATATATTTATGATTTGGAGGATTAAAATATCAAATTTGAAGATTTAATTTGCATTCAAGATTAAATATTGATTTTAATCCAAATAGATTGGATAATGTTATAAAAATATTACAAAATATTATATTAATTGATAATTTAAAAATTTTGACCGATAATTTTTACCTTTCAAAAAAGAAAGAAGCCCTTTCCTTAATTCTTCCGCCTTGGTTTGGGCCGAACAGATATACTAAATCGGCCTCTAATGATGAGCTTATTCTGCGATTTCCCTTACAAATGGGCTATTCTTAAAAAGTCGTGTA
>CM071860.1:21362114-21383585 GCA_036759665.1 Gynandropsis gynandra
CGGATCTGCCCACCACGCACCCAGATCTCACTCAAACCGACTTCCCCAAGTGTATTCCTTAGATCTAGGACGCATCGCAACCAACTCTAACAACTTTCCTAAAAACTTTCCTAACAACTCTCCTAGTCACCGAGCCACATCTTACCCTCATGTCGAACATCCCGGAGCGTACCGAATCTGTGAACATGTTCGATCCGCAACAGCCACAGAAACTTCTTTTTGCTTGCAACATGTCAAGCGTTACGAAACTCACCCCGACGAACTACCTCACTTGGAGCGTTCAAATCCGCTCTCTCCTCGAAGGTTACAATCTCGAGTGCTTCATCACCGAAGACTCTATTGTACCGTCAGCCATGATTCACGTTGATGGGATCCAGCAACCCAATCCTGCCTTCATCCCGTGGAAACACCAAGATCGTTTGATCTTCAGCTCCTTGCTCGGCGCACTCTCTCTCTCGCTACAATCGGTCATTGCCCGAGCAACTTCCGTTCGAGAAGCGTGGTGAACCCTAGCCAACATCTATGGCAAAGCCTCTCGTGGTCATATCAAACAACTACGAGATCAAATCAAACGCTGTGCCAAAGGATCTCAATCGGTGGAAGAACACCTACAGTTCATCACCACCAAAACCAACGAACTCTCTCCTCGAGAAACCAATAGATCACGAGGACGTTCTTGAAGCCATCCTTGATGGACTACCGGAGGAATACAAACCTATAGCTGATGTGATCAATGCCAAAGACACCGCAATCTCAATTGAGGAGCTGCACGAAAAACTCCTCAATCATGAAGCAAAATTGGCCGTAGATCTCACACCCGCCGCCACTGCCCTACCGGTCACGGCTCATATTGCTGCTACCCGTTCACAACCACGCAACCCTAACCCTCAATGGAGTTGCAACAACAACCGTAACTCCACGAGTGGTTACCAAGGCCGCTGCCAAGCTTGCGGGACTCAAGGACACAGCGCAAAATTCTGTTCCCGCTTCCGCCTCATATCCGCAAACAACTCCTCCGATCCGACTTCACAACGGTGGACACCTCCTCCAGGTGCTTGGCCGCCTACTGCAAATGTTTCCACGTATCCCACGTATGATCCCTCGATCATCTTACCAGTGAGACAAGACTCACAAGTTGCATAAGATTCATAATCGAAATGGCCTAAAAGACCATCTTTATGCAACTTGTTTATCCTCTTCTCACTGATGTGACCAAGTCTACAATGCCAAATGTACGATCCCTCGAGTTGGCTGCTTGACAGTGGTGCCTCACATCACATCACTTCCGACTTGCAGAATCTATCACTCCACAATCTGTATCACGGTGGCGAAGAGTTCACCATTGCTGATGGCTCCGGACAACCGATCACTCATACGGGTTCCTTTTCGCTCTCCTTACCAAATCGTTCATTATTGCTTGATAATGTGCTTTGTGTTCCTTCAATGCACAAGAATTTGGTTTCGGTTCAGCGCTTATGCAAGTCTAATAATGTTTCCGTTGAATTCTTTCCTCATATATTTCAGGTGAAGGATCTAAACACGGGGGCGCCGGTTCTTCAAGGAAACACTAAAGATGGAGTGTATGTGTGGCCGTCCTCTACCCCCACTACCTCACCCACTGTCGCATTCTCCAACCTAAAGCCCACCGTTTCCACTTGGCATTCCCGTCTAGGACATCCGTCACTACCCATCCTCAAACACGCCTTGTCCAAGGTTCATATTCCATTAGTTCGAGAGTCTTCCGTTTCTCCATACAATTCTTGTCTTAGTAATAAGAGTCATAAAATTCCGTTAAATGAGTCATCTATTATTTCTTCTAGACCGCTTGAATTTGTTTTCTCCGATTTATGGACATCTCCGATTATTTCAACAGATGGTTTTAAGTATTATGTTCTTTTTGTTGATCATTTTACGCGTTATTCTTGGCTTTATCCGCTCAAACTAAAATCACAAGTTCGAGCAACTTTTATTGCCTTCAAATCTCTTGTCGAAAACAAGTTTAACGCTAAAATCGTCAATCTTTACACCGACAACGGTGGAGAATACATAGCTCTCCGTTCTTTTCTATCGGATAATGGCATCTCAAACTACACAACTCCACCCCACACTCCCGAGCATAATGGGATATCCGAACGTCGACATCGTCATATTGTCGAAACCGGATTATCTCTTCTTATGCATGCCTCTCTACCACTACCCTATTGGTCTTACGCCTTTACTACCGCAGTCTATCTCATTAACCGCATGCCCACGCCTCTCCTCTCCTATGCCTCGCCCTACGAAGCTCTCTTCCAAACTCCACCGAACCTCCACAAACTTAAAATCTTTGGCTGTTTGTGCTACCCTTGGCTGCGTCCCTATGCCTCTCACAAACTCGACCCTAGATCCGCTCCATGTGTCTTCCTTGGCTACTCCAACACCCAAAGTGCGTATCTTTGTCTTGACCTCTCGAAACTTCGCGTCTTTGTCTCGCGTCATGTTGTCTTTCATGAATCCGTTTTTCCCTTTGCTAATCTTTCTCAATATGTCACACATGGGTGTAAGTGCTACATACTCAGTGATCGAGAGTATCTTGGTAAGTTCGACTTGAAGAGTGATGATGGTATGTTTCTTGGATATGGTACAAATTCAGTATCCTTTCGAGTCTATAATTTTCGTGCCAAGACTGTTATTGAGTCCACTAACGTTGTCTTTGATGAAGATAGTCACAATTTAGAACCTGTTGACGAAACTGTGGCACAGTTACAAACAGATACAGTGAATACATCAGTGGAAGCTGAAGGTTCACCTGAGAAACAAACTGAGAGTCTAGAAACAAGATGTTCCGAGGAGAACTCAATAAGGGAGATGGAGGAAGAGATTACTTCAACGCAAGTACAAAAAAATCATTCCATAACAGATGTCATTGGGGATATTTATGAATCAAGAAGAATGAGGAATAAACCATGTATCAATGATAATGATTTGGTGAGATTTGTTTGTTTCACATCCCAACATGAACTAAAAAGTGTGAAAGAAACGTTGAATGATGAGTTTTGGATAAAAGCGATGCAAGATGAATTGGAGTAGTTTGAGCGTAATGATGTGTGGTATCTAGTACCTCGACCTACTGAGACTAATGTGATTGGGACCAAATGGATTTTCAAAAAAAAAACTAATGAAGAAGGTCAAATCACTAGAAATAAGGCACGACTTGTAGCTCAGGGGTATACTCAGGTTGAAGGGATAGACTTTGATAAAACTTTCGCACTAGTTGCTAGGCTAGAATCCATACGATTGCTACTTGGAGTTTCTTGTGTTCTTGGTTTCAGGTTATATCAAATGGACGTGAAGAGCGCATTCTTGAATGGAATCATTCAAGAAGAAGTATATGTTGAACAGCCTCAAGGTTTTGAGGATCATAAACATCCAAATCATATTTATCGACTTAAGAAGGTGTTGTATAGATTAAAACAAGCACCAAAGGCGTGGTATGATAGGCTAGCCCCATTTCTCATCAACAAGGGATACAAGCGAGGGGGGGTTGATCGAACTTTATTTATTCACAAATCTGATAATCACTTACTCGTTGTTCAAATTTATGTTACTGGTTTGTGCAAACAATGACCAACGAACTTGAGATGAGTATGTTCTGAGAACTAAAGTTTTTCCTTGGTTTGCAAGTAAAACAATTAGATGATGGAATCTTTATATCACAAAGCAAGTATGCTCGGGATTTAGTGAAGAAATTTGAAATGGACAACAACAAAACGGCTCATACGCCTATGTCTACAACTACAAAATTGACAAAGGATTCCGAAGGAGAAGATGTAGAACAAAAATTGTACCGGGGCATGATAGTAAGTCTACTTTACTTAACCGCAAGTAGACCTGATCTCGCAGCAAGTGTAGGAATTTGTGCACGATATCAAGCCAATCCGAAGCGATCCCATCTTCAAGCCGTAAAAGAATAATCAAATACATGAAGGGAACTATTGAGTTTGGTATATACTTCACTAAAGATACTAATTACGAATTGGTAGTTTTTGTGATGCAAATTGGGGTGGTAATGCCGACGATCGGAAAAGCACCTCCAGAGGATGTTTCTTTCTTGGGAATAACCTTATTTCATGGCACAGTAAGAAACAAAATTCTACATCTTTATCTACAGCAGAGGCGGAATATATAGCATTGGGAAGTTGCAGAACTCATTTGGATGAATCAAATGCTATCGGACTATGGTATGGATTCTAACTCTTTTATTGCTCACTGTGATAATACAAATGCCATAAACATTTCAAAGAATCCATTACTACATTCTAGAACAAAGCATATAGAGATTAGGCATCATTTTCTTAGAGAGCTTGTTGACAAAAAAGCAATTGAAAATTGAATATGTGCCTACGGAATGACAATTGGCTGATATTTTTACCAAACCTCTGGACATGAACCGCTTTGTGAATCTGAGAAAAGCACTTGGTGTGTGCGAGCTTTAAAAAAAGGTAATGAATGTGCTTTATTGTTTGAGAAATATGTTAGCAGAAGTATACTTACATTGATATTGAGGTGCACCTGGTATATTGGAAAACGTTTTTAGTGCACAGATGGGAACAACACTTCTACATTCCATTGTTAATAATTTGATAAGAGTGCAATGGAATTGGCTCGAGTTTAGGTGGTGAGGCAGTTTTCCAACTTCGACGTCTTAAGGGCATAAGGTTAGTAAAAAATGAAAAAGAAAAAGAAAAAGATAAAAGAAAAATAATATTCAAGCATACATATGCAAGAATAAACGAAAAAAAATGAATGATGATAAAAGAACAAAACCTACATATTCCGCTATGATTTGATCATAAGAATATACCTACAAGGTAGCCTGAGTCTAAGTGGTGGGAAAATCTGTTAATTTCCACGATCTAGAAGTTCAGAGTGTTTGTTCTTAATCAGCTACGGAATTCTATTTACATATATGTCGGGTGTACCTGATGGATGTGTTAAGTATATTTATGTTGTCTATTTCTCTTTCAATGTGGTATATGATTTATTTAAAAAAAAGGGTGTGTTTCTTTAAAAAATAAATTGAAGTGTGTGCGGTAAATGTTAAAGGTTATTTGGTAAATATCAGTTGATTTGAAGTGACGTTTTAGAGAAATTGGAAATTATAAATGCATCTTACATGCACAGTACTATTTGCAAAGTAGTTCTTCATATTTCAAAAATTCAAAATTTCTCTCTGAAACCCTAAGTACAATTCAATGGGACCGAAGAAAGGAGTTCGATCTCCTACTGCGATCGTAAGACGAGTTACCAGATAGTGAGTAGCGAAGGGTTCAATGGCTGCACAAGAAGAGAAAGAGACAAAGAAGAGCCGGGTTGCAGTCCGGAAGAGAAGGAAAAAGGTACGAAATTCTCAGTTATCCGATGATCCTGTCTCTACTGAAGAACAGGAACAGAATCTGGAGGGAATTGCAGAAGAAAGATCCGAAAATGCGCTAATGGGGATTGTCATGTATGAACCGACAAGAGTACCTCCTGAAAATGTTGAAGAACCGAATCTTCAAGAAGATGTGATTCAAGAAGATACATATGTGATTGAAGAAGTGGAAATACCGGTGAAATCGCAGAAAAAGAAATCAACCAAAACAAAAAGAAAGAAGAATCGGGGTCAGAATAGTGAAAAGTCTAAGAAAACCACCGCTGAAAAATACCGAGAATCTTCTGTGCATGAACCACGAGGTAATCCTGATAACATTGTTAAGGATGCCTATTCCTTTAAGTTCTTTACACCACTTGATGTGGCTAGACTCAAGTAATAAATTACCTAGACTAACGCTTCCGCAAGAATACGGATCGTGTAGCAACTAGGGTCGAACACAAGGAATTGATGCGACTTATAAGCTATTACACTAATGAATAAGACGTGATGAATCTAATGGTAGATGAAATGCAAATGCAAATGCAAACTAAACCTAAGATGGGAATGACTTAGCGACAAATCACCATAGGTATCAAGAGTTGCACAACGATGTAACGAAGTTCTAACGAGATAATTGGTCTTAGATACTATCATGAGTTCAGGGAATTCAAGCTCTCCAGGAACTGACTGGCGTAGACTTGTCCACTATCTAGCATGCATATACCAATGTATCCATTGCGCATCTTACATGGATAGACGCATTACGACCGCTATCCTAATCCCTAGATTTAACCGATTGACCTGGCGTAGATTCTAAACCGGCTAAACCCTAAATCATGGCTAAGTTCCAAAGTCTAATGCCCTGGCGTTGGTTTATTAGACTCCTAACATCATTCATTCAAGTGGCGTACAAGTAATGAAACCATTAAGAACAACCATGAAATCTAAAAACATGATAAAATACCGAATTCATTCATAACGAGTGGCGAACAAGTATGAAAGCATGGAAACGAAACAAAAGTAATCTAAATTTGACATAGAAAGAGAAAGGGAATGCTCCCTATTCATCGACCGATGTCTTCAATAGATACTCCATGCTTCGGATCCGTAGATCCGTCCTTCTCGATCCTTCCAAGTGTGTCTCTAATGGCACTGAATTGTCCTTGAGTCCCCCCCTCTCAATTGGGTTCGAATCCCCTTTAAATAGATCTGATTTTGGTTGTTAGAAATCTTGGGAATTTGTTGAGAAATACAAGGGCCCGAGCGGGTACAAAATCTACATGCTCGTGCAGGCCTTGTACCCGACCGTGTCCACCGATTTTCACCCGAGCGGGCACTCATGCCCGAGCGTGTTCCTCTTCAGCCCGAGTCGTGCAAAGTTACGGCGCATTTTGATGACCATTGACCCGAGCGGGCACTCCATTTCCACCCGATCGGGCACGCATGCCCGACCATGTTCCTTGGGCACCCGAGTCGTGTAACACTCACGGGGTTGTCATGGCATCAATTACCCGAGCGGGCACCTTCTAATGCCCGATCGTGCATGACCTAAAATGATGTTTTCGCTCCTTTCGCTTGGTGTTTGCACGTTCTCTTCAATCCACGGTCTTGCACAAGCTGAACCTTGTCATTTTGGGGTTAAATTGCCAATATCTCTCGTGTTTCTTGACATGTCTTCGTTTCCTACACAAAACACGAAATGTAGATGAAATCCTCGAATAGACTCGATAAATGAATGAAATCTAATAAATCTACCTAAAACTAGACCTAAGAATGACATAAAAACTACTACGGATTACGTGTTATCACCACTGTATGAAAATCGCTTCAAGACTATATGTCAGCGAGAAATATTTAGTGAAAGGGGCGTAAATGTTAGTCACTTTAAGGAAATTGGACTGTGGAGAGTGTTGCATGATAGGGAATTACTGGGTACAATCTCGCATGTATCTCAGTATAGTAAGGAATTGATCCATGAGTTTTATGCAAACTTATCCCCTGCAATTGAGTTAATGAGTAGCTCAATGTATCAAAGGATATATCTTAAGGGGAGGATCTTTGAGTTTTCACCGTTTCCTATCAATAGATTCTTAGGTACTCCAAATTCTCCTATCATAAGAGAAAAGGTGTTGGAATTAGAATTAGACATGAACGTTGTTGCTCGAGTACTTACGGGTAAAAGTGATGCACATTGGTCTGAGAAAATTGGTCCTGCTAAGATGGTATGGGATTGTGCTATTGAATAAGATTTGTAGATCAAATTGGATTCCTACAAAGAAGACGGATCTGCTTAAAAGAGAGAGTGTTGTCATGGTTTATTGTGTGAAGGCTGGAGTACCCATAAACGTTGGAAAAGTAATCTTTGACCAAATCCTCACACAAGCTTTCTCCAATGGAACAAGATTCATTCTGCCGTTTCCATGTCTTATTCAAGGGAAGCAACAATGTCCAGACATTGTTCGAGAGGATGAGCCGAAGGAAAGAATCCCTCCGTGGATAAATTATGAATAGAGATATGCTGACAAACGGGCTGCACAAGATGACACCAGGTTTAACTTCGATGACAGTGTGATTGTGTCATTACAGAAACTGGAGAAGAAGATAACAAATATGATTGCCGAACAACACACAATTCTGAAGCATGCGAAATTGCTAATTTGGACGTCATCCATTATAGTTTTCTAACCCTTACTCAGTCTATTATTTTTCTTATATTGTGAGTCTAACTTTTTGGTTTTGATCTTATACTCACAGAAATAGTGGGAGAAAGTGGGCGTACTACTGATGGTACTGAAGGTGTACACTGAAGGTGTACATGGAGAGAGTTGAACGATAAAAATGAAAATGACCAGTAGTTGATAGATTTTTGTTTTTGATGTTTTGTTACAAAGACTAATACCGATGTTTCTTATTTTGTTGGACCAGACTAACATCGAGAAGTAACAATCTTGATTGACGTAGTACTTGATATATTTTGATGCTTTTTGATGAATGTCAATTGATGATGTGTTTGTTTAAGTACAAGATAAAAAAGGGGGAGATTGTTAGAGTATTTTTGAATCTTGTTTTTTATTGCTGAAACTTCATATTTTTGAATAGGTCAAAAATTGGTTAAGTCAAAGGCTAAAAACATGGAGTTTGTTGGAGAAAATCAAGGAGCTAAAAACATGGAAGTTGTTGGAGAAAAACAAGGAGCATATAATTGGAACAAACACATCAAGGAGATCTATTTAAACTTGACTGGTCTGATTCATTCATTTAAGAGTTCTCCATCTGAATTGAGAGTTCATCAATGACAAAGAGAGAAGTGGAGCTTAGAACGTCAAATTCTATTTAGAGTTTATTTTACACTTTGCGAAGCGGGTGTTTACACATATCGTAGATTGTGTATCTAGGGATTTGTGGGGGAGTGGCTTGCGAGTCATTCTGTAAGGCTATTGTTAGAATAGTCTTAGGCTGTCATACATGCGTGTGTGATGCACGAGGCTTAGAATTTGGATTCAAGACGGGTAGAGTCTCACGGTGAGTCTGAGTCTGTATTCAGGTGTACCTGGAAGACCTCTTGAATTAAATAGAAAGTCCTTTGGAGTTTTAAAACTCCATCAAAATACATTGGTCATCTACTCTTTAGTTTTTCAAAGAAGAAGAACTTTTGAAGAACATTTTTATTCATTGATAATCCTTGATACCTCATGAATGAAGAAGAATAGAGAGAGGAGAGAGAATGGTTGTTTTGAGAGTGTTGTTGCCGAGTCTCTATATCACCATTGATAAGCTTAAAACTCTCTTTTTGAATCATATTCTTTGCTCCTTTGAGTCCATCTGTCTGAGAATAAGTCTTTGTCTGCTTATACTCTATTTCTTCGGTCTCTCATGCTCTAATACTCCCTTCAAACTTATGTCGGGAGGAAAATTGACACTCAATTTGCGTCTTAGCTGAAAAAATTATTCACGTGGTAAAAACTTGGTAAAAATATCAACAACTTGCAATGTATAGGAATATGTTTAAAAACTACCGACCCCAAGGCAACTTTCTCTCACACAAAGTGATAATCGAGCTTAATATATTTTGAACGTCCATGAAACTTTGGATTAGTAGTAAGATACATCGCATATATGTTGTCATAATGCAAAACTGAGGAAGAATGTTGAGGAATACCAAGATCTCTCAAGATAAAGTTCACCCAAGTGATTTCAGCCCTTGTTGATGCTAAGGCTCTGTATTCAGCCTTACTTGAAGACCATGAAACTGTAGGTTGTCTTTTGGTGGACCAAGAAAGAAGATTAGAGCCAAGAAATGTGCAAAAAACTTGTTGTAGAACACCAAGTAGAAACACATCCTGCCCAATCACTGTCATTAAATGCAGCAAGTCAAAATTACTACAAGAATTAATGTGCAGACCAAGATAAATGGTTCCTTTGACATATCTCAAGACTCGCTTCAGCAAAGCAAAATCAGATATAGTTGGATCATGCATCCTTTGAAAAAAAGTTCACATCAAAGTTAATATCTGGACGTGTGATTGTAAGATACTGCAACCCACCAACCAAGCTACAAAAATATGTAAAATCTGAAAACTTATTCGAATTATGAAGAGTTCCATCTAGTTTAAGAGATAGAGGAGTGATCAGTGGTTTACATTCCATCATACCAATTTTAGTAAGAAGGTCAGTGGCATACTTTTGTTGTCGAAGAAACAATCCCTCTTTGTAAAAGTTGCATTGCACACCTAGAAAAGAATGAAGATTACCAAGACTTTCATAGAAAACTTGTCTTAAAGAGGTGTAACAAGCTGCTGCAATAGGTAGATGAACTTCCAGTTAAGATCATATCATCTACGTATAAAAGTAGATGCAATTTTTTAGAACCTTTATGATAGACAAACAGAGATGGATCATATATACTGAAACATAATCCAAATTCAAGCAAATATGAGTTAAATTTATCAAACCAAGCCATTGGAACTTGTTTTAAGCCATAAAGGGACTTGTTTAATCTACACACATAATCAGGATGTTCAACATCTTCAAACTAAGGTGGTTGCTTCATGTACACAATTTCAGATAAATCTCCATGAAGAAACACATTTTTTACATCTAACTGGATAATCTTCCATTTGGTGACAATAGCTACTGATTAAATAGTTCGAATGGTGGCGGTTTTTATAAATGGATTGAAGATTTCAACATAATCCATACCTTCTTCATAATTAAACCCTTTTACCTTATGTCTTGCTCTCAATGTATTTAAGGTCCTATCAGAGTTTAGTTTGGTTCTAAAAATCCATCCATTTACATCCAAGAACATTGATATCTTTAGCTGGAGGAACCAAAGACCAAGTACTATTAACTTTGAGAGCATCAATTTCAGTCACCATAACTTTATACCACCCTTCATGTTTCAAGGTTATCTTAAACAGTTTTTGGTTCTTAAGATATATCAGTTGTTGTGAACAGAATGTATTTGGGGTTTGGTTTGATAATACCAGACTTGTGTGTAGTAATAATGGGATGATTGTTTGTAGGTATGGTATTAGGAATTGTAATAGGTTGTGTGTGTAATGATGGTGAGAGTGGAGAAGATCTGTTTGGTGATGTGTTTAATGGTGTATTATAAGCTGATATTGTAGGTAAGACCTTTAGAGTTTGAAAAGAAGAAGATGCTCCTGAATCAACTGCATCATAAGATAAACTATCCAGCACAAGCGGGAGAAGTTCATACCTTGGAACATGAGGATTGATAGCAAAATGATAAGACTTAAAACTCAACTGCCATGATCTTGATAAAGGAGTTCCAACTTCAGGAACTATGTAAAAATAACAATCCTGAAATGAAACAATGTTTCATCAAAGATTGCATGTCGAGTTATAAAAACCTTGCATGTGGGAGGATAAAGATATCGATATCCTCTATGTTTCTCACTGTATCCCAAAAAGACACACTTTAATGATCTTAGGTCAAATTTGTGTTTAGTGAAAGAACTTAGACAACGATAACAACAACATCCAAATACCTGTGAGAGAAGAATAATCAACAATTCTTTTGAATAAAGTGGCATATGGGCTATCTTTAAGCAAGGATGTGGCTGGTAGAAGATTACTAATATAATTTTCTATATAAAAAGCTTTCACCCATTATTTCAAGGTTTTGTTTGAAATAACATGGACAACCCCAACTCAGTAAGATTGTGATGTTTTCTTTCAACTAAACCATTTTGCTCAGGAGTGTGTGGACAAGATATAAGATGCTTAATTATATTTTCAGCCAAATGAGTCTTAAAAACATTACTACTGAACTCTCCCCCTCCATCACTCTGAAACATTTTAATCTTGTAAGAAAATCAGTTTTCTACCATCTTTTGAAATGACATAAATACTTGATAAAAATCAGACTTGTGTTGCAATGGATAGAACCAATTGAACCTTAAATAATTGTCAATTAGAATGACATAGTATTTGAATCCTTGTGCAGAACATATAGAAGCAGGTCCTCATAAATCCCAATGGATTCTTTCTAGAGGTTCTGTAGCATGATTGATGTGGTTAATCTTAAGCAATAATTACCTAGACTAACGTTTCCTCGAGAATACGGATCGGATAGTACCAGGGTCGAACACTAGGGAATGGATGCAGCTATAAAGCTAGCTAACTAATTAATAGGACGTGTAAAATCAATAAATTTTTGGAATGCGAATAAAGATAAACCAACTAATAAATGGATTAAATTCAATTAACTAAACACCACATGTTTCGAGAGATGTACGCTAATGCAATGAAGTGCTAACAAGATCATGATTATAGATATCATTACGTATTCGTGGAATTTGAGCTCTTTCCTACAGAATGACTCTCTCGATGCCTAAACTCACTTTCTAGTACGCGTACTACCAGTCTCTCAACTCTGTAATCTCACCTACTAGATGCATTAAGATCACTATCCTAATTCCTAAGTTCAATTAATCGTCCGACCAAGGTTCTAAATCAATCGAGACTTCAAATCATGGATACGTTCCAAAATCCAATCCATCTCCCAATGCAGTTAGACTCTTATAACCATTTCATTCAAGCTACCAACAAGAATAAAAGCATTACGAACAACCAATCAATCCAAAAACAATCAAATTTTATAACCAAGCATTAAGCATACAACTTCATTACATATCTATAAATCTCTTACCCGTGGCTATGGAACTACTCGGACATGGACTTAGAAAACAAAACACGAAAGAAAACTATTGTCAACATATATAAAGAATGAGATTCCTCCCTATCCTAATATCGTAGTCTTCAACAGCTCCTCTGCGTTTCGAGTTTGTCACCCTGTCTTCAGCCTTTTGGCGTTGTGCTCTCTCTTTTCTCTGTGTGAGTTGTGTGGTGTTGTCGTCTCTTCTATCCGAAACTCCTCTTGTCCTCTTGACCCATTCGTCCTCTTTCCTCTTTGGCCGTCCTTCCAATTCCTTCAGCTCCAGCGGTCTTGTTCCGTTTTCTTGTTCTAGCCGGCTGAAGCTTCCTTTTCTTGTTCCAGCCGGCTGAAGTTTCCTTTTCTCTTCCTCATGGCTGAAGTTTCCTTTTCTCTTCCTAACGGCTGGAGTTTCTATTTCTTGTCTGCAGGGGTTACCTCTTCTGCTCCAGCAAGCTTCCAATTCATCCAAGTTGTGTCCTTCCGAGTGGCACTCCAACAAGTTTCCATTTTTTTGTGTTTGACGACCATCATGTTTCCATTTTTGTTCCAGCGGCCAGCATGTATGTTCCAACCGTTCTTGTTCCATTTTTCTTCTTCGATTCATGATCCTTAGTTGTTGACGTGCATGGTTGATAGGAGAGTGGTTTTTGCTTCATTTCCTCATGTTTATTCCCCGATATTTCATTTTTTTTCATAACATGAGAAAACACTAGAAGAGGACTAAAGGATGCTTAATACTCGATAAAGTCCAAATGAATGGTTAAACTAACTATGAAAATAGACTAAAATACTATAACAAAATAGACATTATCAATGATATTCTGACGCTGAAAATGGTAGTCTACTACTATTGCCTATTTGACAGAATTCACAAAGAGTTGTTGGAGATTTACTTATAACAATAGCTCTTTTTTAACTGAGATCTTGCAGAATATTGTTGTTAACATGTCCCAAACTTTGATGCCATGTAGCATGATTTGTTACACATTGCCTATTTGAGTAGAATGTTTTCAAGTCACAATTCTGCAAAACATAATTCCCTTTATGCTTGCTTCCTCTAACTAGAACCTTCTGTGACACAAAATCCTTCACATACACTCCATTAGCATCAAAGAAAAACTCATAAGGATAGTCTGGAGTAAGTTTTGATACTGATAACAAAGACTTGGCAATAGATGACATAATTAAGACATCATGAATTTGAAGCATACCTTCTTGAGTTAGAATTGTTGTAGATCCAACATGTGAAATAGGAAGAAATGACCCATCACCAACAATTACACTTTCTGAACCAATGTAAGGAGTAGTTGTCTAAAGATTTTGAGTTGAATTGGTGAATGAACTGATACACCAGAGTCTGGGAACTAGCCTGTATGGGTATTCTGATTAATAAAGAGCAGCAAGAGCTTGGGGAACATCACTACTCTGAAAAGCATTGTCAAAACGGTGTCAACAACATAGAGCATCATATCCTACTTTTCCACAAATTTGACAAACTGGCATTGCAAAACCACTTTACTGATTATTGGTAGTTGACTGCATATTATCATTACTTGAGGTTTAAACATATGAGATGATGAATAAATTTGTTGAGAAAAACCTCCTCCTCTAGTTGAATAACCTCCATTCCTCTTATAGTTAGATATACTATCTCTGTATCCTAAACATCCCCTTCCATATATGGAATTATGAGTGAATCTTGTAGTTAGGTCTACATGATTTGAAATATCACTGATTCTTGTAGGAGAATTACTCAAAATAAAACTATTCAGTTGAGATACAATATCCTCATATGTTGGAGATGGAGGTTTATGCATTGATGTTTGAATAACAATTGTAAAAGCTTCATATTCTTTTCCCAATCTATGTAACAACCAAAATATCTTCATTTGGTTCTTGAATTGGTTTACAAATAGAATCTAATTTGTCACACTTAAGTATTTAGCTAAAATCTTTCCTTCCTTGATTAAAAGTTGAAGATAGTAATAGCCGAATCAAACTCTCTAGCAACATATCTCTGATTATAATGATTGATAAGAGAAGTTCACACCTCCATCGTCGAATCCATACCAACAACATGACTGAAAACCTCCTCTATAAGTGTTCCAGTGATCCAAGATTTGATAAGCTGGTCCATCTGTAACAAATCATCATATACATGATCTGAAACATCTACTGTAATACCATCTTTTAACTCATGAACAACTGGAGGATGTTCTTGTATAGAACTATCAATAAAACTAAGTAAATTTTGACTCCCAAGAAGAGATTCTATTTGAGTTTTCCAAAATAAGAAATTTGAATTTGAGAGTTTAATGATGACAAAATTTGAAACATTCTCATGTACCGGAAACATAAACAAATTTGAATCCATAGCCATAATCAAAATATATTACACTTAGGATCAAAGCTCTCATACCACGTGAATTTTCATGGTATCAAAAACCCTGAAACCATTACCGCCGCTCATGTGTGTTTCCTCTTTCTTCTGAGCTATCTCTCATTTCTTTGTGTATGACATGTTCGGATCGGTTTTTCCTTAATTTCGACAAATTTGCGCGGAGGCAATAAAATAATAAGAAGAAGAAACGACAACGGTGGCCAAACAAGAAGAAGAAGAAGAAGCAGAGACGACGACCGAACATGAAAAAGCAGAAGTGTTGAAAATGAAAGAAGAAAAATAAGAATCGGCAGCGACGATGGCCGTGACCGAAGAAAAAGAAAAAGAAGGAAAAATGACAAAATAAAAAGAAAGGAGAAGAAGAAGTCGCGAAGGAGGAAGAAAGTTAAATCGTGGTTTTAGGGTCACGGCTAAATTAATTTCTTGGTTATTATTATTATTATTATTATTATTATTATTATTATTATTATTATTATTATTATTATTACTTGAAAATTTTAAAAATAGTTTTGTTCACGGTATTTAAATTAAAAATTACATTTTCTTTCAAAGTAGTTTAAAAAATTTCGAACGAAAGAGTTTCATAGGAAAATTATAAAATTTTAAAAGTATAATTTTAAAATAAATTTAATTAGATTTCTATAAAAAAGCAAAAATTACGATCTACTCGCTATTGATACTGTAAAGCATGGCAACCGTCTAACTGGCATGACAAGGTTGATATCAAAATTTTTTCGTTGAGAACGAGTCACAGAAAATATTTAGATAAGAAGAGAAACAATGATTTGGTGGGTTGATAGACGATACGAGGAGGCAAGGAAGAAGAATAGAGAATAGTAGATATGAAGAAGAAGAACAAGAAGAATAAAAGGAATAGTCATAAGACCATATATATATATAGGGAATATATCATAAAAAATATCCAACTATTTTATTTTAGTCTATAAAACATGAATTATTATCTTTAACTTAAAAAAACCTAAACTTATTTTTTTTTACCTTAAAGACACTAATTTTAGGAATATAGTGTAGAAAATACCAAACTTTTTAATTTTTGTCTATAAAACACAAATTATTATTTTGAACCTATCAAATTTTGAATTTTTACATTTTGTCTAAAAAATACAAACTTATCAAATTAATCATATTCATACACAAACAAAAATACTAAATCATATTTTAACTCTTTGAATTTTTAAATTTATCTAAAAAACACAAATTTACCAAACTAATCATATCTTAAAGTTAGTGTTTTTATGACAAAATTATATAAGTTTAAGTTTTTTTAGATTGAAAATAATAATTCATGTTTTATAGGCTAAAATAAAATAGTTGAATATTTTTTTATGCTATTTTTCCATATATATATATACTTTAAAAAATGCTACAAAACCGGTTAATATTGCATGCAAATAATATTTTTCCAAATGTATAAATTGTGAACAATTACACTATTATTTTTTTGTATATTGCATTGTTATTTTATTATTGAATAAGTAATTCATTTTTCAATAGTAAATTATTCGTAATATGTAAATTGTTTTTGCATGATACGTGGGTACAATCAAGTGTGAACTATAGCATTATTGTAAAATAAATATCATCACTGTGTGGTTTTCACACAGGGGCCGTGAAGGAAGAAGGGTTTCATTCTAAAATGACTTTAATGAAGGTGAATTTTGTATGATATGATTTTTGACTAAATTTTAATCCAAACTCACATTATAAAAAACATATAATTTTCAACAGTCATACCTGTTGGAAATGGCTCATTTTCTTTTGGAAATGGCTTTTTCCAACTGATTTTCGGTCGTTGGTATTGATCATTGAAAAGTCACATCCGTTGCGATTTGCAACAGTGTTTCAATGCATAATATCCGTTGAGAATTATCAAGTGATTGTAACGAATATTGTCGTTGGAAGTTACAATAGAAGCCCGTTATAATGTTTCAACGGATACTCGTTAGAAACCGGCAACATGCATCTATTGGAATACTGCAACTAGCATCCATTGAACGTTTTGGCAGGACTTTCCAATGAATACCCATTGGATTCGAATGTTGGAAATTTTAAAATATTCTAACGGGTGCCCGTTGAAATTGTGTTCTACTATCAACGAGCATCCGTTGATAATTTGATAAATTGAAAACAAAAAAAAACTTTAAAAAATAATTTTTTATATACAAAATTTCATACAATATTAAAAACTAGATTTGCAATATTTTATCTAAATCAGCATCGTCGTCTTCATCTTCGTCCTCGATAACGCTTCGAGAAGGAGTTACATCAGAGTTGATGACCAGTCCTTGTCTCGACATTGTTGCCCCTATCAGTGGCGGTGGCTGATACATATAGACACCCCTTATATGGCCTAACAGACTGCAATATGAAACAAATTAAAGTTAGCATATCAATTTAAAAAAAAATATATAATTAATGAATTATCAACGATAACGTTCTTATTTACCTCTAAATAAATTTTGTCCTTTGGTAAAGGACTAGTGATTTTTGTATGATCTCTCCGTCACAAATTTTACCATCCGTTCTGTCCGGGGGTCATTAAGCACAGGTTTGTCGACCGCTTTCTCGACAACAGACTTCTTGGCGTGAGTCTCAACGACGAGCTCAAGAAGAGTCGGTTCTCTTTCCATCTTCTTCATTTGTTACATTATAATAATATGATTAGTTCATATTATTATATAAAAATAAACGTAAATTATAAATATAGATTTCTTACCAATTCTTCTTTCTTTCTTTTCTGAATTAACTTTGATCCCGAGGTATGGCGATGCGGACCATCCCCAAGAACTTTCTCGTTGTACAGACATTTTTTGGTCTATTCATTTTTTTCCTTTACTTCCTCCGATTCTCAATGTTGGACGAGTTGGTTCAATACCACGTCCATTGCCATGTTGGTTTGACGTTCTTGTTATAGTAGTTTCACTTGGCGTTGTTCATCATCAAGCGCAATTGAGCTTGCATATCACGCATCCAAGCGATATAGATGTGTGATGTGTCCTTCTTCCGCCATCTCTATGCGCGCTACAAAATTAAATTTAAATTAATTAATTTATTAATCACATTCAATAATATTATTAAATTAAATCTAATATTAAACACACTTATGATAAATGTACACTAACATCGATGGCGTATAACCTTTGGCGTCATCTACCACGAATAGTATACTCGATCTTGTAAAGAACCTTGGATGATGTTGTTTTTCATGTGTTTAAGAACACTATCAACATCAAACCTACACGTGTAAAAAAAATTTAGACAATTTTTAAAATTAATTGAAATATATATGTGTAAATAAGTAGTATCTTATCATAACGTTGTGCCAAGATGTTTATAACCAACAATGTGAATAGTTGACGCTCGTCGAAGGTATCTATCAAAGCATCAATATCCACCATATCCTCCTCCTCATAAAATATCGTTGGTGTTGATATAGGTGAATGAGGTCGATATGGTGGCAGAGGTGGTGGTGGCGGGGCTCCTATGGAACGCGCTAACAAAAAATCTTGACAGATAAATTGTCAAGCTCTCATTGTGTGTAAGTGTTTAGGATCTGTGTTTGAGAGAATTTTATGTTTCGGTTTCGAGATTGTGTTGATAAAGAACTATTCAATGGACTAAATACAAAATTTTTGCCCGCGCATTAGTTGGAAATTTCAACGGATGCCCGTTGGAAAATGTGTCCAACCAACGAAAGTCATTAAGTGACATGACTGTTGAGTTTCCAATGGGCATTCGTTGGCATCTCCAAAGGATGACCGTTGGAAATTGTGTTCCTGAGGCATTGAATATCATAAATGGCTATACGTCTACTTTCCATCGGGCATCCATAGGAAATGCCAACGGATGCCCGTTGAAAGCTATTGGCCCGTTACGACGAGGTAACTAGGCGTAACATTTCCATCATGACCTATTCCAACATATTCCCGTTGTCAATTTCCAAAGGGCATCCATTGAAATGTATGCTTTCCAACGGGCAAATGATGGCAAAATGTATGCGTTCAACGATCATCTGTTGGAAAGTTCCACTTGATGCCCGTTGCAACGTTAAAAACGTCAAATTTTTTCTAAGTATCGAACAAAATTAAACAATTCAATGGGTGTCCATTGCAGTTGCTAAAGAATGCCCATTGAAAATGGAAAACATGATGTAAGAAAAACTAAATTACAGAAATTTGATATTATAATTACACAATTGATGTTATGATTATACAATTCACATGTCTTCTTCAGTTGATTCTTCAATGGCGAGTCTTCTTCCAATGGTTTATGAAAATTTTTCGTCATTTTCATCTTCTGCATCTTCGGTTCAACGTCTTCATAATCACAGATGTATTCACCATCTATGTCGGTTCTTGTGAGAATCTATCCCTAATTATTTTTATGAATTAATCATATGGACTCAGGATGATCGGTTTGCAATAGATCTTCCTTTCTACCGTGTTTATAATGCCACGCGGTTTAATCTTAACTACGACCCACCACTCCTCTCTTTGACGTTTCAATATTGTTGGATAATGCATGTAACTTACCTAATATGCTTGATATATTGTGATGAAAGGATCATACTTTGCATATTGTCATGCTGAGTTTATGTCAATTCCTCCCCATCTATTTTTCGTGTACCACGTCTTGTGATTGGGTTAGACCACTGACATTCGGAAAACATTATCTTCAATCCAACAAGATCATGATGTTCCACCTGTTGGATTTGGTGCAAAATGCCATAGAAATTATCATCCTATATTTCACTATTAACGCAAACGTTGTAATTGAATGTGCTTCTATGTTTTCTATGTCCATAACTGTGGAATGTGTATCCTGGAGTAAACATAATTAGCTAACACGATACATTTCTTGCAGGACCGTTAGCCAAATATCTTAACAAAGTAGGATGTCTTTCATCACAACCCTTAAATTATATAATATAAAAATGAACGATTACTTAAAACATAAATTATTTTAAATATATATACGAAAATACGTGTACTTACGTAATCTCTCAGCCACGAGGTATAATGTTGAACTTTCATTTTTTTTAGTTCATCTATGTTTAGATGATGATATGTACCCATTACTTCTTCTTCATCAACTATTATGCAATTATATATTTGTAAATTTAAAAGATCGATTCTCATCGTGTTGTACCTTTCGAAAGATAATAGCTCTTGAAAATTTAATAATTTATGTGTGGACGTAATTATACTGATGTTAGAAAATATTCCTAGGATTTCCTTCTCATACTTCCAATTGGTGTAAAAGGAAAGCGAAAATGCTCTTTCCAAAGATCGTATTGGAGATATTGTTTTTCAATAACTCTAAGTAATATATGTTTAAATTTCTTGAACATATATCTCTGAAGAACATGCTAATTCCGCATAACATGTCGTGAACATTCCGTAGTAATAGCTCAACAAACACAACTGAAATGAGTCTCTGCATGAAAATGTGAAAATTGTGAATATTGGGATAAATGCCCACACATAGAGCAATGTTCTATGCATATCCATCTGAAAATGATGTTTTTGCTGGTCCAAACAATGTGAATATTAGGATAAATGCCTTTCCACCATAGTTCAAACTCAGGTCTTCGACAAATTGTTTTCAAATCTTTCATTGACTGTATGTCATCCTTTGTTTTTCTCGTCACAATCAAAATAGTGTTGATGATGTTATAAAAAGTTTTTTTAGTATGCTTAACATCGAAATTATGACATAATATAATTTATTTCCAATATGGTAATTCCCAAAAAAATACTATGTTTATATGAGTTATGCCATTCGCATTGGTCTTGTGGTTTTTGATGCCCATGATCTCCACCATATTCCACCGATTCTTCTAAATCTGCCATCGTGTTTAGTCATTCGTAAAGTAATGTGTTTCTATTTGCATGCATATTTTCTTTTCTTTTGGTACCACATTCTTTCAATTTTTTTCTTTGTCTTTTCTGAATGTATCCCCACGGGGAACAAATCTTCTATGATAATCATACCAACATGGTTTCTTACCATGTACTAGATGAAACAAATATGTATCCTCCATACAATATGGACATGCCAGTCTCCCTTACGTGCTCCATCTATATAACATTCCATAGGTAGAGAAGTCTCTAGTTGTCCACTACAACACCGCTTTCAATATAAAATTTTGTTTTCTATTGTTCCACAAATCTCTTAATTCATGAATTAAGGGGTGCAAAAGACATCAAAAAAATTTTTCGGATGTTTTGGTCCTGGAATTCGCAACGTCAAAAACATGACTTCTCAATTTAGACACATATCGAGAGGTAAATTATAGGGAGATAAAATCAGAGGCCATAAAGAATATTGACTTCCGGACTGTCCGTATGGACTAAAGCCATCGGTGTACAAATAAAGATAAACATTTCTTGTTTCATACGCAAACTCAAGAAATATTTCATTGTAACCCTTCCAAGTCTTGTCATTCGATGGATGTTACATTATCCCTCC
>CM071860.1:21418525-21442232 GCA_036759665.1 Gynandropsis gynandra
TGAATGAATCTCCATGTTAAGCTTGCTCTAATGACGTCTTCTGGCCTCTTTTATGCCTCCTAAGTCGGTCCAATTGTTGCCTTAATTGCCCCCACGAGTTCCCTTATGTTTTAAGTTAATTTTACTTAACTTTGCTGTTTTCTCGGGTCGCGACCCGCTCGGGCACACAATGTGCCCGCTCGGGTGCGGCTGGGGCAGAACGCGCAGGTTGTGTGCTGCAAGGGGCGCCCGATCGGGCATGGTGTGTACCCGCTCGGGTACAAGGCATTTGGTCGGGTATTTGCCTGCCCGAGTCGTGCATGAATTGTGCACAAAATTGGCCGTAGCTTTTGCCCGATCGTGCAAGAGTTGTGCCCGACCGGGTGGAGGCTCTTCTTGCTAGATCTCGTCCCGCTTGTCCCGTGATGATCCCCGAAGTTGTTCCTTAGCTCCGTGCATGTCCTTTTAGCTCCAAAATGATCCAAATACTCGTAAAAAGCTGTAAGAATATGAAAACACGAAAACAAGTAAAACAGAAACGGAATCATACGTAAAACAACACATATATATAAAAAACGTCTCCTAAATCGTGCAAGAAATACGTATGAAAACGAGATGATCAAAGATACGAAAAAACACTAAATATATATCTTTTATACGATTTTTATTTACTGTATTAATCTGATAATATAACAATTTGTTTCATTGTTTTAGGTGAATTGAGGATATTTGTAGAATCATCGACGAATTTAAATGACTGATGTATGGATGAATGTGAAGATTTGGTGTTTTTTTATTTATATTATGTATCTTTGTGCGATTCAAATTCTAGTTTTAGATTATATTTGATGATTATTGGTTTCTATAAAATTCTTTATATATATATATTATGTTTAAAAAATTAGGTTCGAATACGAATATCCGTATATCCGACAAATATTCATATTTACAAAATACAAATACAAATAATAAATCTGGATATTCGTCGAATACAAATACAAATAGTCGGATATTCACAAATATTCGTTATTTGTGCAGCCTTACATATACATCTCATTAGTTAAACTAATTTTGTAGAATTAAAAAATAGTAATGAGAAATAAAAAGAAACATAAAGAAGAAAAAAATTCCAAAGATATTGTTTGAATGATACTTTACTTTTGAATTAAAAGAACAATCTACTTTTTCCCAACAAAAATTTACGTTTATTATCATATATAAAATTTTAAATTAAAAATGTAAAATTACCTCACAAATAGCTTAAAAAGTAAAAGTATCTACAAAAATAATTTATCCACTTAGTTTTGAGATGCCGCTAACGAAAGAGATGAATTTTGAAAGGGTTTACTCTCGATATACTATAGACTTATATTAGTTAAAATATTCAAAAACTATAACATTTCTAAAAGTATTTTAAATTTGATGATATCACAATAAAAACACACAAACTAATAGAGTTGTGCAATAAAAACAATTATTTTGCATTAGAAATCATTATTTCCAACACCAAAATAACATGACATTTATGTTGACTATGACTCCATTGATAAACAGTAAACATCAGGCCGATGTTAGATAGGGTTATACAATTGTGACGTAAATCTATGTTCAATGGGCTAACAGTTGCTATTAAAATTGTATATAATATTTTGTTAATTTGTACTTTGTTAATTACTTAGGAATAGGTTAGATCTTAATTTTCTTGGTCTCTTTACAATTAGTAATTAGGTTGGTTCCTTTGTTTATTTTGGTTAGGATGGTTTAGTATAAATATATGTAATATGAATATTGTATTCTTTATTTTAATAAGTAAATTAATTTTTGTTTTTTCTCCCTCTTAAATGGTATTAGAGCGACCTAACCTTAATTTTGATTTCTTCTCTTTTACCCCTTTGATTTCTCCCATTCTTCCTTCATTCTTGTCAATTTTCTGACCATTGCTTGTAATCATCCAGTGGAATATGGTTTCCTCTTCTTCAATCTTCTTATTTGTTGTTCAATTTTCGATTACATCGACCTCTATCCTCATTAACGTCACCACAAACGATCCATACAAATATCCATTGTACCTCCATACAACATATACCAGCTGCGTACTATTGCTTTCAGAAAAATTCACAAGCGAGTTCAACTTTAATACACAGTGGAGGTTGATGGTGATGACTCTTAACAGATGAAACGAGTTCAGTTTTGTCACTGGTAAGAAAGAACCCTCTCCAAACGATTATGTATTTAATATTTGGCACCGATGCAACGACATTTTGTGTTCTTGGATAATAAATTATGTGTCAAAAGACATAGGAAAAAGTATCGTCCACATGAGCACTTCATTTGCTATATAGAAAAATCTTCATAACAGATTTAGCTAGATCAATATACCGCACATATTTGGAATTGAATCTGATCTTCAAAACCTTAGACATGGATCCCCATACCTCAATTCTTATTACATAAGACTCATTAGGAAATGACAAGAGCTAAAAAGACTTGTAGAAAATCCTAACTATTCATGTAACCAATGTTCTTGCAATTAGTCTACAAAATTAGTTGATATAGAAGAGTGTAGGTATCTCCTTCAATTATTTATGGGGTTAAATGAGTCCTATACTCTTGTATATCAACAAATTTTTTTAATGGACCTAGTACTTTATGTGTCTAAGGCTTTAACTTTAGTGGTGCAAGATAAACAACATAGATGAATCCTTCATTCTCTTGATGTTGTCATCTTTGAATCTTCCACTAGTTCCAACAATAAATCTATTGTAAATCTTAGCCAACCTCGTAATTTTTCCTTTAGACCTCGTGGCCTACACGAAATTATAAATATAATAGTTCTCACAAATGGAGACTTATGGTGAAGCCACCTCAACAAAAACTTTTTTATGTTTTATATTAAATATAATTAAATCAATAAATTCAAATTTAATATTATAATAATAGAAATGTGAGAAGATGAAAAGATGAAACCATCTTGAAGAATATTATCACGTTTTGCCCATGACGTCGTTCTTTTCCTCATAACAACTACACTTATGTCTAGATACGACACCAGATTTAAGGCTTTAAAGCAATGATACAATACATTCTCCAGAACAAAAAGGTTCGGATTTTTTCATTGTGAATCAATATTATTAACATTCTATCTATCTTCAAAATATTGTAATTAAAATCTTATAATTGCACCTATCATTTTTGTTTCATTTTCAATATCTCTGTTATCAGAAAGTTAATGTATATATGAGTAAGGATCTTCTTTTATATATATGATTTTAGCACATTAGGTCTTCCATGTTTATCCTACTTCTAAAAGCATTTTTTATTAATTGTATAGAGAGTTATCTGATGTATGTTTCGTATTGGTTCTCTAATAGATTATTCTTTGGCATTGAGTTTACCATTTGTCGCCAAATCCAGAAGTAGAAGGAAATCATTTTCTTTATGATTCATGCGGACAAGCTCTTAGAGGTTTAATTCAAGATTCATGTGCATGGGTTTTAGCTTTCTTTTACCGGATGAGAATGAAAATGCTTAAGAATGCAAATTTGCGTTTGCAGGGGAGTAAAGGAAAGATGAGGAAACAAATGGATGGATTATGAGAGGAAAATAAAAAAGATTGGTTTCAAAAGGGTAATATTTGTATTATATGTTTATTCTTTTATTTTAATTAAATTAAAATTCATTCTATTTTGGATTTATTATATTTGTAAATTTTGCACAAAAAAACATATTTATAAATACGAGAAGATATATGTACATATCTTTGTCATGTAACTAATAGTTGAATTCTCGATTGAGTTTGTTGATTCTCCAAGAATGGATGAATACATGTTGATGAGATCAACGATTTTCTATTACCGCTACTTCTTGGAAATATGAAAAAGTAGTTAAGTTTAGATTAAATCGAAATTGACGGTGTTTCTTCTACAAGGTGAAAGTGATTCTATCGTATCGAGATTCTACCGTATCGAGATTCCACCCTTTCGACTACCTTAACTCTTCTGGTTTACCAAAACATATCATTTCTTTAAAAGTGGGTGTCCCCCATAATATTATTTTGAAATATCAACCAAAAAGGTCTACGCAATGATACGCGATTAATTATCATTAATTCAGCAAAAAGAGGTTTGGAAGCTGAGATTATCACTCGCGCACATGTTGGCAACAAAGTTTTTATATCAAGGATTATTCTATCGCCAAATGATTTAACTCTTCCGTTTACACAATGACAAAGGCAATTTCCAGTGAGAAAATGCTATGCAATGACGATAAATAAAAGTTAAGAGCAAATTTTAAAACATATGATTTGTATCTGCCAAAACCGGATTTCAGCCACGATCAATTGTATGTTGTACTATCGAGGGTTACTTCAACGAAAAAATTGAGGATATTAGATCTAAATGAACACTCAACAAGACAATTGATCATTGTAAATATTATTAAGAAGAAATCTTTATTGGTTTACCAAAAAATCAGACAAACATCGTAATATCTAACTAATTAGTACTTTATACTCATGTTTAAAATACAAGCATTATACTTTTACTTACGAAAACTGGTTTTCACAGATTGTGTCCTTATTATCCATTACCTTTTTAAAAGTTCGATGAACAAAAACAATTCAACTTCAAATTTTCTTAGTAAACCTATAATTTTTTAAAGATAAATAAAATAACATTTCCAATACTACATATTGATATTTAATAATATATTTCATGTTTGTCGTTATCATGAATTTTCTCTTGTTATACTTATAGTTGCAAAGTTTTATTATTATAATATTTTAGAAAAATACTATATACCTTTTAAATACAAATGCAATTTAAAAATTTTTCCTTCTATAAAAAACGAATAATTTAAACTTCCAACACATCGCGCGGATTCTTTTTTCTAATTACTCTAATAATCTCCAAAATCCACATATTCTCACTCTGGTATACATGGCTATTTTGTAATAAAGTCTTACAAGCTTCATGATACCCCAATAACTACAAAACCCCCATCCTTTCTTCACCAAAGCCTACGCTCTCTTATTACCAAAAATATTCTTCTAGAATAAACTACATTTCTGAAGACAGTTTTACTCAACTCCCCGTTACACCACACATTTAGTTTCCTACTATACCTCAATCCCAAACTTTATCCAAAGAGAAAATCCAGCAAATAATTTGTCATCTCCGAGCACTCCCTGCCAATGAACTATTTCTTAAAAAAGGGACGACATCTTCTAAAAATCCTTCTTCAATATCTCCAATAATATGTATGCTTTATACATATTATTTTATATTATCTCTAATGAATTCAGGTATTAATCTTCCAAATAATACGTGGATAAATGATTCTAGTGATAGCAACCATGATTGCCATAATATTTCTTGTTTTTCTAATTATAAACCTCTTAATCAAGTTTTTGTAATCCTTCCTAATGTGCTAAGTTCTCTACTTCTCATATAGACAATCTAATCCTTTCTTCAAACCTCATTCTTGAATATATCCTTTATATTGCTTCCTTCCACTTCAATCTCATGAGTGTCAGTTTATTAACCAAGAATTCTAACATTTCCATTTCTTTTATACTTACTTAAGATCTCTACCTCATGTCCTTTCTTTGTCAACTTCCTATGAAATCTGGTACAAGACTTTGACATCATTTTTACCTAAAATCGAGCTCCTTTCTTCAAAATATTGTATTCATTCCTCTGTTGTTGATGAAAATAGTGACTTTTCCATTGTTCCTTTAGTAAGCCAGAAAAGACTTTCGTTTACTTCTCATAATAACCTTTTTTTATAACCATCTTGAACTTTGACATTTGGGGCCCTTTTAATGTTGAATAAATTGAAGACTACAACTACTTCTTAACCATTATTGATGATTATACTAGATCAACATGGGTCTATTTTTTACAATGTAAATATGATGTCCAAAACTTTTTGGATCATTCTTGAATTTAACACTACTCTTAAATCATTAAGGAGTGACAATGCAAATGAATAGAAATTCAAACATATATTAGAATTCAAAGGAAATTTTCATTTCTTCTCTTCTCCTGTGTCTATACCACTCAACTAAATTTAGTAGTTAAAAGAAAACACTAGGACTTTCTAAATGTAGCTCCAGCCCTAGTTTTTCAATCTTCTTTACCTCTTTCTTATCGGCTACAATGTGTTTCTACAACTTATTACTTAATAAATAGAACCCCTGCATTTATTTTAAATAATAAAATTCCTTTTGAATTATTAAATAAAAAATACCTTCTTATGACCCTTTAAAAATATTTGGATACATATGTTATGTATATACTAATCCCATAGATAAGCACAATCTCTTAAAGTCCACCATATATCTTTATATGATACCCTTTAGGATAAAAGGGCTTTAAAAAATAAATTTAAATAAATTGTTATTTCCAAAAAAGTAGAGTACCATGACAAGATTTTCCCATTCCATAACCAAAACTTTCTTATTGATGATTCTGCTTTATTGCCAAATTTTGTTCTTCATTTATCCTTGTTGACATTCCTTCAATTTCTTCTACCACAACTCTGTGTTTAAATTTTTTGTTGCTATACAAGATAATGCTCCCCTATTTCTCATTCATATAGACCTAAAAGAAATACAAAGTCTTCACATTACTTAAAAGATTATCCCTACTATCAACTTATTCGTCATTCAATACCTGATTCAAAAACTAATATGTTTCCAATTGCTTTTTCTATTTCTTATCCTAAATTTACCAATTCTTTGAAACAATTTACTTTGAATATAAGCTATACCTCTAAACCAACTAGTTATAAAGATGCTATTAAGTTTTCAGAATGGAAAGATGCCATGAAAATTGAATTAGATGCCATTATAGGAACTAAAATTTGGATTGTTTGTTCTTTGCCATATAATAAGAAACGCATAGGCTGTAAGTGACTATACAAAATAAAACTTAATGCTCATGGTTCTGTTGAAAGATAAAAGCTAGACTAATCGCTAAAGGATACACTCAACTTATTGGAATTGATTTTGTGGACAACTTTAGTCTTGTGGTAAAATGGTGACTATAAGAATTTTGTTGTGTTTAGCTTCTATGAAAAATTGGTTAATAAATAAGATGGATGTCTCTAATGCATTTCTGAATAGATAAAATGAATAAATTTATATGTCTATGCCTCCTGAATTTCTTTCAAGCCAGGAGGAAAAATTTTCAGAACCTTTATGTTAATTGAATAGGTTAATCTATGGACTAAAACAATCATCTAGATAGTGACCGATAAAATTTTCAAATGTTTTATTATCTGTTTGTTTTAAACAAGTAATATCTGATAATTCTTTAATCTATAAATATGTAAAAATGGTGATTTTCTAACGTTGCTAGTGTTTGTAGATGTATTTTGATATTTGGAAAACATAGTTCTTATGTTGAGTATGTGAAACAAAATATGCATTGTCATTTTAAAGTAAAGGGCCTTGGAGCATGTATGTTTTTTTTCAGGTTTGGAGATTGCTCAATCACACAAAGGTATTTTACTTAGTCAACTCAAGTACACCTTAGAACTGCAGGAAAATTTTGGATTATTAAGTTCTAAACCCGTCATAATTCCTATGAAAGTAAACACCAAAATACTATAGATAATTAATAGGAGAACTTATATATTTAACTATAACTTGTCCTAATATCTCTTTTGTTGTAAACACACATGCACTCTACTAGCAACCTCGGTGTATCGTTCTCTCTCTTTCGGATCGTGTGACTCTTTGTTACAGATTTTCCACTTCGATATCATCCACAAAAAGGAGAGACAAATATACCCAGCTGCATCAATTCAGGACAGCAAGCACACATCACGTGCATACGTTCCTATCCTCTTTATTTTCCCTGGGTTTTTGCATACGAGTCCTTCTCTTAGGTTTTGAACACCGAGACGGAGTTCTATTCCAATCTAAGGGAGGGGGTACTCTTCGAAGTGTTATGATTGTGATTAGGATTAGATTCTGAGTTATTCGTTTTCTTGTAGCTTTTACGTTAGTTTCAATAGGATTAGATGGACATATATCTAGTACGAAAAATTTTGAACTTTAGCCATCTTTATGCAACTTTGTCGAATAGGAAAATAAAAGTCTAGGCTTGCTGCTCATCTTGCTGCTCGTCTTAGATATGGAATAAAAAGCTCATCTTGTTGTAAGGGATATATAATTTCGGCATCTAACAACTTAAGGGTCTCTTTCTTAAATATTTCCATCATGTTCAAGTTTAATCTACGTTGATGTTCAATGGAGGTCTTAGAGTCGTCTTCTGTGTGAATCCTATGCATGCAAAGGGTTGGACTAAGTCCCCTAATATTCTCTAATTTATAACCTATAGCACTCCTATATCTCCTAAGAGCTTCTAACAATCGTTCTTTTTCGGATTCGTCTAAGTTATAATTCACTATCACGAGATAAGTAGACTCAATTCCAAGGAACTCGTACCTAAGCCCTTGCTCTAAGGGCTTCAACTCCACCTTCGGTGCTTTTTGTAGGCATCTCAGGAGTGATTGAATTAATGCTTCATATTGCTTAGGATGCGCTGGAATCTGCCTGTAATGCGCAGAGGTTTGTGCATTGATCCAAGACATTTTCTTGATCTAAATTGAGGTCCATTCGAGCCGTGCTGATGTATGTGTGAGCTGAGCACTTCTCTTGATATAAGTTGTCCAAAATTTCACCTTTAGCTCGAGTTGCGATCTGCTGTGCTCGAGCCACATAAATATCTGCTCGGGTCGCGTCTAGCCCGGCGTTCGGGATCTCCTTTTTCTTTCCTTCGTCCAGCAGCTATTTGTAATATTTCACTTAGTTAGGGTCTTTATATAGCCCTTCTCCAGCTGCTAAAAGATCCATCTCAAGAGAACCCGTGTTCCCGAACTCTTCAAGAACTTCGTCGACTAGTTTCTCTAGGTCGTCGATGTAGAATATCGAATCCACCATACAAGACTGCTTGAGTGTGTCGTAGGGATTGAACTCCACTTCTCAATCTCCGAATTTTAGCATGAGTATTCCTTCAGAAGAGTGTATGATCGTCTTTTTCGTATTGAGAAACAATCTATCGAGAATAATTGGGATTTTCTTATCTTCTTCCAAATCTAAGATGACAAAATCGGCCGGGACGAAGAACTTTTAAACCTGTAATGACACGTCTTCCAGCAAGCCCTCGGGTATCCTAACACTTTGATCAGCCATGGTGAGCGCCATTTGTGTAGGTTGAAGATCCATTCTGCCCCTAAGATCTAATTTTTCGTATAACAACTTTGGTAGCACGCTTACGCTTGCTCCGATATCGATGAGTGCATGGTTAATTTCATAACCCCCAATTTTAAGGGATCATGAATATACCTAGATTGAACATCTTCTTGGATAGGTTTGGTTGCAGCATCGAATTTGTCACCATCACGGTTTCCATCTCCACGTCTTGTTTGTTCGCAAGCATATCTTTCAAGAACTTAGCGTATGAAGGCATCTTCTTCAATGCTTCATGGAATGGAACAGTGATATGCATCGTCTTCAACATCTCAGCAAAATTTTTGAATTGAGCCTCATCATTCTTCTCCATTGGCGTTGTTGAAATGGAAAAGGAGGCGGTCTTGGCCCGGGTTTAACGTATTTCGGCTGCTTTTCCTACTCGGGTTTCTTCTTGTGTTCTTCAACGTTAATGCCCTTTTCCACTATTGCAATAGATGATTTACCCTTTTCAAACGTTGAATGAATGGGCTGATCCAGGATACTACCATGCCTTAGGTGAATGGCATTCATTTTCTCGCGAGGATTTGCTTTTGGCCTCTCCCATATAACTCCTTGCGGTTTAGAGGAGTTCGCAACAAGTTGTGCAACCTGATTTTCCAAGATCTTCAGATGCGTTTGAATCCCCACAACTTGCTTCTTTACGTCATCATGATCCGCTCTCATCCCTCTAAATTTGGCGTATTGATCTTTTTGTCCTTGTAAGATTTGAGCGAGCATAAACGTAATATCGGTGTTAGCTTCTTGTTGCGGAGGAAGGGGCGCATGTGACTGATAATTCTGAGTTTGGGGCTGCGCCCTTAGCTGAAAATTGTGGTTCTTTTGCATCACTTGCGGCTGAAAGTTTCTTGAAAGTTGTTGCGCATTTAATGCACCGTCGGAATTCTTTTAGGAGATGTTTGGGTGATTTCTCCATCCGGGATTGTACGTGTTTCCCAAGGGCTGATTGTTACTCACGTAGTTTACCTCCTCATATCCTTGAAATTCTTGATCCTCTGAATGCTCCGAAAAATGTGGACGATTCGATTTAGACAGGAGATTGAAAATCCCCATGACTTGATCCTTTACTACGACTGATGTGCGTTAACTCAAGTAATAAATTACCTAGATCTAACGCTTCCGCAAGAATACGAATCGTGTAGTAACTAGGGTCGAACACAAGGAATTGATGCAACCTTAAAGCTATTAAACTAATGGATAAGACGTGTAAATTGAATAAGTGTATGGAATGCAAATGCAAACTAAACTAAACTAATGAAAGGACTGACTCAACGACAAAACACCATAGGTATCGAGAGTCGCACAACGATGCAACGAAGTTCTAACAAGATCATTGGTCTTAGATACTATCACGAGTTCAGGGAATTCAAGCTCTCCTATAGGAACCGACTGGCGTAGACTTGTCCACTATCTAGCATGCGTATACCAATATATCTATTGCGCATCTCACATACTTAGACGCATTACGACCGCTATTCTAATTCCTAGATTCAATCGATTGACCTGACGTAGATTCTAAACCGAAGACTTCGTTACATACTGGCAATACTCTCTAACCCATGGTAATAGATCTACTCAGACATGAACACAGCAAAAGAAACAAAGGAGAATACTAAATTCGACGTAGAAAGAGAATAAGATTGCTCCCTATTCATCAACCGGTGTCTTCAATAGATCCTCCTTGTTCCCGATCCTTTGTTCCGTCCTTTCTTCCTTTTTCCTTCTGCCCTAATGTCTCTGAATGATCTCCTTTCGAATCTGGTTCGAATCCCCTTTTTCCAGATCTGATTTCTCCTTATTTGGTCGTTCTAAAACTTAGGAATTGGTTGAGAAAAACAAGGACCCGAGCGGGCACAACTTCTATCCGCTCGTGCAGGCCTTATGCCCGGTCGTGTACACTCATCCAGCCCGAACGGGCACTCATGCCCAAGCGTGTGGCTCTTCAGCCCGAGTGGGGAAAACTTGCGGCGAATGTTGGCAGCAATTAGCCCGAGCGGGCACTCCATTTCCACCCGAGCAGGCACTCCCTTTCCAATCGTGTTCCTTGAGCGCTCGAGTCGTGCAAAGCTACGGGGGGTCATTTGCCTCAATGCCCGAGCGGGAACACCTTCCATGTTCGAGCGTGCAGGTCTTGATTTGTTATTTCCGCTCCTTTCGCTCGGTGTTTGAGTGTTCACTTCAATCCATGGCCTTGCACAAGTTGAACCTTGTCATTCAACTACGTTTTCGGGGTTAAATTGCTATAATCTCTCGTGTTTCTCCTCATGTCTTCGTTTCCTATACAAAACACGAAATGTAGATGAAGTCCTCGAATAAACTCGATAAACGTGTGAAATCTAAGTAATCTACTCAAAACTAGACCTAAGAATCACGTAAATACTACAACGGATTACGTGTTATCAACGGCTAAACCGGCGTATAAAGCATATGCGTCATTCATATGAGCCATCCTTGCTCGAGTGTTGCGGCTGTATTCTCAACCACTATTGCTGCCATCATCGGCCATATGATCGATCAAGTCTTTGATTTGTGGAAATGTGAGGTTACTCAAGGAACCTCCGGCTGCGGTTATGATCAGAATCCTCGTGTTATCCATGGGTCCTTGCAAAAAGTTGTGTATGAGATAACTTTGATCCATGCCGTGATGTGGGTAAAGGCGTTCATAACCTTTGAAATGTTCCCACACTGGGTATAAACTCTCAGCTGCTCCTAGGACGAACGTGTTGATATGATTTTTAGTGAGCTGAGCTTTACTTTGAGGGCGTATCATGAATTTCTCCTCTAGCTGTCCCCATGATTGTATAGAAATCGCCGGTTGGGAATACAACCAATCTTGACCTTAATCCTTGACTGAGAATGGGAAGGCAACTGGTGACAGGAAACTCAAGCAATATAATTTCCTAGACCACTTCACCGCAAGTATACGGATCGTGTAGTACCAGGGTCGATCTCTAGGGACTAATGAAGCCAAAAACTAAGAATATCACTAAACTAAGACGAAGGGAAGTATATGAAGGGGTGGTGCGAAATATCTAAAGAACTAAGCTAATGGTGGCAACGATAGTAGGTTGGGGAAAACTTGGATATGACGAACACTACGGGTGTCGGGATACCGGGAATCGTATGGATGTAACAACTGAAGATCATAAACCTATCGAATTATCTTGATTACGGGAAATTCATGCTCTAAGGTGAGGAGTTATTCTTCCGAGCCTAAACCTCCTAACCATGAATACGTGCAACCCTACCTTCCAACAGTGATTAACCCGTACTATGGCAGCTTTACGAACACAATCCTAATTCCTAAGTCGATTAATCAACAAGTCAGATTCTCATTAATCAGACTTAACCTACAACTCAACAGTTCCGGATTCACACTCTAACCTTCCAACAAAGTATGAATTCCTAAATTACTGAACGGGCAGCACTAGTATAGGAGTAATGATGTTGATTGTAGAACCGAATATCAAGATAAATGTAATAGATCTAAGAATTAACGCATAAGTTTTTCATCCGTTACAATCCGATATCCCTAACCCATAGTTGGGAACCTACTCACTCATGGAGAATACAGACAAAGAAGATGACACAACCCGAAACATGATAAACCCTAGGAAACTCGATGCCTCGATCTTCCCTATTGTGTTACCGATGTGAGGATTGATGCTTCTCTCCTTCTCCAGCGTCTCCCGAGCCTTTCCTGATGTTTTCCAAGCCTTTCCTTGCCCTGTACGTCGCCCCCTTTGCTCTAGATCTATTCTGGTCTATAAATTAGCTCGTTTGAATGCAAGATCTAGTTGGTTGCGAGAAACGCAGCCCGCTCGGGTAGTGGTTTTACCCGGTCGTGTAGAGTCGCACCCGGTCGTGTACTACATTTTGCCCGATCGGGCATCAGCACCCAATCGTGTGATTGAACGGCCCGAGTCGTGTAAACTCTCAGGGATTTAACGCCCGAGCGGGTACCTTGATTGCACCCGATCGGGTATCACTACCCGATCATGTTTCCTTCGTGCCCGGGTCGTGCAAGGTGTGCAAATAAACGCCGTAGGTTTTGCCCGAGCGGGTAGACCGCAGTGCCCGAGCGGGCACTCATGATTCCATGTTTTTGCTCTTTTCCGCTCATTGCTCGGGTGTTCCGTTGAGTTTAGAGGCTTGATTTTGGCTCCGAGTGAATTTATCTTCAAAATGCGTGGTTTTGCTCAGGAATTCGTCTATTTACGCTCGTTTAGGCCTTGTCGCCGAAAAACCTGAAAACCAATAAAACGGGCGTATGTAATGAAGAATCATATCGGAAATGTAAATCTAACTATGAAATATATGCGAAAATGACACTAAAACCTAACCTAAAATCGATACACTTTACGTGTTATCAAACTCCCCCAGACCTAAACCTTTATTTATTCTCAAACAAAACTAAAGTCTAGTACAAGAAGAATTTAATAACGATGGATACTAGCTTAAAAAATATCGAAGAGTTAGTCATTCCGCAAATCAACGCGTCACATGGATAAGAGCCTAAGCGTACCGAGTATAGCCTTATATCTACCGAAAGTGCTGATCCATGAAATCCTACCAAAAATCTAAGTCTACTTCACAACCCTAGATAACGTCCAAGCAATCTCCATACCTATTCCCTAAGCTTTTGATATCATTAAAATCGCTTCTTCTCGTTCTCATTCATTTTTTCTCTCGATACTTAGATCCACGCTTTGTTCCTAGGACGTCGAAGTCGAAGAGGGATGGCTTTCTACTTAGACCCAGGCTGCCTATGGCACACTCATAAGTTCGCGTGACCTTAGCGGAGTGAAGAGGTGCATTATTGAAGATCTTATATTTTTTTTCGGTTTTTATGTTTTCTTTTCTTGATTACGCAACCATCTAACCCTTAGGACGTAGAAAAGCGCCTCTACCCACCACTTAGACCCGAACCATCGAACATCAATGAACTCATGTCAATCCTAACTCGGAATAGTCATAAACTTATCCTAGATGACAGCGGATTCTAAGCGTGTGGAATCTAACTCGTGAACGCTAAAAATATCAACTAAGCAAAGGCTAGACGGTATACACGGAGATATGACTACTTGGTACCGAAATCTAAGGGGTCAATTCAACTATCGATCAAGGGCTTCAAACACAACTACTCGACTATTCGGTATCCAAAAGGCTTCTAAGCAAACCTAGACCATTATCCACGATTTGACAATGTCGCAAAACATGACTAAAGGTCGAAAAAAATTTCACTAGGTATCCATCTTATTCCTAATCCTAATCCTAAGCGCAAATATGTCGCTCTAAATGAAAATCCGTATCACTCTAAAATGATGAGTACCCCCAGACCTGAACGGAACACAGTCCCGGTGTTCGAGACCTATGAGGGATACCCGCATGCCAAAAATCCGAGAAAATATAAAAAGGATAACGAGTACACCTGGTGTGTGTAGCTTTCTCGAATTGTGATACATCCGGATTGTTTGACACTCTTTTGCTCTAATGCATGTGTTAGCGTGAAGGACCTGAGATGAAAATCATGCAATGCAAGAGATAGAGCAAAGATCACTACATCAATTAGTCTGAAAGAGCTAACATAATCGCTAAAACTAAAAAGCAAGAAAATTAAGAAAAATAGGTCCATAAAAGATGAAAAAGAAAAAGAAAGAAAAAGGAAAAAGGGAAGTGTGGTCTAATCCTCATCTTCTCCACCGCGGGTGGCCGGAAGGTCTGCTGGCTCCGCGGGTGCCCCTTCCCCAGGTGGGAAGTAGAAAGACTGCAGCTCGTAGGGGATGTGAGGACGGTATGGGATGGCGCCAGTATGATAGTCCTACGAGATCGGCACGTATGGCTCCTGGTAATGCTGCATACTGAGCTGCTGAAATCGACGGACGGACTCCGTGAGGTAATACGTATGCTAGATCGACTACTCCTGGAACTGCTGCTGCTCCGCATACCTCGTAGCCTCAATGTCGTGCCTCTGCTCTGTCATAAACGACTGATACCTGGTCTCCTCCGACACATACCTGAGGACGTCGGAGACTCTTTCCATGGAAGGAAAGTCAGAGCGGTGGTGAGGGTACTCCGTGCGGGCACGTGAGTGAGTGGCGCGTCGGCTGCGCTGCCTCGACATGGATGGTCCTGGTGCAGCGGCTGGAGGTGGATCCATCTCAGCTAGCCTCGGGCCGATGTGTCCGATGGTTGGATCAATCCTGAATCATGACCCCTCCTCGTGTAGACCCGGCATCTAAGTCTCTCGTAGGTCGACTTCCAAGTTGCGACCGTGCTTGTCCTTGTAGCTCCAGATGACGTTGTACCTCTCCAATGTAATCGCCCTTAGGTTGCGTAGGTTCTGGAAGTTCAACTCGGGCTCCTCGTCGATCTTATCCTCAGTCAGGATGCGAAGGTTGATCCCGACTCTCCGTGCGATCATCGTGACTATGCCACCACACATGATCTTTGTATCCGTTCTACACTTCTCGGTGGCTATGTCATGGAAATGCCTCATCACTAACGACGCCAAGTCGACGTCCAAGATATCCCACTCGTCGGGCTCAAATCCTGACTGCACCACCCGCCTAAGATACGCCAACTCTGTGTGGTTGACTCCACCTTGCGCTCCCTTTCCTAGTATAGAAGAGACTAGGAAGTAGTGAAAGTACCTCAGGGCGGGGTGGCGTATATGGCTGGCCTTCGATCTCGTCGAGTATTCTCCGTACGCAATCTGAGTCCAGAATTGTGCTTGAGGGCTCCGGTTGTGCTCAGACATCTTCGTGAAGTTACAGTGTGGAGCGTCAAGGATGATCGCGAACTGTCTCGCGCTGAGCCGGTAGTTCTGCCCCAGCAGACGGAACTCCATGAAGGCTCTCTCCCGACCTCTGGACTCGGGGAAGAATGCTGCGTACGATGCAAGGAACTCCGCCATGAGGTTGGGGTATGTGTATTCCTGCGTGTCCCTCAATCTCGTCCATCCCAACGTGTTGAAGATGGCGTCTATGTACTCACCGATGTGGAGAGAACTCATCGCTTCGAAAGATAAGAAGTGGGACGGGAAAATCCGCGGCTGAAGCTCCGTGAACCTCGACTTTTGACCGGACAAGAACGTGGTCGTCTAGTAGTTGTATTGTTGGTGAGATCTGGTGTTCGGCATATAGGACGTCAATTCCGTGATTGCATCCGACCTCGCTGGCCATCCGTGTTCTGGGTCATATGCGTGAGATCGGCGCTTCTTCGAGCTCTGAAAGATCTTCGGGGCCATCTGCAAAACAAACAAAGAACAAAAATAAGCAGTAGGCACAGTTTTGCATGATGCCCGATCGAGTACAAGAGGTAGCCCGGTCGGGTAGAAAATTGGCAAAATACCCCCATAGGTAGTGCCCGACTCGGGCGAACCAACTGCCCGATCGGGTAAATGTCCAGGATGCCCGACCAGGTGATAAACCTAGCCCGGTCGGGTAGAATCACGAAATCGCGACCTGCAGTTCACGATTCATGGTTCAATCGACAAAATTGCCTTAAATCTTTCCTAATTAGACCTAGATCTAACCTATAGCAGTCCAAATCTCAAAATAGTTTATGAATATACCTGGATTTCGAGAGGAATTTGAGAAATTTTTCGGGTTTTTTCAAGAGAGGAGAGGAAGAAGTCTATTTCGTGTAACCGGTGAAGGTGGTGAACGGCGGCGGCGCACAAGCGGCTCTGGCAGGTGAGATTGCGGCGTGAGGGGCGAAATTTCTGGGAGCACGCTCGGGCTAAAATTGTGAAATGAGGGTGGCCGCTCAGGTTACTCGAAATAATTTACCTTGTAGATTTTTACGGTGCCCGATCGGGTAGTCTGTGTTGCCCGATCGGGCGTCTCCCATGTTGACCTACCCGCTCGGGTCTTCTGGTGATGCCCGACCGGGTCCCTTGAATCTGAAGATGCCCGCTCGGGTAGAGGTGTCTGCCCGACCGAGTACTGCTGCAAAACAGAAAAATTCATACGAGGAAAACATGCAGCAAAAATTTGATAGACCACTAAATTCCTAAATCCTAGAAAATTGTCCAAAACCAAAAAAAATGAAAAGGAGTTTGAAAATATGAAAATAAAGTTAAAACAACTAAAAAGGATATGGGGCTCGGGTTGCCTCCCGAGAAGCGCTTGTTTTCGGTCTTTAGCTCGACCCTAGCGTCTTCATACGCGTGTGGTGGCGGAGAGAGGAGATACGCCTCTTCCATCTTCTATCTAATCTGTGTGACGTGACTCGAATCCTGGTGGGCTTCTCACATGCGATCCTCGATCCTTCTCTTTCGATCCCGCGACTCTTTCGTATCTCCTTCGAACTCGGTTTTGGTTGACCATTTCTTCTGTATTCCATGTAGGATAGGAGTGTACGTGGGTCATTGAGGGTGTAGGAGATGATGCGCGTGACCGTTGAACCGTTGTCCGCGTCGAAGTATCGATCAAAACTCGCAGTTCTTGGATCCTCTCTGGTGCCCGATCGGGCTCCTTCTGTGCCCCGGTCGGGTTCAAATATGTGACATTTACCCCCGTGGGGTGTGCACGCGTCGGGCTGTCTGGTCGCCCGGGCGGGTTCTCATCTAGCCCTCCTCCCCGATCGGGCTCACGCACCCACCCGGTCGGGTGGTTAATTGAATAATTTACCCCCGTAGGCATTACCCGAGTCGGGCTATGTTGCTGCCCGACCGGGTCTCCAAAAAATGACCCTGCCCGCGTGGGTGGAGTGTGCTGCGCGCTCGGGTCACTCCCCAGTGAGGGAATTTCGGCTTCTCCTCGAACTGAGTGAGCGCGTCCGATCTTGCCGGTGATTGAAACGGACTTCCGGTGCACTCGGACAATGGTATCTCCTCAGGATGGATGTCTCGATGTACATGTCCAATCTCCTCCGTTGATGCATCCGACGTGGTAACGTTCATTACGGGTTCGGTCATGTATAACTTCTTCAATGCCTCATCGAGTTTGAACTCGATAGACTCATCCCCGAACTTCATCACTAGCCTTCCTTCCGCGCAATAGATGACCATCTTTGTCGTGTTGAGGAATGGTCGTCCCAAAATGACGGGGATCTTCGGATTGATCTCCATATCCACAACGACAAAATCCGCGGGGAACCAGAATTCTCCCACTTGTACGGCAATGTTCGTCAATATACCCACTGGACACCGTACGGATTGATCAGCCAATGTGATTTGCATCCGCGTGGGTTGAAGATCTCCTACTCTATTGAGCTTTTCAACAAGGGATAGTGGTAGCAAGCTCACACTCGCTCCGGTATCAATTAGCGCATGCTCAATTTCGTAATCATAAATCTTGCAAGGAATGACGAAGTTACCTGGATCGGGCATCTTCTCGACCATGGTAGGAGGCTGTATAAGAGAGTTTGTTGCCATTACCATCTCGTTATCCACAGTCCTCTTCCTCGTTATGATATCCTTGAGGAACTTCGCATAGGAAGGGATCTTTGTGAGCGCGTCGTAAAATGGGATAGTGACTTGTAGCTTCCTCAAGAGTTCTACGAATTGAGAGAATTGGGCCTCGTCACTTTGCTTCCTTTGAATATGACGCTGCGGAAAGGGTAACGGTGATACCCTTGGGGGAGGTGCTATATAGGGTGACTCCCTCTCCTCTTCCTCGGTCGCCTTCTCTTCCACGGCTGGAGCGATGGGTTGTTCGATCTTATCGCTCAAAGGCTCTTCTCTTGCAGCCATGGGAGGCGTTGGTTGCCCTACCGTGTTCCCGCTCCTTAAGAAGATTGCATTTACTTGCTCGCGGGGGTTTGCCTCGGGTTTCCCGGGCAGCTGTCCAGGTTGTCGTTTTAACCTTGGGCTAGTTGAGCCACTTGCGTTTCGAGGAGTCTCAAATGCATCTGAAATCCGTCCATTCTCTTCTTCATATCCTATTGCTTAGCCCTAATCCCTCCAAGCGCGCTTTTCTGCTCTTGGTGCATCAATTGGAGCATCAAAAGAATCTCAGAATCACCTGAAGATTGTGCGTGAGGCTGATATCCGTAGTCTTGGCCACTTCCTCTCGGCTGGAAACCTTGATTCTGGTTTCTTGCCATTACCGCGGTTTGAAGTCTTGCGGATTCGCCACATTGCTCGTGTTGCCATATGAGAGGTTGGGATGGCTCTTGATATAATTCTATTGGTAGCCCCGATTGGAAACGTAGTTCACTTCCTCCATCCCTTGCCCTACGGATGCGTCATGTCGGTCCACATGAAGTCCAGCTATCATCCGATGAATCTCGCCAACTTGCTGCTTCAAGTGCGTTAATTCCGGGTTGGCGATGCCAAGCTCGTTCACTGCAGCTTTAGATGGGTAGCCATGCTCTCGATTAAGTTCTCGAGCTGATTGAATGTAAGGTTGCTGAGGGAACCACCACCCGCTGCCACGATCATGAATCGGGTGGTTTCTTGGAGACCTTGGATAAAACTCGTGATAAGATACTTCTTATCCATTCCGTGGTGTGGGCATATCCGCTGGTAGTTCTTAAATCGCTCCCATGCGTCGTGTTACGTCTCGCTTCTTTCTTTTAAGAAAGAATTAATACGACTCTTGGCGAGAAGCGTTCTATGATCTGGGAAGTATTGTTGCATGAACCGTTGCTCCAAATCATCCCACGACGTGATTGATACAGCCGGAAAGTTGAACAGCCAACGTTGCGTCGCATCTTTAAGTGAGAATGGGAACGCCATCAAGTAGAGATCCTCCCGAGTAACTCCCGTTCCAACCTTGGTAGTGCTGCAAAGCATCTTGAAGTCCGTAAGGTGGGAGTTCGGATCTTCGTTCTCCATTCCTGTAAAGGCCAAGTTGTTGAGCATTTGTATGAAGGATGGTTGTAGCTCAACTTGATTATCAATTGTGCGGGCCATGCACGAAAGTAATTGCGTATGCTTCGGAGCGGTGTAGGATCCGTAAGTCTCATCAAAAGCAGCCATGTCGGGGTTACTTGCGTTGTCCTCTCTGCTGCTTGCACTATGGGTTTCTTCCTCCTAAGAGGCGTATGACTCGTGATTGCTCGTTCTTTCTACCTCGGACTCGGAATCCGCTATTCCAATCCTTCTCTTCTTGCGCAGGCTCCTTAAAGTGTGTTCAACTTCGAGATCGTAAATGAGGAGCTTCTGAGTGGAACTTCTCATACAAGGCTCCTGCACAACAAGAAACAAAACACCAAAGTATAGATCCACGATAGATAGAATAGACTCGATAAAAGGAAAAAAACGAAAAGAAAAGTGCAAAAAACAAAAGAAGACTCCGGAAAGGACTAGATCTTAATCTAGCAAACTCCTAGTCTAGGCTGTTATTAGTCCCCGGCAACGGCGCCAAAAACTTGGTGACAGGAAACTTAAGCAATATAATTTCCTAGACCACTTCACCGCAAGTATACAGATGGTGTAGTACCAGGGTCGATCTCTAGGGACTAATGCAGCCAAAAACTAAGAATATCACTAAACTAAGATAAAGGGAAGTAGATGAAGGCGTGGTGCGAAATATCTAAAGAACTAAGCTAATGGTGGCAACGATAGTAGGTTGGGGAAAACTTGGATATGACAAACACTACGGGTGTCGGGATACCGTGAATCATATGGATGTAACAACTAAAGATCATAAATCTATCGAATTATCTTGATAACGGGAAATTCATGCTCTAAGGTGAGGAGTGATTCTTCCGAGCCTAAACCTCCTAACCATGAATACGTGCAACCCTACCTTCCAGCAGTGATTAACCGTACTATGGCAGCTTTACGAAGGAAATCCTAATTCCTAAGTCGATTAACCGACCGGTCAGATTCTCATTAATCAGACTTAACCTACAACTCAACAGTTCCGGATTCACACTCTAACCTTCCAGCAAAGTATTAATTCCTAAATTACTGAGCGGTCAGCACTAGTATAAGAGTGATGATGTTGATCTAAGCATTAACGCATAAAATTGTACATCCTTTACAATCCGATATCCCTAACCCATAGTTGGGAACCTACTCACTCATGGAGAAAATAGACAAAGAAGATGACACAACCCTAAACATGATAAACCCTAGGAAACTCGATGCCTCGATCTTCCCTATTGTGTTACCGATGTGAGATTGATGCTTCTCTCCTTCTCCAGCGTCTCCCGAGCCTTTCCTGATGTTTTCCAAGCCTTTCCTTGCCCTATACATCGCCCCTTTGCTCTAGATCCGTTATGGTCTATAAATTAGCTCGTTTGAATGCAAGATCTAGTTGGTTGCGAGAAACGCGGCCCGCTCGGGTAGTGGTTTTACCCGGTCGTGTAGAGTCGGGCCCGGTCGTGTACTACGTCTTGCCCGATCGGGCATCAGCACCTGATCGTGTGATTGAATGGCCCTAGTCGTGTAAACTCTCGGGGATTTAACGCCCGAGCGGGTACCTTGATTGCGCCCAATCGGGTATCACTACCCGATCATGTTTCCTTCGTGCCCGGGTCGTGCAAGGTGTGCAAATAAACCCCGTAGGTTTTGCCCGAGCGGGTAGACCGTAGTGCCCGAGCGTGCACTCATGATTCCTTGTTTTTGCTCTTTTCCGCTCGTTGCTCGGGTGTTCCGTTGAGTTCAGAGGCTTGATTTTGGCTCCGAGTGAATTTATCTTCAAAATGCGTGGTTTTGCTCAGGAATCCGTCTATTTACGCTCGTTTAGGCCTTGTCGCCTAAAAACCTGAAAACCAACAAAACGGGCGTATGTAACGAAGAATCATATCGGAAATGTAAATCTAACTATGAAATATATGCGAAAATGACACTAAAACCTAACCTAAAATCGATACACTTTACGTGTTATCAGCAACGAGCATGACGTTCTCATCCGAGACTCCTTATTTGGTTTTGATTGTTCTGCAAAGCATCTTGAAGTCTGTAAGATGCTGGTTCGGATCCTCGATGGGTCTCCCTCTAAACGCTGTGTTGCTAAACATTTGGATGAATACTGGTTGTAATTCGATGAGAGCGTCCCTCCTAGTGATGCAAGACAAGAGTTGCGTATGCCTAGGAACCGTGTATGATCCATAGGTTAATGCGGCAGGAATTTGTGGTGTAACAAGACGTGGTGCGTTTTGGTTGATACGTTCCGCCATCTATTCGTCTTCGCTCTCATCTGTAAGTTTTGTTTTGATTATCTCCTTGGGCTCGCTGTCTAAGTCCAATGATGTATCGCGTATTGGTTAGCTTGCACTAGCTTTCGGTTTCTTTCTCAATTCCCTAAGCATTTTATCGATTTCTGGATCGTAAACTAGATCAGCGTGTTTCACACTACTCATGAACTAGTGGGCTGCACAATAAAAGACGAACATAAAGAACATTGTGTGAGAGCCGAAAGGCAAAATAATTTAACTCAAGAAAAATAAAATAAAACAAAAATACAAAAAAAAATACTTCAAAAAGAATTATGTCCTAATCCAAAAGTATCCTAACTCTAAAGCCGTATTCAATTCCTCGACAACAGCACCAAAAACTTGATGTGATTAATCTCAAGTAATAATTACCTAGACTAACATTTCCATAGGGATACGAATCATGTAGTACCAAGGTCAAACATTGGGGAATCATGCAACAATAATGTGATAACGTCTATTTTGTTATAGTATTTTAGTCTCGTTTTATATTTAGTTTCATCATTCATTTGAACTTTACCAAACATTAAAGCATTATTTAGTCCTCTTTTAGCGTTCTCTCGTGTTATTGCAGGAAATGAAATATCGGGATACAAACACGAGTAAATGAAGCAAAACTAAGCAATACCACTCTCCTATCAGCTATGCACGGTCAGCATCCAAAGAATCATAAGCACTTCCAACCTCCTACACAAAAATGGAAAGATTGCCACCTACCGAGAAAATGGAAACAAGCGAAAACGGAAATTTAGCAAAACAAGAAAAGGAATGTGTTCGCTACTTAAACCAAATGAAAATATGGTTGGAGAAGAGGAAGAGGAGATACATGACTGGAAAATAAAGGGGAAACGTTGACAATTACACATAAATGGAAAAACAAGAAATGGAAAAACTCGGAAAAGGAAAACTGTAGTGGCTGTAAGAAAAAGGAAATTCTAGCCACTAGAGAGGAACAAAAGAGGACGGCCAAAGAGGAAAGATTAGAGAAAATGCAAGAGGAGAAAGAGGGCTAAAAGGGGAGAGCTTCAGCAGCAAGGGACGTACAAAAAATTAGAGAGAAAACAAAGCACACGAAGAGAGAGTAGAGAGAGAGCAGAACACGTACAAGGGCAAAGACGGGACGACGAAGTCGGAGAGTGGAGGAGCTGTTGAAGACGTCGGTAATAGAATAGGGAGGGATCTCATTCTTTATCCATGTGGAATATAGTTATCTTTTGTGTTTTGTTTTCTAAGTTCATGTCCAAGTAGGTCCATAGCCATGGGTTAGAGAGCTTTGCCGATATGTAATGAAGTTTTGTTCTTAATGCTTGGTTATAATATTCGTTCGTTTCGGATTGATTGGCTGTTTGTAAT
>CM071860.1:21450962-21471817 GCA_036759665.1 Gynandropsis gynandra
ATATCTGCTAACGTATAACCTATAGCTCCCCTATACCTCGTAAGAGCTTCTAGCAATCGTGCTCTTTGGGAATCATCTAGGTCATCATTTACTATAACCGGATACGTGGAATCAAGTCCGAGAAATTCATACCTCAGCCCTTGTGGTAAGGGCTTCAACTCTACCTTCGGGGCCTTTTCAACACTCCAGTCAGGATTTGGATGTTTGATTTGACCATTAAGCATATCGGGAGTGGTTGAACTATCGATGAAGGCCGCCTGAGGTGCGCTGGTATCTGTCTGGGATTGTCGGAGGGTTGTGCACTTGTTTGCAACGTTTTCTTGACTTGAAACCCTCCCCAACTGATCTGTACTCATGTGGTCATGAGATGAGAAGTCTCTTTGCTGAGGACTACCCGAAAATCCATCGTTTTCTGAGGCTGCAACCTGCTGTGCTCGGGTCGAACATAATTCTGCTCGGAATTCATCTAACTCGGCGCTCGGGATTTCCTTTGCATCCTTCTCATCCAGAAGCTTTGTATAATGCTTCACTTCATTGGGACCTTTGTAAAGTCCCTCTCCAGCTGCTAGAAGAGCCATCTCAAGGGAATCCATATTCCCAAACTCCTATATCACTTCCTCGGCTAATCTCTCCAAGACGTCTATGTAGAACACCGAGTCTACCATACACGGCTGTCTAAGTGTGTCGTTCAAATTGAACTCCACTTCCTCATCTCCAAACTTCAATGTGAGTCTACCTTCAGCACAATGTATGATAGTCTTGGCCGTATTAAGGAACGGTCTACCGAGAATGATAGGAATTTTCTTGTCCTCCTCCATATCTAACACTACAAAATCAACCGGGACAAAGAATTTTCCTACCTGCAGTGGTACGTCTTCAAGTATTCCCTCGGGGATTCTAACACTCCGATCAGCCATGGTGAGTGCCATTCTCGTGGGTCGAAGATCCATCCTACCCTTAAGATCCAATTTCTCATACAATGACAATGGTAGCACGCTTATGCTTGCTCCGACGTCGATTAGCGCATGGTTGACATGTACATGGAGACACCCATCCAGAGGACATACCATTGTCCCAATGCACCGAGCGTCAGTATCAGTCACCAGCAAGGTCAGACGCACTCACGAAGATCGAGGAGAAGCTCAAATTCCATCGGCTGGGAATTCACCCGATCGGGCAGCACACTCCACCCGGTCGGGCAGAGCCATTTTTAGACGACCCGGTCGCGCAACCTCATCGCCCGACTCGGGTAATGACTATGGGGGAAAATTCTCCAATTAACCACCTGACCGGGTGATTGCGTGAGCCCGATCGGGCAGGAGGATTGGACGAGAACCCACCCGGGCGACCAGACAGCCCGACGCGTGCACACCCTACGGGGGTAAATACATTTGGCGACCCGACCGGGGCACCTAAGGAGCCCGATCGGGCACCAGAGAGGAACCAGAAGCCGCACGTTTCGATCGATACTTCAACGCGGGAAACGGTTCCAAGGACACGTGCATCATCTCCTACACCCTCAGTGGCCCACATACACTCCTATCCCGAATGGAATACTGAGGAAACACTGAAACTTAACCGAGTTTGAAGGAGATATGAAAGAGTCACGGGATCGAAAGAGAACAACCGAGGATCGCATTTCAGAAGTCCACCAGGATTCGAGTCCAAGCACGCTGATCAGAAAGAAGACGGAAGAGGCGTACCTCCTCTCTCCGCCACCACACGCGTATGAAGACGCTAGGGTCAAGCTAAAGACCTTAAACAAGCGCTTCTCGAGAGGCAACCCGAGCCCCATATCCTTTAGTCGTTTTATTTTCGTATTTTCGGACTTCCTTTTTATTTTTTAGTTTTGGATAATTTTCTAGGATCTAGGAACTTAGTGGTCTATTGATTTGTGCTGCATATGTTTTCCTCGTATAATTTTTCTGTTTTGCAGCAGTACCCGATCGGGCAACACATACTACCCGATCGGGCACCGTAAATTCTGCACAGGTAAGTTATATTTCGAGTAACCTGAGCGGCCATTCACTTCACAAAAATCATACCCGATCGTGCTCCCAAGGTTTTCGACCCTTCACTCTGCAATTTCGTCGCCGGAGCCGCTTGTGTGCCGCTGCCGTTTCACCGTCGCTGATTGAAACTCGGTTACTCGAAATCCTTCTCCCCTCTCTTGAAATTCTGAAAATTCCTTAATCTCATCACGAAATCCAGGTAAATTCATGAACTGTTTTTCGATTTGGACTGCTATGGGTTAGATCTAGGTCTGATTAGGGAAGATTTAGGGCTATTTGGTCGATTTAACCACGAATCGCGAAATGCAGGTCGCGATTTCGTGATCTACCCGACCGGGCTAGGTATAGCGCCCGGTCGGGCGTCCTGGACAATCACCCGATCGGGCGACTTTCTCGCCCGAGTCTGGCACTACCTACGGGGGTATTTCGCCGAATTGTTACCCGACCGGGCAACACCTAGTACCCGATCGGGCATCTTGCAAAACCGAGCCGATTGCTTATTTTTCTCATTCGATTGTTTTGCAGATGGCCCCTAAGGTCTTTCAGAGTTCTAAGAAGCGCCGATCTGACGCATATGACCCAGAGCAAGGATGGCTAGCGAGGTCGGATGCGATTACGGAGTTGACGCCTTACATGCCGATCACCACCTCCCACCAACAGTACAACTACCGGACGACGATGTTCTTGTCCGCCCAAAAGTCAAGGTTTACAGAACTTTAGCCGCAGATCTTCCCGTCCCGCTTCTTATCAGCCGAAGCGATGACTGCTCTCCACATTGGAGCATACATAGATGACATCTTCAACACTCTAGGATGGACGGGACTGAGGGATGCACAAGAGTACACATACCGCAACCTGACGGCTGAGTTCCTCGCATCGTACACAGCCTTCTTTCCCGAGTCCGGAGATCGGGAGAGAGCTTTCATGGAGTTCCGCCTGCTGGGGCAGGACTATCGGCTTGCCACGAGACAGTTCGCGATAATCCTTGACGCTCGACACTGCAATTTCACGAAGATGGCAGAGCACAACCGGAGCCGTCAAGCAGAATTCTAGGCCCAGATAGCGTACGGCGAATACTCGACGAGGTCGAAGGCGAGCCACATACGCCACTCCGCCTTGAGGTATTTTCATTACTTCCTAGTCTCGTCAATACTAAGAAAGGGAGCGCAAGGTGGAGTCAACCACACCGAGTTGGCCTACCTGAGGCGGGTGGTGCAGTCATGCTTTAAGGGTGCAATCAGGCTTTGAGCCCGACGAGTGGGACATTCTAGACGTCGACTTGGCGTCATTAGTGATGAGGCATTTTCTTGACATAGCCACCGAGAAGAGTAGCACGGATACGAAGATCATGTGCGGTGGCATAGTCACGATGATCGCACGAAGAGTCGGGATCAACCTTGGCATCCTGACCGAGGACAAGATCGACGAAGAGCCCGAGTTGAACCTCTAGAACCTACGTAACCGAAGAGCAATCACATTGGAGAGGTACAACGTCATCTGGTGCTACAAGGACGAGCATGGTCGCAACTTGGAAGTCGACCTAAGTAAGATTCAGGTGCCGGATCTAGACGAGGAGGGGATCTCGATTTAGGATTGATCCAGCCATCGGACACATCGGCTCGAGGCTAGCAGAGATGGATCCACCTTCAGCCGCTGCACCAGGACCTTCCATGTCGAGCCAGCGCAGTCGACGCGCCACACATTCACGCGCCCGCCCAGAGTATCCTCACCACTGCTCTGACTTCCCTTTGATGGAAGGAGTCTCCGACGCCCTCAGATACGTAGCAGAGGAGACCAGGTACCAGTCATTCATGATAGAGCAGAGATACGACATGGAGGCAGCGAGGCACGATATCGAGGTTGCAAGGTATGCAGAGCAGCAGCAATTCCAGGAGCAATCGATCCAGCATACATACTACCTCACGGAGTCCGTCCGTCGATTTCAGCAGCTCAGTATGCAGCATTACCAGGAGCCATACATACCGATCCCACAGAACTATCATACTGGAGCAATCCCGTACCGTCCTCACATCCCGTACGAGCTGGAGTCGTTCTACTTCCTACCTGGGGAAGGAGCATCCGTGGAGCCAGGAGACCGACTGGCCACCCGCGGTGGAAAGGATGACGATTAGATCCCCTTCATTTTTCCTTTCTTTCTTTTTCTTTTTCATATTTTATGGACTCATTTTTCTTGTTTTCGTGTTTTTAGTTTTAGCGATTATGTATGCTCTTTCAGACTTACTTATGTAGTGCTCTTTGTTCTATATCTTGCATTGCATGGTTTTATCTCAGGTCTTTCACGCTAACACATGCATTAAAGCACAAGAGTCACTCCATCCAAATGTATCACGATTCGAGAAAGCCACACACACACACACACACACACACCAGGTGTACTCCTATTCTTTTTTATATTTTCTCGAATTTTTAGCATGCGGGGATCCCTCATAGGTCTCGAACATCGCGACTGTGTTCCGTTCAGGTCTGGGGGGTACTCATCATTTTGTGATACGGATTTTACATGAGAGCGACATACTTGCACTTAGGATTAGATTTAGGATTATGTTTAGGAATAAGATGGATATCTAGTGAAAATTTTTTCGAGTTTAGTCATGTTTTGCGACATTGTTGAATCGTGGATAATGGTCTAGGTTTGCTTAGGAGCTCTTTTGATACCTATTAGTCGAGTAGTTGTGTTTGAAACCCTTATCTAGTTGAATTCACTCCTTAGATTTCGGTAACAAGTAGCCATATCTCTGTATATACCGTCTAGCCTTAGCTTACTTGATATTTTTAGCATTCACGAGTTCGATTCCATACGCTTATACTCCGCTGTCATCTAGGATAAGTTTTTCACTATTCTGAGTTAGGATTGACATGAGTACATCGATATTCGATGGTTTGGGTCTAAGTGGTGGGTAGAGGCGCTTTTCTACGTCCTAAGGGTTAGAGTGTTGCGTAATCAAGAAAATAAAAAAAACCGAGAAAAAAAAAGATCTTCAATAATGCACCTCTTCACTCCGCTAAGGTCACGCGACCTTATGAGTGTGCCATAGGCAGCCTGGGTCTAAGTAGAAAGCCATCCCTCTTCGACTTCGACGTCCTAGGAACAAAGCGTGGATCTAAGTACCGAAAAGGAAAAATGCATAAGAACGAGAAGAAGCGATTTTAATGATATCAAAAGCTTAGGAAATAGGTATGGAGATTGCTTGGACGTTATCTAGGGTTGTGAAGTAGACTTAGATTTTTGGTAGGATTTCATGGCTCAGCACTTTCGGTAGATATAAGGCTATGCTCGGTACGCGTAGGCTCTTATCCATGTGACACATTGATATGCGGGATGACTAACCCTTCGATATTTTTGAGCTAGTATCCATCGTTATTAGATTCTTCTTGTACTAGACTTTAGTTTTGTTTGATGACAAACAAAGGTTTAGGTCTGGGGGAGTTTGATAACACTGAAAGTGTATCATATTTAGGTTAGGTTTTAGTGCTATTTTCGCATATATTGCATAGATACATTTACATATCCGATACGATTATTCGTTACATACGCTCGTTTTGTTGGTTTTCAGGTTTTTAGGCGACAAGGCCTAAATGAGCTTAAAAAGACGGATTCCTAAGATAAATTCACTCAGAGCCAAGATCAAGCCTCAGAACTCAAAGGAACACCCGAGCAACGAGCGGAAAAGAGAAAAATCAAGGTTTCAAGGGTGCCCAGTCGGGCACCACGCTCCACCCGCTCGGGTAAAACCTACGGGGTTTTATTCGCACACCTTGCACGACCTGGGCACGAAGGCAACAGGATCGGGTAGCCTTACCTGATCGGGCGCTACAAGGATACCCGCTCGGGCGTTAATTCATCCCGAAATTCCCCGAGAGTTTGCATGACTCAGGCCGCTCAACCACGCGATCGGGTGCTGATGCCCGATCGGGCATGAAGGTTTACATGACCGGGCGCGCCTCTGCACGACCGGGTAGAAGTGGTGCCCGAGCGGGCCGCGTATTTCGCAACAACCTAGATCTTGCATTCAAACGACCTAATTTATAGACCAGAAGAGATCTGGAGCAAAGGGGGGCATCGTACAGGGCAAGGAAAGGCTTGGAAAACATCAGGAAAGGCTCGGGAGACGTTGGAGAAGAAGAGAAGCATCAATCCTCACATCGGTAACATGATAGGGAAGGTCGAGGCATCGAGTTTCCTAGAGTCTATCATGTTTAGGATTGTGTTATCTTTGTTATCTGTATTCTCCATGAGTGAGTAGGTTCCCAACTATGGGTTAGGGATATCGGATTGTAACGGATGAACAATGTTATGCGTTAATGCTTGGATCTATTGGTTTTATCTTGATATTCGGTTCTACACTTAACATTATCATTCTTATACTAGTGATGCCCGCTCAGTAACATAGGAATTCAGACTTTTTTGGAAGGTTAAAGGATGAATCCTGACCTGTTAAGTTGTAGGTTAAGTTCGGCTAATGAGAATCTGACCGGTCGGTTAGTCGACTTAGGAATTAGGATTGCGTTCGTAAAGCTGCCATGGTACGGGTTAATCACTGGTGGAAGGTAGGGTTGCACGTACTCATGGTTAGGAGGTTTAGGCTCGGAAAAATCACTCCTCACCTTAAGGCATGAATTTCCCGTTGTGAAGATAATTCGATAGGTTTATGATCTTTAGTTGTTTCATCCATACGATTCCCGGTATCCCGACACCCGTAGTGTTCGTCATATCCAAGTTTACCCCAAACTATCATCGTTTCCACCACTTAGTTTAGTTTTTAGGTATTTAGGACCATATCTCTATCTACTTCCATAAGTCTTAGTTTAGTGTTATTCTTAGTTTTTGGCTGCTTTAGTCCCTAGAGATCGACCTTGGTATTACACGATCCGTATACTTGCGGTGAAGTGGTCTAGGAAAATATATAACTCGAGTTCACGCTCATCACGTGAATACAAGAATCGCTTGGCCCGAGCAGCAAGACACTCGGCCGAGCGATGATTCAAAATCACTAAAGAAGTCAAATTTTAAATTAGGAAATGATGGCTGAAGCTTTTGAAAAGGACTAGGACACATAACCGGCGAAGGTGAGATAGAAAGTACGTAAAGAAGAAACTCTTTGACTGTCCAAAAAGGAGAAAAATACTAGAGGATCGAAATTAATGGATTGAACTACCGGCATAGATGGGTAGAAGGCGAGGCCACGACGGCGACTGATCCAAAGATCGACTTAGCCTTCTCAAGCTGCCTTCTGTTTTGTTTCTTGTTTTCATTTAATCTCAAGATATAAATTATCTAGTTAATACATGTTTTAACATGAAATGAAATGAGCCATTTTAGAAAAACCAATCAAATATGATAAAAATAGAATTGTGTCTAACTTTGGGACTAAGGAGACCTAACAGAAAATCCATGAAAATATTAGTCCACGGTGTACTACTTTGTGGTTGCAAACGAGATTTGTCCTTTTTAAAAGTTATACACCTTTCATACGCACTCAACATCCCTACTTAAATGGGAGCAATAGAAATGTTCCTACAACATGGAAAAGGTTGTAGCCACTCCAAAGTGTTCCATTAGTCCTCCCATATGTTCCTCACAAACCGATAAATCTCTAACATAAAGTTAGCCATCGACACGAAAATACTTACATGTGGCTATGTTATGACAAGATTTTAAAATATCGCCAAAATGAATATCAATCTCATATAATTCCTTAATGTTTTCAAAACGGAGCACCCTTGCGTCTACTACAGAAAACAAAGTATAGCATCTAGATATTACATCAGCAACAATATTCTCTTTACCTTGCTTTTACTTGATGATTATGGGAATGTCTCAATTAATTCCACCCACTTGGTGTGTCTGTGATTTTAGCTTATGTTGTTCCTTTAGATGCTTGAGTAACTCATGGTCAAATGAATCATGAACTTCTAGGGCCACAAGTAATGCTGCCATATATGGAGTGCTCAGACCAATGCGTATAGTTTCTTATCATAAGTTTCTTAGCCTAATTATACACCACTAAGCTTCTCACTAAATTATACAATGGTTGTATTGGCATGCATCAACTCTGCAGTTCCTACACACGTTGCATCACATTCAGTCTCAAATGTTATAGTAAAATCGGTAATGCCAATAAAGGACCTTGCATCAATTTGTCTTATAGGGTTTGGAAGGCCTTCCTTGAGCTTTGCCCCATTTGAATGTGATGTTCTTCTTGGTCACTTTGGTCAAGGGCGGAACCAAGGTAGTTAAGTGCTTTAAGAATTTTCTGTAGAAATTGACCAATCCATGAAACCTTTAGACCTCTCCAACCGTCATAGGGCTCAACCAATTGTGCATGGTCTCGATCTTTTATTCATTAACATGTATTCCCGGTTGATTTACCAAAATCCTAAGAAAAAACGTTTTTAGTACAAAAATTACATTTCTTATGATCAACGTATAATTTTTCGCTTCGCAACACATCTAAACCCAACCACAAGTGCCCTGCATGCTCTTCTAGGTCTTATTGTACACTAAGATGTCATCAAAGTATACAACAACCGATTTTCATATAAATTTCCAAAGAACATGATTCATTAATCTCATAAACGTGCTAGGTGTATTAGTTCATCTGAAAGAAATGACTAACCATTCATACAGTCCTAAATTTGTTTTAAACACTAACTTACATTTATCACCCTCTTTCATGCAAATTTGATTGTATCCATTTCAAATATATTTTATAAAATATAAAAGATCCCTAAATTAATTCAAAATATCATCCAAATGAGGTATGGGTGACAATATTTTAGCGTAAGGTATTTGATTGTGCGATGATCAACAAACATACGTCATGTCTCATTCTTCTTGGGCACCAGTATCATCGTTACAATGCACAATGACATACTCTCTCGCACATATCCTTTCTCCATGAGCTCATTGACTTACCTCTCGATCTTTTTAGTCTCCTTGGGATTGGTTCGATATGCTATGTAGTTTGGAATTCTTGCGCTAGTTACAAACTCAATTTGGAGCTCAATCCCACGCAAAAATGTAAGTCATTGGGTGTTTCATCGGAACACAGATCCTCAAACATAGAGTACAAATACTAGCCCCGCCACCGCCTCCACCGCCACCATATCGGCCTCCTTAACCTATATCGGCACCGCCAATATTTACTGAAGAAGATGATATGGTGGACAGACGCATTAATTGATAATTTCGACCACCGTCCTTCCATCCTTATTATTGACCCTGAACGTCCTGACGGGATGTAATGGTAAGATTTTAATTACATAATTAAAATTGTGTTTGATTTTAAATATTATCTAATCATTTCATTTTAACATGCAGGTTTGATGTGGATGATGTTCTGAAACATACGAACAACAACATATGATAACGTCTATTTTGTTATAGTATTTTAGTTCATTTTCGTAGTTAGTTCACCAAGCATTAAACATCACTTAGTCCTCTCTCATCTCTTTTTCGTGTATTTGCAGGAAAAGATCACATCGAACACAAACACAAGCAAACACGAGCAATTGCCCTACACCTCCTTCACCAGCAAGATCGCGCACAAAAGGGTGGTGAAATATCCGACCACGCACAAAAGGGCGGTGAAATGCCCGACCATGCAGCCATAGCAGCCCGCCCGTGCTACTGAAAATGGCACCAGCCCGACCGTGTAAATGTTCATAGCCCACCCGTGCAGTGACCAGCCCGACCGTGCTCAAATTCAAGCCCGAACGGGCATTGACCAGCAGCCCAACCGTGCATTGCCTAAAGCCCGCCCATGCTCCTGTTCAAGAAAGCCCGATCGTGGTCGAACTCCTACCCGACCGGTCTCATGAAACCAGCAAAGAACCCGAATGCTTTGCACGACTCGGGCGAGCATGGAGCCCAACGGGGCTGTGATTAAATTGAACCTGCACGGCACCAAGAACAAAATGAAAGATTTGGTCTATGGAAAACAATTGGAAACTCACGACAAAGAATGGAAAATACTCGGCAAAAGAGGAAAAAGAAGAAACAAAAGAAAGGAGGAGAGGAAAGAGAAGAGAGGGGGAAAGCAAGAGGATATTCAGACTGAAAACGAAGAAGATGACACAGAGGAGACGTAGAGAGAGAGAGAGCAGGGAGAGCAATACGCGGGAAGGCTGGAGACAGGACGGTCCTACTGCTGCAAGAGTTCTATCTTGAAATAAGGGATAGGAAAGGAACCAAGAATAGGGTAGCTAATCATCTTTCACATCTTAAAATCCCCAAGTGCATTCCTATCGATGACTATCTCCGAGATGATACGGTAATGTCCTTGACTTGCACTTCCACTCCATGGTATGCTGACTTTGTGAATTACTTAGCATGTCAAGTACTACCGGAAGGGCTGAATTACAATGCGAAAAAGAAGTTTCTCCATGACGTCAAAGCATACTATTGGGATGAGCCGTATCTTTTCAAGAGAGGCACAGACGGAATGTATAGGCGCTGCATCCCCGAAGAAGAAACTCCACATATACTATCACGTTGCCATTCCTCAAGCTATGGAGGACACTTTGCTGCAGCCAAGAGAGCCGCAAAGGTGCTGCAAGCCGGCTTCTATTGGCCTACATTCTTCAAAGACGCCCACAACTACGTCGCATCATGCGAAAATTTCCAAAGGACGAGTAATATTTCTAGACTCCATGAGATGCCACAGCAATATATTTTAGAGGTCGAGCCATTGATTTATGGGGTATAGACTTCATGGGCCCTTTCCCGTCTTCATGCGGGAACTTCTACATACTAGTCGCGGTGGACTACGTAACGAAGTGGGAAGTAGCTTTGGCTATTCCAACCAACGACTCCAAACCAGTAACCAAGATGTTCAAACATGTCATATTCCCATGTTTTGGAATTCCGGGGGTTGTGATCAGCGATGGTGGTAAGCACTTTGTGAACTGCATCATAGAAGGGCTGTTGAAGAAGTACGGTATTCGACACAGAATAGCAACTCCATATCACCCTCAAACCAGCGGTCAAGATCAAGTTTCTAATCAGAGATCAAGTCAATTTTTTAGAAGACGGTCTCTAAGTCTAGAAAAGATTGGGCACTGAAACTCGATGATGCATTATGGGCTTATCATACAACATTCAAAACGGCAATTGGAATGACTCCTTTTCAGCTAGTGTACGGTAAGGCATGCCATCTACCGGTCGAGTTAGAGTATCGAGCATATTGGACGATCAAAGCACTAAATTACGATTATAAGTCAGCTGCTGAGAAACGAATGCGACAGCTCCATCATCTAGAGGAGATGCGCCTTTATTCGTACGAGAACGCAAAGATCTACAAGGAGTGCACAAAGAGTTGGCATGATGGAGACATAGTGCAGCGGTCTTTCAAAGAAGGTGACCAAGTACTTGTTTTTAATTCACGAGCATGCTCCTTACTAACAACCCCGATGTATCGTATTGTCTCCTTCAGATTGTTTGACTTTTGTTACAGGTTTTCCACTTTGACATCATCCACGATATAAGGAAAGACACGTACGTGCAGCTGCATCAACTCAGGACAGCAAGCACGCATCAGGTGCACACGTTCCTATCTATCTTCTTTTTCTCCGAGTTTTTGCATGTTAGTCCTTCTCTTAGGTTTTGAACACCGGGACGGTGTTCCGTTCAAGTCTGGGGGGTACTCTTGAATGTCATGACAGTGATTAGGATTTAGATGTTGAGTTCTTCGTTTTATTTTTGCTTTTATGTTAGATAGTATTAGACGGACGAATATCTAGTACAAAAAATTTCGAACTTCAGTCACCTCTCTGCAACTTTGTCGAATCGAGAACAAAAGTCTAGGTTTGCTGAAACATACCTTTAGATATCGATTAGTTAGTTGTCGTGCATGAATCCCTAGCTTATAGTTGTATTCCCTCCCTTAGGCTTCAATCCCAAGCACTTATATCTCCGAGCATACCTTTCATTCTTTGTTTTTTTTCGATCATTATATTTCCACGCACATACACTCCGCTATCAATAGACTAAGTTCTTTAACTTTTTTAGCCCTACAATGACATGAGTGCATCACTATTGATGGTTCGAGTCTACGTGCTGGGTCGAGGCGATTTTTCTACGTCATAAGGGATAGAGTACTCATAATAGTACTCATAAAAGTCGATGCGTATTCACAATAATTAATCAAAAGAAAACAAAATCAGCAATGACGCAACCTCTTCACTCCCCTAAGGTTACAAGACCTTATAAGTGTGCCAATTGGCAACCTGGGTCTAATTAGAAGGTTGTCCTCTTCAACTCCGACGTCCTAGAAACCGAGTGCGAATTTTCAAAAACATATGTGTGGAACTGAAAAGAAGAAAAAGAGAACCGAAAAAAGGAAAAAATTTGTTTTAAAGAATGATATCGAACTGTCTGCACATTAGAATAGGTATGGAGATCGCTTGGATGTTATCTAGGGATTAGTGAAACGAACTTAGGATATGTGTAGGATTGCACAGTTAGTGGCTTCGGTAGATAGGGTCTCAATTCGGTGCACTTAGATCTATGTTCGTCTGAAGCGTTGTTGCATAGGATGGCTGACTTTTCGAGTTGATTGTGCTAGTTTCCGGTTGTTGTCTAACTCGTCTCTTGCTTAGTTCAGGTCTTGCTCGAGAACGAGCAAAGGGTCAAGTCTTAAGGAGTTTGATAACGTCTATTTTGTCATAGTATTTTAGTTCATTTTCGTAGTTAGTTCACCAAGCATTAAGCATCTTTTAGTCCTCTCTCATCCATTTTTCGTGTGTTTTCAGGAAAAGATTACATCGAACTCAAAGACAAGCATACACGAGCGATCACGAACAATTGCCCTACACCTCCTTCACCAGCACGACTGGGCACACAAGGGAGGTGAAATGCCCGACTGTGCAACCATTCCAGCAAGCTTGTGCTACTGAAAATGGCTCCAGCCCAACCGTGCAAATGCCTATAGCCCGGCCGTGCAGTGACCAGCCCGACCAGGCATTGAAGACCACCAGCAGTCCGACCGTGCATTGCCTAAAGCCCGCTCATGCTCCTGTTCTAGAATGAACAGCCTGACCGTGCTCAAACCCCAGCCCGACCGGGCTCATGAAACTAGAAAAAACCCGAATGCTTTGCACGACTCGTGCGAGCATTGAGACCGACCGGGCTGTGATTAAATGAAGAGCACGACCAAGCTAACTCTTAATCCCGGACTGGCATATCGAACTTGCACGCCGCCAGGAAAGAAGAAAAGATTTGGTCGATGGAAAACCATAGGAAACTCACGACACAGAATGGAAAACACTCGAAAAAAGAGGAAAGATAAGAGAGAGGGGGCAAAGCAAGAGGAGATTTTGACTGAAAATGGAGAAGACGACATAGAGGAGATGCAGAGAGAAAGAAATACACCGGAATGCTGGAGACAGGATGACGAATGTGGCATACAGAGGAGCTTTTGAAGACTGCGGTATTGAGATAGGGAGGAATGTGGTTGTATATCTATGTTTGCAATAGTTTTCTTTCGTGCTTTGTTTTTGGAATCCATGTCCGAGCAGTTTAGTAGCTACGTGTTAGAGTTTTTCCGATATGTAATGGAGGCTCATGCTTAATGTTTGGTTATAATATTTAATCATTTTCAGATTGATTCGTTGTTCTTAATGCTTTTGTTCTTATCGAGTGAGATTACGCAATTAGAAGATTGGTAGTTCATAACACGTAGTGTGTTTCAGTTTTAGGCTAGACATTTGCATCATTTTCGCATAGATTATATAGCATGAGTTATAAATCCAACACGAATGTTCTTTATATACGCCATTTTTGTTGATTTTTAGGTTTGAAGGCGATCTGGCCTAACCGAGCTTTAGAAGGCAAATTCTTGGATGCACATATTGGAAGCTACAAATCACTCGGAGCAAAATTCAGGCCACGAAACCAAATGGAACACCCAAGCATCGAGCGGAAGGAGCAAAAACAGCAAGTGAACATGACCCGCTCGGGCATGGAAGGGGACCCGCTCGAGCAAAAGTTACGCAGAAAATTCTAGAAAACTTCACACCACCCCGGCACGAAGAGAACATGATCGGGTAGCTTAGCCCGCTCGGGTTGTATAAGGAGCCCGCTCGGGCTGCACAAAGGACCGCAAGCACCCGAAGATGAAACACGACTCGGGCATGAAGAGCACACGGTCGGGTAACATTGCCCGCTCGGGCTGAAGTCTCTACACGCTCGGGCTGAAGGATGCACGACCGGGTGAAACATGTGCCCGCGCGGTCCGCCTTTCTTGCAACAACCTGAAAAAGAGAGGGAATAAGGAGCGCCAGCAACGAGAGGGCGACGGCTAGGGCAAGGAAAGGCCTAAAATTCATCAGGAAAGACTCAGGAGAAGCTGGAGAAGGAGAGGAACATCAATCCAGACTTCGGTAACAAGATAGGGAAGACCGAGGAATCGTATTTCCTAATGTTTATCATGTCTAGGGTAATTTTCTCTTGTTTGACAGTAGAAATCATGAGTGAGTAGATTTCTAACTATGGGCTAGGGATATCAGATTTGTAATGGATGTTTGGATTATGAGTTAATGCTTAGATTTATCGAAACTTTCTTGATATTCTGTTTTACATTCAACATCGTACTTTTTATACTAGTGCTGCTCGCTCAGTAACGTAGGATTTCATGTTTAGCTGGAAGGTTAAATTATGAATCAGGAACTGTTGATTGTAGATTAAGTTTGATTTATGAGAATCTGACCGGTCGGTTAATCGACTTAGGAATTAGGATTGTGCGCTTAACGCGATCGTAGTTACGAGTTAATCGCTGCTGGAAGGTAAGATTGCATGTAATTATGGTTAGGAGGTTTAGGTTCGGCAGAATCATTCCTTATTTCAGAGCATGAATTCTCCGTTGTTAAGATAGTTCGATAGGTTTATGATCCTTTGTTGTTACATCCTTGCAAATCCCGGTATTCCGAAACTGGTAGTGTTCTTAATTGTCAAGTCTTCCACATCTTTCCATCGCTGTCACCATTTATCTAAGTGTCTTAGAAATTCAAATCACACCACCATCTGCTCGACCCGTCTTAGTTTAGTAATATTCTTAGCTTAAGTTGCATTAGTCCCCAGAGTTCGACCCTGGTACTACACGAACCGTATACTTGCGGTGGAGTGGTCTATGAAATATAAAGCTCTGATATTTCCCACATCATGTTTTTGGCATCATTGCCGGGGACTAATTACGGCTTAGATTAGGAATTAGCTAGATTAAAATTCAGTCCTTTCTGGAGTCTTAGTCATTTTTCAGCATTTTCTTTTCTTTTTCTTTAGTGGAGTCTATTTTATCTACTTCAGATCTGCACTTTGGTTGTTTGTCTATTGTTGTGCAGGCACCATTGTATGAGAAGCTCCACACAAGAGGAGAACTGGACTTGCAGATTCTGAGTCCGAAGTAGATAAGGAGAGCAACCAAGAGTCATATGCTTCCAGAGAGGAAGGAACCGACAACGAAATCAACAGCGCAAACAGTGGAAAAGGTCACGCCAATAACCCCGAAATGGCTACTGTTGATGAAACTTACAGAGCCTACACTGCTCTAAAGCACACTCAGTTGCTTTCGTGCATGGCCCGCCCTATAGAAAACCAGGTTGAGATGCAACCTGCCTTCATCCAGATGCTCAACAACTCCGCTTTCTGAGGAATGGAGAACGAGGATCCAAACTCACACCTCACGGACTTCAAGATGCTTTGCAGCACCACTAAAGTAGAGTCACACGGGAAGACCTATACTTATCCGCATTCCCATTCTTGCTCAAGGATGTAGCATAGCGTTGGTTGTTCAACTTGCCTACTGCGTCGATTACTTCGTGGAATGACCTGGAGCAGCGATTCCTGCAGCAATTCTTTCCAGACCAACAGACGCTACTCGCGAAGAACCGAATAAATTCATTCCTGCAAGAAAGAGGCGAGACTCTACACGATGCATGGGATCGTGATGTGCGGAAATCTGAGCTTTAATATTTACTAGACCACTCTACCGCAAGTATACGGTTCGTGTAGCACCAGGGTCGAACTCTGGGGACTAATGCAGCCTATTTTAAGAATATGACTAAACTAAGACGGGGTGAACTAGATGGTGACGTGGTATAAATCTCTAAAAATCTAAGATAAATCGTGACAGCGATGGAAAGATGTGGAAGACTTGACAATTAAGAACACTACGGGTTTTCGGGATACCGGGAATTGCAAGGATGTAACAACGATGATCATAAACCTATCGAACTATCTTTAAAACGGGGAATTCATGCTCTAAAATGAGGAGTGATTCGGCCAAACCTAAACCTCCTAACCATAATTACGTGCAATCCTACCTTCCAGCAGCGATTAACTCGTAACTACGGTAGCGTTAAGCGCGTGACGTGTGGAAACACGAGTTATAATTAACCTAATCCACTTCACCGCAAGTATACGGATCTTGTAGTACCAGGGTCGATCTCAGGGACTAAAAACAGCTAAACTAAGAACGAGACTAAACTAAGACGAAAGATGATAGAGTGGGATATGATCCTAATAAACCTAAAACTATCCTAATGGTGACAACGAAACTAGGGTAAAGATGAGACTAGATATGGTGAATACTACGGGTGTACGGGATACCAGGAATTGCATAGATGAACGACTAAGGATCATAGATCTATAACCTACTCTTGACTACGGGAAATTCATGCTCTACGGTGAGGAGTGATTCTTCCGAGCCTAAACCTCCTAACCATAGATACATGCAACCCTACCTTCCAGCAGCGATTAACATATACCAGGGCAGCGTTACGATCGCAATCACTATCCCTAAGATGACTAACCGACCGGTCAGATTCTCATTAGCCAAAGCTTAATCTACAACTTAGCGGACCAGATTCGTTCCTTAACCTTCCAGACAAAAAATACGCACGGTACAATCACTAGCTTCCGGTCTATGAATAACCAAACAACCAAAAGATGAACCAACCTTTTCTAGAGTGAGCTCTGATACCACTTGATGCAATACTCACTAAATCGACACTCTAGAACGCTTGCCCTGTTCGTCGCCCCCTTGCCCTAGATCCTTTCAGTTCTTTTTATTCGCTCGTTTGAAACTTAGATCTAGGTTGTTGCGAAGTTCGCGGCCCGCTCGGGCACATATGTTACCCGGTCGGGTATAGGCAGCCCGACCGTGTTGATTCGTGGGCCCGATCGGGTGAATGTCACCCTATCGCGTGATTAAGCGGTCCCGAGTCGCGTAAACTTACGGGGCTGAAAGATGGTTAGCTTCCCGAGCGGGTGTTCAGATTGCGCCCGATCGGGTGGTGATCACCAGATCCTCTTTGCTCATGTGCCCGGGTCGTGTCAAATGCATGGATAAACCCCGTAGGTTCTACCCGAGCGGGTGAAGGAATAGTGCCCGATCGGGCACCCTTGTATCCTTGAAATCTCTCTTTTCCGCTCGTTGCTCGGGTGTTCCTTTGGGTTTTGGAGCTCTGAGTAGATATGTCGTCAATTCATGTGGTTTTGGCAGAGAATCCTTCATAATGAGCTCATTTAGGCCTTGTCGCCTAAAAACCTGAAAACCAACAAAACGGGTGTGTAAAACTCAAAATCGTATCGGATAAGTATGACTCGATGTAAGATACATGCGAAAATGGTGTAAAAACCTATCCTAATATTGATACACTTTCAGTGTTATCAATGCCATCTTACACCAAAATTCCTCAAGGACATAATAACGAGGAAGAGGACCGTAGAAAATGAGGTAGTGATGGTCACTAACTCGCTCATGCGACCACCTACCATGGCTAAGAAGATGTCCGATCCAGGTAATTTTGTTATTCCTTGTAAATCTACGATTATGAGATTGAACATGCACTAATCGACAGCGGAGCGAGTGTGAGCTTGCTACCATTGTCATTTTTTGAGAAACTCAATCGAATAGGAGATCTACTGCCCATGTGCATGCTGATTACCATGGCTGATTAATCCGTACGAAGTCCCGAAGACATATTCACGAATGTCGCCGTACAAGTGGGAACATTATTGTTCCCAACGGACTTCGTAGTAGTGGACATGGAGATAAACCTGAAGATTCCCATCATTTTGGGAAGACAATTCTTTAACACGGCGAACATGATTATATATTGCTCTGAAGGTAGACTAGTCATGAATTTCTTACTCATTTAAGGTAGATGACAATGTATTACTCTTAAATTCCAACTTGAAATTGTTTCCATGGAAGCGCAAGTTGCCAAAGTCGGGGCCCTTCACTATCAAAGGTGTGTCACCACATGAGCTATACATTTGCACAAGGGAAATAGGGAACCAAGCATGGAAAACACCCAAAGATTATATTATGCTGATCACGTAAGGGATGGAAGAGGCATACTTCCTCTCTTTGATCACACACATGTCTAATGCGTAAGGGTCAAGAAAAAGACCATAAACAAGCGCTTCTTGGGAGGCAACCCGAGCTTCGTATCTTTTCTCTTTTCCTTCGTATCTATTCTTTATCTCTATTTTATTTTTTGGACTTAAAAATCATTTCCTTTTTCTCATGTATATGTACTCTACTAGGTATTATGATGTACTGTTTTCTTTCTATTTTGGGTTGTGTGACTCTTTTCACAGGTTATCCACTTTGATATCACCCACAATAAAGTAGACGCGTATAACACCCATCTATACCCCCGACACATGAAAGCACAATACACCAGGTGTACACGATTTCACTTTTCTTATCCTCTCCCGAATTTTGGTATGCAAGTTCCTCTTACAGATTTTGAACACCGGAACTGTGTTCCATTCAAGTCTGGGTGGCGGGTTCTGTTTGAAAGATATGCTTGCGATTGCGATTAGACGTTGATTTCTTCTTTTTATTTAATCATTTTATGTCATTTTTTACTTAGGATTTCTACTAGATATCTAGTATAAGACTTTGAGCTTTAACCATTTTTGTGCGACTTTGTCGAATCACGAACAAAATCCTAGGTTTGCTGAAAAGAAATTTTGATATTGGCTAGTTTAGTAGTTGTGCACGAATCCATGGCTTATAGTTGTATTCCGCCCCCTATGTTTCAGTCGTAAGTGTCTATATCTCCGTTTATACCGTTCAATTTTTTCTACGTCGTACATTTTCTAGATTTACTTTTCTATTCTTATGACTCTGCACACTTACACTATAAGCTTTTAGCTATTTTTTCCTTACATTGACATGAGTGCATTGATCTCGATGGTTTCGGTCTAACTGGTGTATTGAGGCGTTTTTCTACATCCTAAGGGTTAGAGTTGATGCGTGATCTCAATGGTTTGGTCTAAAAACATTCTTCAATAACACAATCTCTTCACTCCTCTTAGGTTACAAGACCTTATGAGTGTACCAAATGACAACCTGGGTCTAAGTAGAAAGCTATCCTTCGATCCGACGTCCTAGAAACCAAGCATGATATGAAAAAAATTTAAAAAAGGAGAACAAGAAGAAAATCTTTTGGAAAGCTCTATCATATTTGCAAAGCTAATTTGGTATGGAGATTGCTTGGACACGTCTAAGCGTTAGTGAAATGAACTTGGGTGATGTGTTGAATTGCATGGCTCGGCGCTTTTGGCTGATAGAAGTCGTAACTAAGTTTGCTTAGGTATATGTTCGTGTGATGCATTGTTATGCATGATGGCTGATTTTTCGAAGTAATTGTGCTAGTGTTTGGTTTTTGTTTTACTCTTTTTTATGCTTTGCTCCAGTTTTGTTTGAAGACAAACAAAGGTTCAAGTTTGAGGGAGTTTGATTACATGTAGTGTGGTTTAGTTTTAGGCTTAGCATTTAGATCATTTATGCGTAGTTTGCATAGCACGACGTACAAAACCGACATGAATGTCCTCAATTGATTCCTTTTGTTGATTTTCAGGCTTTACAGTGACAAGGCATAATCGAGCTTAAGGATATTGATTCTTGGATTCAATTGCACATAGTTGGAGCTACAAACCACTCGGAGCAGATTCAGGCATAGGAACCGCACGAAAATACCCCGAGCATCGAGCAGAAGGAGCAAACACGTCTGTGCCCAATGAAAAGAATGGAACCCATGCGGGTTGATCCCCTTAGCCTGCACGGGCTGCACTGTCCAACAAAATCTGCATGAATCGTGCAATTACCAAGCCCGCTCAGGTTACAAGTGTGTAAGGAGCCCGTGCGGGGTGGCTCCTCGCCCAAGCGGTGCATGTATCAGGACAACAACCCTAAAAAGGGACTAAAATGAGAGAAAAAGGAAGGCCACTGCCAATAAATATGAAGGAGCGGCTCAGACTTAGGGAGGATGAAAAATATAGAAAGGAGAGCTCAGGAGGAGATGGAAAGCAAGGAAACAACATCGGAACATCTGTGACGAGATAGGGAAGTTCGAGGCATCTTATTCCCTATTTTTTTATCATGTTTATTGTTGTTTTCTCTTGTTTTATAGCAAACTCCATGAGTGAGTAAGCCTTTAGCTATGAGTTAGGGACACCGGTTTTGTAAGGGATGCTTATGTTCTTAGATATTTCAAAGTTTCTTGTATTTCGGCTCAACGATCAATGCTATGAATGTTCTATTATTGTGCTCGCCGCTCAGTAACTTAGGATTTCATATTTAACTGGGAGGTTAGATTATGAATCTTGAAATATTGATTGTTGATTGAGTTTGATTATTGAGAATTAGACCGGTCAGTTAATCGACTCAGAAATAAGGATTACATGCTTAATGCTACTATAATTACGTGTTAATCACTACTGGGAGGTAGGATTGCATGTTATTGTGGTTAGGGAGTTTAGGTGTCGAGAGAACCATTCTCTACTTACGAGCATGAATTCCCCATTAT
>CM071860.1:21529826-21542877 GCA_036759665.1 Gynandropsis gynandra
CCTCTTGTGGTTCAGAGGAACTTGCAGCGAGTTGTGCAGCTTGATTGTCCAAGATCTCTAGGTGCAATTTTGCCAAGAAATCGCCGTAGGTTTGCATTGTCGCCTCTTGTTGTGGAAGGGGATGCTCACATGGCTGGTAATTCTGGGTTTGGGGTTCCGTCCATTGCTGAAAGTTCCCCAATTGATGTTGTGCATTGAGCATACTATCGGTGTTCCTATACGGGAAATCTGCATGATCGCTCCATCCGTCATTGTATGTATTCCCGAAAGGCTGATTATAACTCTCGTAGATCTCTTCTTCATACCCCCATACTTCTTGCTCCCATGATTGCTCCGAGTAATGTGGACGGTATGAGTTAGATAGCATATGATGAAGTTCGGCAATCTGATTTTTTATTTCAGCTATTTCGGCATATATAGAGTTCATGCTATACATGTTACCTCGCAAAAGAAAGAACACAAAATTCAATTAAGCTCCGAGAGGTAAAATTTTTTTTTATTATTATTTTTTGACTCTATAAGAAAGAAAACAAAAACGAAAAACAAATGAAGACTCCGGGAAGGACTATGTCTTAATTCAAAAGTATCCTAACAACAAGAAACAAAACACCAAAGTGTAAATCCGCGATAGACAGAATAGACTCGATAAAAGGGAAAAACGAAAAGCAAATGCGAAAAACAAAAGAAGACTTCGGAAAGGACTAGATCTTAATCTAGCTAATTCCTAATCTATGTCGTTATTAGTCCCCGGCGACGGCGCCAAAAACTTGATGACGTGAAACTCAAGCAATATAATTTCCTAGACCACTTCACCGCAAGTATACGAATCGTGTAGTACCAGGGTCGATCTCTAGGGACTAAAGCAGCCAAAAACTAAGAATAACACTAAACTAAGACGAATGGAAGTAGATGAAGGTGTGGTGCGAAATACCTAAAAGACTAAGCTAAGTGGTGACAACGATAGTAGGTTGGGGTAGACTTGGATATGACGAACACTACGGGTGTCGAGATACCGGGAATCGTATGGATCTAACATCTAAAGATCATAAACCTATTGAATTATCTTGATAATGGGAAATTCATGCTCAACGATGAGGAATGATTCTTACAAGCCTAGACCTCCTAACCATGAGTACGTGCAACCCTACCTTCCAGCAGTGATTAACCCGTACTATGGCAGCTTTAGGAACGTAATCCTAGTTCCTAAGTCGACTAACCGACCGGTTAGATTCTCATTAGCCGAACTTAACCTACAACTCAACAGTTCCGAATTAATCCTTTAACCATCCAGCAAAGTCTGAATTCCTATGTTACTGAGCGGGCAGCACTAGTCTAAGAGTTATAATGTTGGATGTCGAACCGAATATCAAGATAAAATCAATATATCTAAGCATTAACGCATAACATTGTTCATCCGTTACAATCCGATATCCCTAACCCATAGTTGGGAACCTACTCACTCATGGAGATTACAAACCAAGAAAATAACACAACCCTAAACATGATAGACTCTAGGAAACTCGATGCCTCGATCTTCCCTATTGTATTACCGATGTGAGGATTGATGCTTCTCTCCTTCTCCAGCGTCTCCCGAGCCTTTCCTGATGCTTTCCAAGCATCTCCTTGCCCTGTACGTCGCCCCCTTGCTCTAGATCCGTTCTGGTCTATAAATTAAGTCGTTTGAATGCAAGATCTAGTTGGTTACGAGAAATGTGGCCCGCTCGGGCACCACTTTTACACGGTCGTGTAGAGGCGCGCCCGGTCGTGTACTCCTTCCTGCCCGATCGGGCATCAGCACCCGATCGCGTGGTTGAGTGGCCCGATTCGTGTAAACTCTCAGGGATTTTTGGGACGAATTAACGGCTGAGCGGGTACCTTGACTGCGCCTGATCGGGTATGGCTACCCGATCATGTTGCCTTTGTGCCCGGGTCGTTCAAGGTGTGCAAATAAAACCCCGTAGGTTTTACCCGAGCGGGTAGACCTCAGTGCCCGACCGGACACCCTCGAAATCTTGATTTTGCTCTTTTTCGCTCGTTGCTCGGGTGTTCCATTGGTTCATAGGCTTGATTTTGGCTCCGAGTGAATTTATCTTCAAAGTGTGTGGTTTTGCTCAGGAATTCGTCTTTTTAAGCTCAATTAGGGCTTGTCGCCTAAAAACCTGAAAACTAACAAAACGAGCGTATGTAATGGATAATCGTATCGGAAATGTAAATCTAACTATGAATATATGCGAAAATGATACTAAAACCTAGCCTAAAATCGATACACTTTCAGTGTTATCAAGCACCATCCCAACTTATACATAAACAGTAGTTTAGATAATTTACTTGTTTATACCACCGCGCAAAAACTTTATATGTTTTCATGACCCTAGTTTCCATAGATGACTAAAGTAAGTCACACTTAGTCCTTGTATTCGACCTTGGTACTAAACACAAAATATTATTGTGAAATATCTAGTTTAGGTATAAATTGTAAAACTTAATAAGTTTAGATCCCACCTAGACAACACATCAAGTTTTTGGTGTCATTTCCATGGACTAATGGCGAACTTAACTAGTTTAGTTTACGAATCTAGATCATTTTTTTGTATATTTCTTTGTATATTTGTTTGTATATTTTTTTGTTTGCTACTAATGTCCCTTTATTTTGTATTCATTTTGTTAGTTGTAGGTAATTGGTTTATAACCCGTAGTACCGGAGGAGGGAGATGGCAAACAATGCTGAAAATATAACCCGGAGGAGGAGACTTACAGGGCAAATACAACCCGTAAGCACAACCATATATTTTCCTGCATCAGTGCCTGAACATCGATCTTAGTCAATTTGAGCTCCATCCATCATTTATATAGAGTGTTAACCAAATCTCATTTCGAGGATGCTCTTACGAAGACCCAAACTTCTAGGGAGTGACAGACGAGGAGGTCATCCTTTTGGCCTTCATGTTATCTCTCATGTAACAGGCACAAGATTGGCTCTACACACTGGTGCCAAACTCCATTACAACATTAATTCAGCTAGAGGAGTGTTTCATGATGCGCTTCTTCCCGCCCCATAAAACACAGATTCAAAGAACAAGATCAATTCCCTCACTTGTAGAAAAGTGAGACTTTTTATGAGGCATGGGAGCATATTAAAGGCCATTAACGTGTATGCCCACACCAAGAGATGGATTGCAAGTATCATTGCATGACCTCCATTTCACCCAGTTTGAAGAGAAATAGAGAATATAACGAACAAGTGAATACTCTGAGCAATACATGAGGAGAATCTCACAGAAGGAAACGGCAAACGAGGTCTCAACCTTTTGCGCCAAACTAGCTTAAATGAAGCTACAGCAGGCCAAAATGAAGAGCAACAGTATCATCGAATCTTCAAGGGCACCAGAGCGATCAATTGAAAGTTTTCATGGCAGAAAAAGTGGAAGAATGAGCTATGTGGTGGATAATCTTTATTCAAACATGTAAAACCTGGGTTATTGAAATAACCCCAAATTTTCCTATAATAATACCGCCATCATATAGAATTCACTAAAGGGCACTTATCAGCTGCAACCATTCCCAAAGCCACCTTAGAACGAGAACTTCTATAATAGACCGACACAACACAACCCGACCTACTGATATATGGGAGCTTTTACATGTGATTTTCATGCATCTGATTTTCGATGGCGAGGTGGTAAGACTTGCCATAACCAATCTGAAAAGGAGTCATGCCAATGCGAGTCTTAAAAGCAGTCCTATAGGCCAATAAAGCATCATCTACCAATCTCTACTGGACCAAGGCACAGTTTTCTCAAGTATGCGTTTGATCTCCCTATTCGAAACCTTACAAGCATCGATCGCGTCCTCGACGTTGTCCATGATCATAACAGGAAACATTACAAGCACTACACTTAATGCATGATCGGGCTGGAGGCAAGCACATGCGCATGTCCCGGCATCATCTTGTGCATGGCTGGGCTGAAGGTTTAGTTATGTGCACGACCAAGCTGGAGGTTTAGGCAACATGCATAAACGGGCTTCAACACTTGCACGGTCGGGCTCTTGAAACAAAATCACCCCCGTAGCTGGTGCACGGCCCAGGCTTTTTCCATGCTCGGTCGGGCACCTCATGGATGAAGGTTGCACGGTCAGGCTGAATGGTGTGCACGGCCGGGCATGCATGGCAACTACCACGTGAATCACACAGACAACAATTTGAACGAGCGTGAGTTTAAATAGACACCAGATGGGATCAAAGAAAGATAGATCGAGACAAGAGAAGAGGAGAGGAGAGAGCACGACTGAAGAAGGAGACTTCGAGAAACCGAATGATTCATCAGAGGCTATGCTCCGAGGATAGGGAAGATGAATACTTATTGTGTTTGTGTTTGTTTCTCTATAATTTTCGATTATTTTTGTTGCCACGGGTTAGAGATGCTATGTAATGGATTGTTTGGTTCTTAATTCTTGATTTCGGTTTTGTTCATTCGTATGGTTCGATAGGTTGTAGTGGTGCATACTGCGTGCATACTTTGTTGATTTCATGTTTGAATCAGACTAGATCCGTTTGAGTGAGATTAGACATGTTTGAATGAGATTAAAAATTCGTCTAGGCATCGGGAGATTCAAATTTGAGTCTCAGAATTCACCTTCGAATGAATTAGATTAATGAGAATCTTGGCCGATCGGTTAATCTATTTAGGAACGGTAATAGTCGAGGTAGAACTCATACTATTCTTCATGCATTTAGGTTATAGATTTATTGCATCGGGAGGTGAGTACGTTAATATCCTAGACAGAGGATTTAGGCATCGGGAGAGTCATTTTCGTTAATAGAGGTTGAGTTCCTATTGTTTCCGATAGTAGAGGTTGAATTTCCTATCATTCTTCATGCATCTAGATGTTCCATTGCTGTATCGGGAGATGAGTGACGTTGATTCCTTATAACACGTAATCTGTCATAGTATTTTAATGATTCCTAGGTTTAGTTTTAGTTACGATTCTTGGACTTTGCCGACTTATTGAGTATATTTGAGTACTTCTTCCATTATTTCGTGTGTTCTGCAGGAAACCAAGACATATTAAGCAAACACGAGTGATCAATATGTGGTATGAGCACGGCCAAGATAAATAGATGAGAAGATAAACATGCAGCACGGCCTGGCATCTTCACCTGCACGACTGGGCTGGAGCTCTCCTACACATGCACGACGAAACACAAGCCGTTGCACGGCCGGGGAGGAAGCAAATGAACATGCACGACCGGGGACCAGACTAAAGGAGAACATCACCTGGATGACCGAGCTTGAAAACCAGCACGGTCGGGCTCTTCAATCCAGAATCACCCCATAGCTTATGCACGGCCCGGGGTTCCTCCAAGCTCGGCCGGGCACTCGAGGTGAATGCATGCACGGTTTGGCAGATGTATTGTCACGGTCGGGCAGATGTGTTAGCACGATCGAGCTTGCATGCCAACAACCCAAGCAACATACACAGATATCAGTTGAGTGAGTTGAGTTTTAAATCAAAAACCAAAAACAGAGAGAAGAGAGATGAGACTAGAGAGAAGAGAATATACAAAGTATAGCACGGTTGAAGAGGAGATTTCGGGGAACCGGAATAATTCGTTTGAGGCCATGCTCGGGATGATAGGGAATATTAACATTTACTCTGTTTATGTTTATTTCTCTATTTATTCTGGGTAGTTCTCTTATCATGGGTAAGGGATGCAATTGTAATGGATTGTTGATTCTTAATGCTTGATTTTGGTTTTGTTCAATCGTATAGTTCGATAGGTTTGTAGTGTGCGTAATGCGTTCTTACCTTGTTTATTTCATGTTTGAATGAGACTAGATCCGTTCGAGTGAGATTAGACATGTTTGAATCAGATTAGAGATTCATCTAGGAATCGGGAGAGTCAGATTTGAGTCTTGAGATTAACCTTCGACTGAATTAGATTAATGAGAATATTGGCCGATCGTTTAATCTATTTAGGAACGGTAATAATCGAGGTAGAACTCCCATTGTTCGTCATGCGTTTAGGTTATAGGTTTACTTCATCGAGAGGTGAGTATCTTTATATCCTAAATTGAGGATTTAGGCATCGGAAGATTCATTTTTCTGTCAATAGAGGTTGAGTTCCCATTGTTTCCGACAGTAGAGGTTGAATTCCCTATTGTTCTTTATGGATCTAGATGTTTCGCGCTGCATCGGGAGATGAGTGATGTTGATTCCCTAGGTAGAGGATTTAGGCATCGGGAGAGTCATTTCCGATATTAAAGGTTGAATTCCCCCATTTGTTCTTCATGCATCAAGATGTTCCATTATTGGATCGGGAGATGAGTAATGTTGATTCCCTAGGTAGTGGATTTAGATTTTAGTTCCCTGTCGATTGATAGAACCGTTTTCATGTTCCATAGAAACAACCATTGCATGTCCCGACGTTCGCGAAACCCGTGGTACTCTATCTTGTTGAGTCTAGTCTTGCCATCCTTTACATCCTTTATTTTCTAGTTCGATATCCACCTATTGATTGATCTTCTTCTCGTGATTTTCTTAATTCCAACGTTGAACTCATTCCCCAAAGTTCAACCCTGGTACTACACGTGCCTTATAATTGTGGTGCAGTGGTCTAGGAAATTTAAAACCTTATTTCCGCACATCAAGTTTTTGTCGCCGTTGTCGGGGGACTAGTTACGGCATTAGAATTAGGATTTCGTTGAGTCGAGATCCTTACCTTTCAGAGTCTTTTGTTTGTTTTTTTTTTTTTTTGCATTTTTCTTTTATTTTGAGTCGATTGCATCTCTTCCGAGCTAAGCTATTGTTTATTGATTTCCTACGTGCAGATCACTCGGTATATGTCTAGGAGTTCGAGAGGCAAAGAACTCCTCTTCGACCCCGATATTGACAAGACTACGCGAGCGTTATAGAAATAGCAAAAAGCAATACGTATTGGTTGCGAGAATATTGAGGAAACGACAAGTGAGGGAGAAACGGATATATCTAGTGAAGAAGAGATGGCTGAGGAGGAAGCACCGAAACTTATGGGGCGTACACAGCGCCTAAACACATGCAGCTTCTCTCTTGTATTCAAAGGCCCGAGATAGATCGGAATAGATTTGAGTTAGAGCCGGCCTTCATTCAAATATTGAGTCAATTGCCATTTAGGGGACGATCTATAGAGGATCTGAACCAGCATCTTACTCAGTTCAAGATGTTGTGTTCGAACATGGAAGCATACCCCGGATTAGAAGATGAAGCGATAATGTGGCTTTCCTTTCTGTTCTCGGTTAGGGAGCATGCACTCGAGTGGCTCTACACACTACCTCAAGATTCCATTCGTACATGGAGTCAGCTCGAAGAACGCTTCATGATGTGATTTTACTCACCCCACAAGACGCATCTTTGGAAGAACAAGATCATTTCATTTATGCAAGACGATAAAGAGAGTCTTCCTGAAGCTTGGCTGCGATTTACAGGATATCAACGAGAATGCCCTCATCATGGAATGGATAAGAGATACCTCATAGCTACTTTAATTGAGGGTCTTCCTGAAGATGAGCGATATTGATTGAATGCTGCATGTGGAGGTTCTCTACATGACCTCCCATTCGCTACCGTTTAAGCCAAGATTGAGAAGATTACTTAAGGAAGAAACAATTTTTCAGGAGAGTATAATCGTCGCACACCAGCTAAGGGGACAGACAGCGAGATGCTTGCATTGCTTGCTGAGTTCGCCGAGTTGATAATGCAAATAGTAAACATGCACCAATCGTCTCCTGGTTCTCATGGATTCCATGATGTTGCAGATGCAAATTACGTTGCCAACATCCATATTCCATCACCTACAATCCGGGCTAGAAGAATCATCTGAATCTGCCATATAAGAACACCGACAATCTCTTGAATCTGTTCCTAGGAAGTTAGCAGCCAAAGCCATTTCGAAGCGAGCTGCAGAACTAGAATTTTCAGCCTAGAGTTCAAGGGTATCAAGGGTATCAGCCGAGAGGAGTATCAGCGCCACTTCCACAACAAGAGGGGAACAACGAGATCACGTCTATGTTTGCGTAGCTTTTACAAGGACAGAAAGATCAATACTTTGAGCTGAAAAGTATAAGACGAAATCAAGAAGATACGAAGAAGCAAATTACGGAAATTCAGACACGTTTGAAGATCCTAGATACCCAAGTTGCACAGCTTGCAGAGAGTGCTTCTAATCAGCAAGGAATCCTACCGGCGAAACCTGATCCGAACCCATGTGAGTATTGCAATGCTGTCATGTTGAGGAGCGGGACAAAACTTGTGGACGTCGAACCCCGAATTTGTGAAGAGTGCTCAAATCCTTGAACGTTGAAGCCTAGCGACAAGGAGCGTCATAAGAAAGCACAAGATGAGGAGGAAGAAGAACCGGTTTATGTGGCACTGCCTCCAAGAACTTTTCCACTTCCATTTCCCGGTCGCCAAATGAAACGAGCTGACGACATATAGTTTGAAAAGTTCGCAGCGATATTGAAGAAGATGGAAATCACTATTCCCTTTTATGAAGCAATCACGCATATACCTTCTTACGCTAAGTTCCTCAAGGATATCCTCACCAAGAAGCGTAGTATTGAAGTAGAAACAGTGATCATCGCTGCAACACATGCCATCATTCAACACAAACTACCACGGAAGCTACCCAACTTAGGTATCTTCGTCATCCGTTGTAAGCTGGGAAACTCCGCAATTGACAATGCCCTCTGAAACTTAATGGCTAGTGTCAGCCTCCTACCTCTAACTATTTGTGAGAAATTGGATATGGTTGGTGAAATAAAACCTACGGGGATGTACTACAACTGGCTGATCGTTCGATGAAATACCCCGTGGGTATTTTGGAAGATGTACCACTGAAGGTAGGTAAATACTACGTTCCTATTGATTTTTTTTTTGGATATGGAGGAAGATACAAAAATACCTATCATCTTGGGACGACCATTTCTCAACACTGCTGATACCATCATACATGTTAGAGCAGGGAGATTGACAATGAAAATAGGCAAAGAGACGGTTGAGTTTAAATTAGATCAGAGTCTCAAGAAACTATCCGCAGTAGAGTCTTTGTTCCATGTTGATGTGTTGGAAAAATTGACAGACCAAGTGCTTGAAGAGCTAGGGGACGTTGAACCCCTGATAAAATTGTTCGACGAAGCTCTAGCTGACATGTGCTCGACCGGGCAATACATTATGAATGACCAGGCGGCGTCATCACAACATAGCACGATCGGGTGGCAACAAAGCTCGGCACGTGTGTTTGTCTTGGGTGTGAGTGACAACGTCAATAGCCCGACCGAGCTACACATTATGCACGATCGGGCGACGTCTCAGTAGCACAGCACGATCGGGCAGAACCAGCGCCCGACTCGTGCATTACTCTCGGCACAAATTGACAGCATAAACAGCCCGACTGAGCTATACGAAAACATGACCGGGCTGATTAACTTTGCAAGAAGCCTGACTGATGAACGTGCGTTGCCCGAGCGAGTGTTCTCTGTCCACAACCCTTCCGCTAATATTTCAAAGTCTCCTCCATCCAGAAAAAATTCTAAACCAGATTGGAGAGGGCACCTAAAGTGGAATTAAAACCCATACCACAAAGGCTGAGGTATGAATTTCTTGGATCCAATTCCACTTACCCCATTATTATTAACAGTTCCTTGGATAACACACAAACGGACAAGCTGGTCAAGGACTCAAGCCTTATCGAGCAGTCCTTGTATACACCCTGGATGATATTCCTGGTATCAATCCAGCCCTTTGCATGCATAAAATACATCTAGAAGACGAATCTAAAAAGTCTATCGATCATGATGGAAGTTGTCAAGAAGGAAGTACTAAAGTTGCATGATGCGGGTATCATCTACCCAATTTCAAATAGTACATGGGTGAGTCCAGTTCAGGTCGTACCAAAGAAAGGAGGCATCACTATTGTCCCCAATGCGAAGAACGAATTAATACCGACCAGGATAGTCACAGGGCGCCGAATGTCCATCGATTACATAAAGGTGAACGCAAGCACTAGGAAATATAATTTCCCGTTACCTTTTCATTGATCAAATGCTTGAACGTTTGGCATCATGTAACTTTATCCAACATAATTATCACTTGGTATTACTGATAACACGTAATCCGTTGTAGTTTTTAAATCATTCTTAGGTCTAGTTTTGAGTAGATTTATTAGATTTCAACCATTTATCGAGTTTATTCGAGGATTTCATCTACATTTCGTGTTTTGCATAGGAAATGAAGACATGAGAAGAAACACGAGAGATTATGGCAATTTAACCCCGAAAACGTAGTTGAGTGACAAGGTTCAACTTGTGCAAGGCCATGGATTGAAGTGAACATTCAAACACCGAGCGAAGGGAGCGGAAACAACATCTTAGGACATGCACGCTCGGGCATTGGAAGTGTGCACGATCGGGCTAATTGCTGCCAATTACCCCCGTGGCTTTGCACGACTCGGGCAATCAAGGAACACGACCAGGCACTACAAGAAAAACAGGTTTTAGGAACCGAAAAATCGGTTCCCAATCCGTTCCTAAACCAGTTTAGGAACGGATTAGAGACGACCAGTGGTAGTATCCAATCGCGCGACTCTAATTTTTTTCAGTCTCCAATCCGTTACTAATTAGGGACGGAAATTTTAGTCCCCAATCCGTCCCTAATTAGGGACCGGAAAAGTAGTCCCCAATCGGTCCCTGGATTTGGAAACGGACAACAAACCGTCTCCAAATTTGGAGACGGCACGAGGAGCCGTTTCCAATTTTTTTTAAAAATAAAAAAAATTTAAAATTTTTAAATTTAATCGATTACATTAAAAGATAAATATCAGTGTACATTACATTCCGATTACATATTTTTAAAAGTTCGATTACATTACATTCCGATTACATATTTTTAAAAGTTCGATTACATTACATTCCGATTACATATTTTTAAAAGTTCGATTACATTACATTCCGATTACATATTTTTAAAAGTTCGATTACATTACATTCCGATTACATATTTTTAAAAGTTCGATTACATTACATATAATACTAAACCGTCCGATTGCTCCGCGTCGGAATCACTGCTCTGAATTGCATCCCAATCGATGTTAGGCATTTGCGCTTTCATCATGCGCAGAAGCTTATCCATACGCCTATTTGATCGTTCAGCATGCTTTTTTGATAGTTCAGCCTCCTTTAGTGCTTGTTCTACGCGCCTGTCGGATTCTTGGAACCTTTCGTCCATTTGTTGTCGGAGCTCGTAATCCACTTTTTGTTTACCTTTGGATGAAGTTGAATGTTTTGAGGACATTGCTCCAAGTCCGAAGATACGACCTTTGTAGGGCGTAACTTGCTGTAAAACAAATACCGAGAATTAATAACATTTCTAAATAATGAAATTAGATCATAGTAGAATGTAATCATTACCTCGAGATACAACTCGTTGTACTCTTCCTGAGTAAGAGTAGTTTGTGAGCCGTCTTCTCTCGGTGGAATTTGCGATACTCGCTCCGATGCCATGTTTTGAATTTCATCGTGAATGGTTTTCGCCTTAGGATCCACCCATGAACCATCTGACTTCCTAACGTGTGTACGTTCCAACAATTCTATATATGATGGTTCGTATCCCTTCTCTTTCGCCTAAAAAAATAAAAAAGACAGAGTTTAATAAAATGTAAATTTTATATAAATGCATAAAGTTGAATAAAACTTACCAGATCTTCGTATACTTCCGCAAAAGAACGAGATCCTGCCGTGTGCACGCTCATCCTGTATCCCGCTCTATCAGAACGTCGGGATTGACTTGCTCGCTCGCTCTTTGCCTTAAATTCCGGGGAATCCCAAAGTGTGCACATCTGATTCCAAATATCTTCCGACATCCATATGGGTTTTCCTTTTATATATCGTTGTGCGTGCAATTTACCTACGATAGACTTGAGACGCAGTGCCGCATTTTTTTCAAATTCGGACTTTACTAGTCCGGTAATGGTTCCAATAATATTTTTGCTGCAATAATAATAAGCTTATTAACTTTAAATTGTAATTTAAATTACTTGATAAAATTTAAAATTGTTTAATACTTACCACAAATTATTTCCACCATCGTTCCTTAATTTCTGGATCGGTATGTGTCCAATTGTAACAGAACCGATCAAAATCAGCTTTTATCGTAAGTGTTATTTGCCGATTAAGTTGCCTAATGCCAAACCTACAAATCACAATTACGGATAAATTAACATTTAGTTAATTATTTATAGTTGAGATTTGAAATTGAGTATACGTACCATAGTGCGCCGGATTGAGGGTCTGGGTCTATAAGCGGAAGCTTCCGCCGCTCTTCATCCATTGCTAAAATTTCTTCCACTGTTGGTTCCTCGTATATATGTGGATCGTCATGCTGTACTTGATCTGGTGGTGGTTGCATTTGCGGATAATACGGCATATATTGCCCCGATTGTGTCGATCCAGTGTTTCGGAACAAATGTGGATTCATGTAATCATCATGTCCCGAATTGGAATGTCGGGAATGAGACGAAATGTTGCCACTTTCCTCGGATTGAGGGCAGTTTCTCGTTTTACCGCCTCTTCCAACGCGTCGTGACATACTGAAGAGGAAAGTGGCATGTGCCCTCGCGGGTGGAATTAGAGTGCCGATCAGGCTAATTGTCACCAAAATACGCCGTAGGTTTGCACGACTCGGGCTGAAGAGGAACATGCTCGGGCATGAGTGCCCGTTCGGGCATAAAAGGGTGCACACGGTCGGGCACAAGGCCTGCACGAGCGGGTAGAGGCTGTGCCCGCTCGGGCCCTTGTTTTTCTCAACCATCTCCTAAGATTTAGAACGGCCAAATCATGAGAAATCAGATCTACAAAAGGGAGATACGAACCAGATTGAAGGGGGACGATTCAGAGACATTAGAGACACACTTGGAGAGATTGAGAAGGACGGAACGAAGGATCCGAAGCATGGAGGATCTATTGAAGACATTGGTTGATGAATAGGGAGCATTCTTATTCTCTTTCTATGTTGAATTTAG
>CM071860.1:21561085-21584143 GCA_036759665.1 Gynandropsis gynandra
CCAAAGATTTTAAGTTTATGGAGGTTCGGTGGTGTTTGGAAGAGGGTTTCGTAGGGTAAGGCATAGGAGAGAAGAGGAGTTGGCATTCGGTTTATAAGATAAACCGTGGCCGTGAAGGCATAGGACCAATAGGGTAGTGGTAGGGAGGCATGCATAAGAAGAGATAATCCGGTCTCGACAATGTGACGATGTCGGCGTTCGGATATCCCATTATGCTCGGGGGTGTGTGGAGGGGTTGTGTAGTGTGAGATGCCATTCTCCGAAAGGAAAGACGCTAGGGCTATGTATTCCCCATCGTTATCGGTGTAAAGATTGACGATTTTAGTGTTAAACTTGGTTTCGGCAAGAGATTTAAAAGCAATAAAAGTTGCTCGAACTTGTGATTTTTGTTTGAGCGGATAAAGCCAAGAATAACGCATAAAATGATCAACAAAAAGAACATAATACTTGAAACCATCCGTTTAAATAATAGGAGATGTCCATAAATCCGAGAAAATAAATTCAAGTGGACGAGAAGAAACGAAAGATGACTCATAAAACGGGAGTTTGTGACTCTTATTACTAAAACAAGAATTGCACGGAGAAACGAAAGACTCTCGAACTAGCGGAATGTGAACCTTGGACAAGGTGTGTTTGAGGATGGGTAGTGACGGATATCCTAGACGTGAATGCCAAGTGGAAACGGTGGACTTAAGGCTACAGAAGGAAACGGTGGGTGAAGTATTGTAGTAGGGGACGACCACACATAAACTCCATCCTTAATGTTTCCTTGAAGAACCGGCGCCCCCGTGATTAGATCCTTCACCTGAAACATATGAGGAAAGAATTCAACGGAAACACCATTAGACTTGCATAAACGATGAACCGAGACTAAGTTCTTGTGCATTGAGGGAACACAAAGCACACTATCAAGTAATAATGAACGATTTGGTAAGGATAGCGAAAAAGAACTCGTATGAGTGATGGGCTGTCTGGAGCCATCGGCTATGGTGACTTCCTCGCCTCCTTGATACGGACTGTGGAGGGACAGGTTCTGCAAGTCGGAAGTGATGTGATGTGAGGCACCACTGTCAAGAAGCCAACTCGAGGTACCATATGTAGGATACGTAGCAACGTGAGCAGCAGGCGGCCACGGACGTTGGGGGTGGCCACCATTGTTGAATCGGATCCGAGGATGAGTTCATGGATATGAGTCGAAATTGGTTGCAGAACTTGTCCTTGAGTTCCACAAGCTTGACATCGGCCTCGATAACCTCCCGTGGAGCTCCTGTTATTGTTGCGACTCCATTGAGAATTAGGGTTTCGTGGTTTAGGACGGGCAGCGGCAAGGTGAGCCGTGACCGGTAAGGCAGTGGCTGGCAGAGGGAGTTCCACGGCCAATTTCGCCTCATGATTGAGGAGTTTTTCGTGCAGCTCTTCAATGGAAATTGCGGTGTCTTTTGCATTAATCACATCAGCCATAGGTTTGTACTCCTCCGGCAGTCCATCAAGGATGGCTTCAAGAACATCCTCGTGATCCATCGGTTTCCCGAGGAGTGAGAGTTCGTCCGTTTTGGTGGTGATGAACCGTATGTATTCTTCCACCGATTGAGATCCTTTGACACAACGTTTGATTTGATCTCGTAGCTGTTTGACATTACCACGAGAGGCTTTGCCATAGATGTTGGCAAGGGTTCGCCAAGCTTCTCGAACGGAAGTGGCTCGAGCGATGACCGGTTGCCGAGCAAGGAACTGAAGAGCAATCTGTCCTGGTGTTTCCACGGGCTGAAGGTGGGATTGGATTGCTGAATTCCGTCGATGTGAATCGTGGCTGGCGGCACAACGGAGTCTTCGGTGATGAAGCACTCGAGATTGTAGCCTTCGAGGAGGGAACGGATCTGGACGCTCCAAGTAAGGTAATTCGTCGATGTGAGTTTTGTAACGCTTGACATGTTACAAGCGAAGAGGAGTTTCTGTGGCTGTTGTGGATCGAACATGCTCACAGACTCGGTGCGGTTCGACGGCTCCGGGATGTGCGACATGGATGCAGGACACGGCGCGATAAATCAGCAAACGGTTGAGGCAGGACGCGGCGCAGTAATTTTGCGGACGGTTGGGGCGGCTGTGTGCGTGCGATCTCTGGATCGATGGGGCAAGGTGGGTCGATGTGATTCCGTGCTGGTGAGGCGACGGAACGGCAGCTGAACCGAGGGGGTGAGACGTCGAAGCAGCGCAGCCGGACCAGTAGGGTGCGGCAGCTGGGGTCACCGAAAAAAAAGGTTATGCGGCTAGGGTTAGGCGGCTAGGGTTACGTCGTGAGTTGATTTCCGCTCTAATACCATGTGAATGGTAATTTCGAATTGTATTCAATCAAATGCCTTAAACGGCTATATGTACAAGAGGTTAAGGATTTAACCTAATTAGGGAATAGAAAATTACAATAATACCCTTAATACAATAATATGCTAATATCCTTCATAGTACTTCTGCAATCATGTCTTTTCGAATTCCATCTGGCGGCGATTCGATATTAGGGTCATGTTCCATCAATTTCCTTTTTTACAATAACGACAAACTCTCTCTCTCTAACTCTCATCATTTTCCATCAATTTTTCTCGAAAATGTCACATTCCCTCATTTTTTCAGAGAGATTTTTCCGCGCTATATGGAAAACTACATTGTAATCTTCTTCATCTATCGGTATGTTATATGTAGAGAATGTACAGATTTGACTTTGTTTTTCATTTTTTTTACAGGACATCTCAAAGATCTTCTTCGATGATTATATTTATGGGCAAACGAGGGACAACAATACAGAAACGCTTAAATGGAATGGGTCTAACAAAACATGGGAAGTCAAGCTGGATGGCTCCTGATTCAGTGATGGGTGGAAAGATTTCTCCAACGACCTACACTTACGTGTTGGGGATTACTTACTTTTTTGTCACGAAGGTGACATGGTCTTTCACGTCATCTTCGCCACTCCTGCTTAGAGGATTGTCACGGTGGTACTAGTCACTCGTTCGAATATGGCCGTAGAAGCATTGGTAAGTGACCTCAATACAGACTTGGGTGATGTCGCGACTTAGGTAAGGAGTTTCACGATTTTTATTCCTTTCTACGGATATCGTAGACACTTCCGATAGGGTTTGTGAGGTCGAGAGGTCTTGGCCATAGACGATGTAAGATATATCTGATGATAGGATACGGACTGTCGTGGGAGGCATATCTAAGGCGTGTGGCTGGTGGTGGCGCTACCATCAGAAGGGGTTGGAGAAAGTTTTGTCACGACCATGGACTGACCTAGGGTTGTACCCTCCAAGTCGGACTATATTCCGATGGACCAACACCACTACTTCAGTTTTTCCCTCAACAAAGGCCTAACAATAACAGAGTTTGATTTCAGTTGTATTTTGATTGCTCTGAACCTCCTTTGAACAAGAACATTCCTTTGAACTTGAAATTCATGTTTATATTTGTTTGGTATTTTTACAATTATTCAATAGTAAGTATTATTGTTAGTATCGATGTTTTTGTGGATTTACTATTATTGTAACAAGGGTCGCGGATGGAAAAGGGTCGAAAGGGGACAAGGGTCGTAGGGGTCCAAGGGTCGCATGGGTCAAAGGGTCGTAGAGGGACAAGGATCGCAGAGGGACATGGATCGCACGGATCCAGGGGTCGCAGATGGACAAGGGTTGCAAAGATTTTGAGTCAATTATTTGTAAATAATTGTATTTGTAAATAATAAATAATAAATTATTCCTATTATTTGTAAATAATTGTGTTTGTAAATAATAAATAATTAATTATTCATGTTATTTGTATCTCCAGACTTGCCAAAGCTTCTACCCAATTAATTATTCATGTTATTGGTTACTGGTTTGGAGTCGTTTGTTGGACTTGCCAAGCACTTATATCTCCGAGCGTACCTTTCATTCCTTGTTTTGTTTCGATCATTATGTTTCCATGCACTTACACTCCGCTGTCAATAGACTAAGTTCTTTAACTTTTTCAGCCCTACATTAACATGAGTGCATCAATATTGATGGTTCGGGTCTAAGTGGTGGGTCGAGGCTGTTTTTCTACGTCCTAAGGGTTAGAGTCGATGCGTATTTACAATAGTTAATCAAAAAGAAAAAAATAAAAAAAAAAGAAAAATATCAGCAAAAACGCAACCTCTTCACTCCGCTAAGATTACGAGACCTTATGAGTGTGCCAATTGGCAACCTGGGTCTAAGAAGAAGGCTGTCCTTTTCAACTCCGATGTCCTAGAAACCAAGTGCGAATCTTCAAAAAAAATGTGTGGAAATCGAAAAAAAAAGAAGAAAAAGAGAACCGAAAAAGAAGAAAAACAAATGTCTTAAGAATGGTATGGAACTGTTTGTGCATTAGAATAGGTATGGAGAGGTGGCTGATGTAACGAAGGAGGGAGAGCTTCAGAGGGACGATTTCAGACAGAAAATTGGAGAAAAAAAGAGAACACATGAGAGGGAGAAGGAGAGCCGAACGAGCACACAAGGGCAAGGACGGAGTGACGAAGCCGGAGCGCGGAGGAGCTATTGAAGACGTTGGTAATTGAATAGGGAGAAATCTCATTCGTTATCAATGTTGAATATAGTTATCTTTTGTGTTTCATTTTCTAAGTTCATGTCCGAGTAGGTCCATAGCCATAGGTTAGAGAGCTTGACCGATATGTAAGGAAGTCTTGTTCTTAATGCTTGGTGATTCTTAATGCTTTTGTTCTTGAACGCCACTTGAATGAATGATTTTGGTATTTGATCGTTTTCAGATTGATTGGCTGTTTTTAATGCTTTCATTCTCATACGCCACTTGAATGAATGATCATAGAAGTTTATTGAATCTACGCCAGGGGATTAGACTTTGGAACTTAGCCATGATTTAGGATTAAATCGGTTTAGAATCTACGCCAGGTCGATCGATTGAATGTAGGGATAAGGATAGCGGTCTTAATGCGTCTAGTAGGTGAGATACACAACTGGGAGATTGGTATACGCATGCTAGATAGTGGACAAGTCTACGCCAGTCAGTTCCTATATTAGAGCTTGAATTCCCTAAACTCGTGATAATATCTGAGAGCATGATCTTGTTAGAACTTCGTTGCATCATCGTGCATCTCTCGACACCTGTAGTATTTAGTCATTGAGTTTATCCCGTTAGTTAGTTAGATAGTTTATCTTCATTCGTATTCCAATCACCTATTGATTTTACACGTTATATTCATTAGTTACTAGCTTTAGAGTTGCATCGATTCCTCGTGTTCGACCCTGTAGCTATACGATCTGTATTCTTGCGGAAGCGTTAGTCTAGGTAATTATTACTTGAGATTAACCACATCAAGTTTATGGCACCGTTGCCGGGGAATTGATTACGGTTTTAGAGTTAGGATACTTTTGGGTTAGGACATAGTCCTTTCCGGAGTCTTATTTTCTTTTTCGTATTTTTGCTTTCTTTATTTTGAGTCAAATTCGTTTACTTCTTGGAACTCACACGACTTTTGTGTTTTGTTTCTTCATCTCGTGCATCTCATTTATGCATGAGAGGTATCGGAAGTGCTGATCTAGTTTATGACCCAGATATCGATAGAACGCTCAGAGAATTATGGAGACAAACGAGAGCTAGTGCAAGCCAACCGGTCGATAACACACAAGTGCACCTAGACCTCCAAACCGAGATAGTAATCGAACCAAAGATTGTAGACAAGAGCAAAGAAGAGCTAATGGCAGAACGTCGAGACTTGAACATGCCAAACGTGCCACAAGTGCAACCAGCGATGACTTATGGATCTTACACGATCCCTGAGCATACCCAACTCTTGTCATGCATTACTAGGCATTATTTCTATCATGCAATTTAGGCATTATTTCTATCGACAGCGGAGTGTTAGTGTGCGCTCTTAATCTGCAAATAAGCTCGATCTCATACAATATAGTAATCCTCATAGAAAAGTGAAGTAAAGCATCGTCTACACAAAGGATGGCCATCTGGATAGAGAGAATAAACTATAAACTAGCCTAGCAACCTCGTCTAAACCCCCCACAAGCAACACTAGGATTCCCAAAGAACTACGACCTATTGTTTTTCAGCCGACTAATAAGCTCTAACGCTTAGGGAAAACCTAGCTCCCTATTGTTTTTCAGCCGACTAATAAGCTCTAACGCTTAGGGAAAATGGAAGTGAAGCACGTTTGCGGTTTTTTTTTTTTGTGTTTTTTTTAACCGAAAACAAATAACCGAGTCTCAAACTAAAAACAAAAAAAAATAAAAGCAAATAGCTGGGTTGCCTCCTAGAAAGCGCTCATTTAACGTCTTTAAGCTTTGACATCTCCATCCCTCATGCGTGTGCGACGGGTGGATCGGAAAGGGAAATGGAGTTTCCACTTTCGATCGGTTGAGCGGCTTGGTAGAGCTTTAGCTGCTGTCCATTAGCTTTGAATGTCCCACTCGTCTCGCTCCAAAGTTCTACTGCTCCATGCGGGAATACCTCTCGTACCTAAAAAGGACCAGACCAACGGGACCATAGTTTACTCGGGAAAAGCTTAAGATGAGAATTAAATCGTAGAACCAAGTCACCTGGCTGAAAGTCATGAGGTATGATCTTCTTATCATGCAATCTCTTAGCACGTTCCTTGTAGATCTTAGAGTTCTCATATGCATCAAGATGAAGCTCGTCGAGCTCGTTCACCTGCAAAAGTCGTTTCTCACCTGCACTCTTAAGATCAAAGTTAAGGAGCTTTGTCGCCCAATACGCGCGATGCTCTAGCTCGACAGGTAAGTGGAAAGACTTGCCATAAACAAGCTGAAAAGGAGTCATGCCAATGAGAGTTTTAAACGCAGTCCTATAGGCCCATAACGCATCATCTAATTTCATCGACCAATCTCTATGGGATCTAGACACGGTTTTCTCTAGTATGCTCTTAATCTCCCTATTCGAAACCTCTACTTGTGCGCTAGTCTGGGGGTGGTACGGTGTAGCTATCCTATGTCTTACGCCATAATGCTTAAGGAGGGACTCGAATTTTCTTGCAATGAAGTGTGAACCTCCATCACTAATGACTAATCTAGGAACTCCAAAACGAGGGAATATGATCTTCTTAAAGAACTTCATCACTACCCTAGCGTCATTAGTTGGCGTTGCTATGGCTTCTACCCAGTTAGACACATAATCTACACCTACCAAAATATATTGGTTGCCACACGAGGATGGGAAAGGTCCCATGAAATCTACACCCCAGACATCAAACCATTCTACCTCAAGGATGTAGTTCTATGGCATCTCGTTCCTTTTACCTATATTTCCCGTTCTTTGACATCTATCACAATAGGAAACGTACCTATGGGCGTCCTTGAAGAGGTTCAGCCAATAAAAACCTGCTTGTAGTACCTTTGAAGCGGTTTTGGACTTGCTGAAGTGACCTCCATAATCCGATCCATGGCAATGGAATAGAATGCTCTCTACCTCTTCCTCGGGGATGCATCTTCTAAAGACCCCGTTCGCGCATCTCTTGTACAGAATTCGATCGTTCCAATGGAAATATTTGACGTCCGCAAAGAACTTACTGCGCTCATGAAAAGAAAGGTCGGGGCGTAGTACACCGCTCACAAGAAAATTAACAAAATCAACATACCAAGGAGCGGGGTTACCTGAAGTGAGTGCGCATATGATGTCGTCTCTCAAGGAATCATCGATAGGTCTCTCATCCTCTACAATGATGCGTGAGAGATGATCTGCAACGACGTTCTCGAACCCATTCCTATCTCGTATTTCGAGATCAAACTCTTGTAAGAGAAGGATCCATCGGATGAGGCGTGCTTTCGCGTCCTTCTTCCCTAGAAGATATTTAAGCGATGCATGGTCAGTATAAACGACTACCTTTGACCCTACGAGATAGGATTTGAACTTGTCAAAGGCGAAGAAGACGGCAAGGAACTCCTTCTCGGTTGTGGCATAATTGATTTGACAACATCTAGTGTCTTGCTAGCGTAGGAGATGACATGAGAGACCTTGTCTCTTCGCTGCCCTAAGACAGCCCCTACGGCGTACTCGCTAGCGTCACACATAATCTCGAATGAAAGCCTCCAATCGGGTGGCTGAATGATGCGCTTCGAAACCAATGTTGTCTTGATGGTGTTGAAGGCGTGATGGCACGCTTGAGAGAAGTCGAATGTAGCGTCTTTGGCCAGCAACTCCAACGGTTTTGTGATCTTTGAGAAGTCTTTGATGAACCTCCGATAGAAACCTGCATGCCCTAGGAAGCTACGAATTTCCTTAACTGAAATAGGTGGAGGAAGTTTTTCGATTACCTCAATTTTTGCCTTGTCGACTTCTATACCCCTCGATGAGATCATATGTTTAAGTACAATACCTTCCTTCACCATAACGTGACACTTTTCCCAATTAAGAACAAGTCGCTTCCTCGCATCGCTGCAATACTCTAGAAAGGTTAACGAGGCAATGATCGAATGTAGAGCCATAAACCGAAAAATCATCCATAAACACTTCCATGATATGTTCAATTAAATCGGAAAAGATTGCCATCATACAACGCTGGAAAGTAGCCGGAGCATTGTAGAGGCCAAAAGGCATACGACGGTAAGCGAGTGTCCCATAAGGACAAGTGAAAGTCGTCTTCTCCTGGTCTTGAGGGTGAATGGGAATCTGAAAGAAACCAGAATATCCGTCCAAATAACAAAAATAGGCATGATTCGCTAACCGTTCTAACATTTGGTCGATGAATGGGAGAGGGAAGTGATCTTTCCTCATTTCTTTGTTGAGCTTGCGGTAGTCTATGCACATCCTCCATCCCGTGACGGTTCTGGTTGGAATCAGCTCGTTGTTATCGTTGCGTACTACCGTCATTCCTCCTTTCTTTGGCACCACATGCACGGGGCTCACCCATTCGCTGTCCGAGATAGGATATATGATACCTGCATCCAAAATTTTTAGTATCTCATTTTTCACTACCTCTTTTAAGTTGGGGTTCAGCCGCCTTTGCGCTTCAATGGATGGTTTATGCCCGTCCTTCATGAGTATTCGGTGCATGCATAACAAAGGGCTTAGTCCTTTGATATCCTCGATGGTGTATCCGATCACTCTCCTATGCTTCCTTAAGCATTCAAGTAGCTTTTGTGTCTCATCTGCACTCAAGTCAGCATTAACAATAACGGGGTATGTATCATTAGGTCCGAGGTATTCATACCGAAGAGAAGAAGGAAGAGGCTTCAACTCGAGTTTGGGCGCCTTCTCCACTGCGAAATCAGCTTGTGCTTTGTGTGGTATCTCCTCACTTGGGGCGTATCTTAGTGCTTCAATAGCTCTCATGAATTCTGTGTAAGCCTCAGCTTCTTCGTCAGTAAAACCTACATCTTTGCAAACTTGAGTCAAGCATCTAACGAGGGGATCAGAAATACTTACTTGATCAAACGTGTCAGCATGTCAATTCAAAAGCAGGACTCCTTGATGGAGGGTCCGTTCAAGGATTTGGACAAGTTGAATTCAATCGTTTTGTCTCCGACACGTAGGGAAAGTTTTCCTTGTTGTACGTCTATCATCGCACCTGCAGTAGCTAAGAACGGTCTACCAAGTATAATAGGTATCCTAGCATCTTCTTCAATATCAAGTACAACAAAGTCAGCGGGTATAAAAAGATTACCTACCTTGGTGGGAATTTTTCAACAATCCCCACCGGATATCTTACCGAACGGTCGGCGAGTTGGAGAGACATCTTGGTGGGTTTGAGGTCGCCGAAGTTCATCCGCTTGAAGACTAAATGTGGCATGAGGCTCACGCTTGCTCCTAAATCACACAACGCTTTATCAATATCAAGATTACCTATTGTGCACGGAATGGAGAAGCTTCCAGGGTCCTTCAACTTCGGGGGCAGCTTGTTTTGAAGAATAGCGCTGCATTCCTCGGTGAGTGCTACCGTCTCACTCTCTTCGATACGCCGCTTGTTGGACAAAATTTCTTTGAGGAATTTGGCGTACTTGGGAATTTGTTGGAGAGCCTCTACGAACGGTATGTTGATGTGAAGCTTCTTAAGGATCTCTACAAACCATCCATACCTTACCTCGTTCTTGCTGCTCACCAACCGTTGAGGATACGGTATTGGAGGTTTGTATGCCGGCGGAGCAACGTACGGTTTCTCCAATTCTGATTCGGTTGTGTCCTCATTCACAATTCCCTTTCCTTTATCCACTGATTTTCCGGCAACCTTCTCTTGCTCTTTCCGTTTCGGATTCTCGAGCACATTCCCACTGCGCAAGGTGATAGCGTTCACGTGCTCTCTCGAGTTAAGATCGGGTTTACCGGGAAGCTGTCCAGGATTCCGAGAGGATGAGGCGGCTTGTTGTGCTATGGAGTTTTTCTAACATCTTCACATGTGTGCTCAAGGACTCCATATGAGATTTAAGCTCACTAATCGTTGTCCCCACATCCGCATTGAATTTGGTTTGAGTCGATGTTTGCTGCCTCTGCTCCTTAATAAATTCGAGCAACATTCCTTCAAGGTTTGACGAAGAGGCTTGAGGAGGTTGAGGAGCTTGCGGAACTTGCTGAGCTTGCTGGAATTGCTAGTTGTTTTGCTTAAATGTTTGCTGCCTTTCCTGAAACCCCGAAAACTTTACCAGTTTAGTCGTTCGATACGAAAGATTCGGGTGATTCCTCCAATTCGGGTTATATGTGGTCCCAAATTGAGTGTTTCCTTGCTGTTAGGCATAATTCATCTGTTCGAAATCCTCATGCACCGTGCATTGATACGCTACATGCTCTGTATCTCCACAGTTCACACTGTACATGGTGTTCGCTGCATTACCTGTTGCCCTGCTCTGATTCGGCTCATATAGACGACGAGTGCTGTTAGGCATACCTCTCGGTGTTGACCACATGGTGTGGTTCATGGCAAGGTTATCAATCAGCTCGTATGCCTCCTCGACGCTCAAATCCATGAATGATCCTCTGGCAGCGTTATCCAACGTCGTACGGTGCTCATCTGAAATTCCGTTGTAGAAGGTTTGTATAACGTACCACTGCTCAAGACCATGGTGTGGACACAACTGTTGAAGATCCTTGAATATGCCGCACGCCTCAAACAAAGTTTCTCCATATGTGCATCTGAATGTTGTGATGTCCCCCCTCATTTGAATCGTCTTGCTCGGAGGAAAGAAACGCGATAAGAACAATGTGCAGAGTTGATCCCAAGTAGTGATAGATCCAGCGGGGAGAAATTGTAGCCAAGTTTTCGCTCTCCCCCCAATTGAGAAGGGGAAAAGACGCAATAAGAATGCGTCCTCTGAGACTCTGTGTATTTTGAACGTACCAGAAAGCTCAAGGAAGTCTCTGAGGTGCTGATGGGGATCCTCATGATTTCCACCCATGAATTGCTTCTGATAAAGCATGTTGATCATCGCTGGCTTAATCTTAAACTGTTCTCTCGCAACAGCAGGCATCCTTATGGCTGTTTGCACGTTGTTCATGTTCGGCACCACGTAATCCCTAAGACGACGTGGTGGAGCAGCCTGTGGTTCTCGCGGTTGAGGCGCGAGTGGCTGTTGCTGCATATGCCCCAAATTACCGAGAGGTAACTGAAGTTGTTCGTGGCCGTTCTGATTATCCATATCTCGTTGATCTGACGGCTCTGTGTTACCTTCTTCCTTGCCCTTCCTCAGTTGTCTGCAAGTTCGTTTGATCTCTGGGTCGATTTGGAGTAGATTAGAAGTACCCTGAGACCTGGTCATAAACCGACAAAGGACAAAAGAATGGAATTAGGTAGAAAGAATCGAAAGAAAACAAAAACAAAGCAAGAAAGACTCTAGGCTCGAATCTAAGATGCGTTGACAATAGTCCCCCGGCAACGGCACCAAAAACTTGATGCGTTCACAAAGTTAAACAAATAACCTAAACTACCCGCAAGTGCACGGCACGTGTGTAGTACTTCAGGTGTCGATCCCACAGGGACTACGCAACACAACCTAAACTCAAACTACGAATCAAACTTGCTAACGAACGAAATATGGTTTTAAGAATGAAATACTAAAAGCAAATAAACAAACTAGTTCTTAAGAATGAGACAAACGTTCTAGGAAACCGGTTTCAACACAAGACTACCGAAACCAACAATCAACCTATCTATCATGCAATCCGAGTCAAGTTATCTAAGACAGACGATCCTAATATGATATCTACCCTCTCTCGAGGCATAGACATGTGATCTAGTCAAGTTATCCCCTACTTTCGTGGCTGACACCTTGAACTAAACCCATAAGATCTGTGATTCATCCGTTTTACCCTCAACCGCTGCTACCCTACTTTCGTGGCCTAACCTCGGTTGTTCTAAACCTGATCTTCTAACACTAGAATTCTCCTTTCGGTCCTTCTCCTAATCCTAACACATGCATCTACGTGGCCATCACAACCACAAGTAAATTAAGCACTCAGATAAAGAATAGATAAACGAAAACGGGAAGATGCATTCAAAGATAAACCAAAAGTTGTTCCGGGATAGCCAAGGGCTAATCCCTTCTCCTAAAACAAACAAACTACTCGCTCATGCATCCGTAAACAAACATAAACGAAATAGAAGGTCTAAGGAACTTGAAAACCAAACGAAACCGAAGTGTGAAGTTGATCTCCAATGCTCCGCGTAAGTCCCCTTCACAAGAACCTTCTTCCTCTCTCCCTCGATCAAGACCTCAAAACTTGGTGAATAATTCTCGACCTGTGGCCCCTTTTCCCCTCTTTAAAGTCGTTTTCCTTCTTGTATAAGTCCCCAGCAAACTTTCAGTTGTTTTAAGTCAAATTAACTTATTTGAAGTTGCAGGTGACGGTCGTGAACCACGCGGGCAGGGTAAGTGACCCGCTCGGGTACGGCGCAGAAGATCGCGCAAGAACGCGATGAAAAGGAGGCTGCCCGCTCGGGCTCAAGGGGTGCCCGCTCGGGCTCAAGGCCTGCCCTCTCGGGCACATGTGCTGCCCGCTCGGGCTCAAGCCTTGGGCGGGGTATTTCTCGTCCGACTCATGCTCAATTTGCTGGACAAAATCGCCGTAACAATTGCCCACTCAGGCTAGGGAGTTACCCGCACGGGTAGTGGCTATTCTATGCCGATTCTCGTCCCGTTTGTCCCGTGATGATCCTCAATATTGGTACTTTGTTTCGTGCACGTCCTTTAGCTCCGAAATGAACCGAATACGCATAAAAACCTATAAGAACATGAAAACACGAAAACAAGTAAAATGGATACGGAATCATACGTAAATACGTATGAGAGGATCACCATACGTTACCTACTCACCAAGAAAGACGCAAAGCCGAGGCTCATTAGATGGATCCTACTGCTGCAAGAGTTTGATCTTGAAATACGCGATAGGAAAGGAACCGAGAATGGAGTAGCTGATCATCTTTCACGTCTTGAAATTCCCGAGTGCACTCCTATCGACGACTATCTCCGAGATGATGCGGTAATGTCCTTGACTTGCACTTCCATTCCATGGTATGCTGACTTTGTGAATTATTTAGCTTGTCAAGTATGACCGGAAGGGCTGAATTACAATGCGAGAAAGAAATTTCTCCATGACGTCAAGGCGTACTATTGGGATGAGTCGTATCTTTTCAAAAGAGGCATAGACGGAATCTTTAGGCGCTGCATCCCCGAAGAAGAAGCTCCACACATACTGTCACGTTGCCATTCCTCAAGCTATCTAGGACATTTTGCTGCATCTAAGACCACTGCAAAGGTGCTACAAGCGGGCTTCTATTGGCCTACACTCTTCAAGGACGCCCACAACTACGTCACATCATGCGACAATTGCCAAAGGACGGGTAATATTTCTAGACGCCATGAAATTCCACAACAATATATTCTAGACATCGAGCCATTGGATGTATGGGGAATAGACTTCATGGGCCCCTTCCCGTCCTCGTGCGGAAACCTCTACATACTGGTCGCGGTAGACTACATAACGAAGTGGGTAGAAGCTTTGGCAAGTCCAACAAACGACTCCAAACCAGTAACCAAGATATTCAAACGTGTCATATTCCCACGTTTTGGAGTCCCGAGGGTTGATCGGAATGACTCCGTTTCAGCTAGTGTACGGTAAAGCATGCCATCTACCGGTCGAGTTAGAATACTGAGCGTATTGGGCAATCAAGGCACTTAATTATGATTACAAGTCAGCTGCTGAGAAACAGACGCTACAGCTCCATCATCTAGAGGAGATGCGCCTCCATTCGTACGAGAACGCAAAGATCTACAAGGAGCGTACGAAGAAGTGGCATGACAGACACATAGTCCAGCGGACATTCGAGGTAGGTGATCGTGTACTTGTTTTCAATTCACGTTTGAAACTTTTTCCAGGCAAACTCAAGTCACGCTGGTCCGGACCGTTCACAATCCAAAGCATCTCACCACATGGAACAATCGAGCTAATAGGAACCAATGGTCCATTTAAAGTGAACGCCCAATGCATAAAGCTCTACAACGCGGATAACACTGATTATACTCAAGCTACACTCGCTCTTTCGGAGCCAACACATGAGTAGAGTGTTTTGGTCTGGCTCGCAACCTTAAACAAGCGCTTCTCAGGAGATAACCCGAGCCTCGTATCCTTTAGTTATTTCGTTTTAGTTTTTTTTTTAGAATTCGACTCTTATTCTTTTCACAAGCATCCTTACCAACAACCCCAATGTATCATACTGTCTCCTTTGGATTGTGTGATTTTTGTTACAGGTTTTCCACTTCAAAATCATCCACAACATAAGGAAAGACGCGTACGCCCAGCTGCATCAACTCGGGACAGCACGCTCGCATCAGGTGCACACGTTCCTATTTATAGTATTTTTCCCCGAGTTTTTGCATGATAGTCTTTCTCTTAGGTATTGAACACCGGGACGGTATTCCGTTCAAGTCTAGGGAGGTATTCTCTGAATATCATGATTGTGATTAGGATTTAGATGTTGAGTTCTTCGTTTTGTTTTTTTTAGGATTAAACGGACGGATATCTAGTACGAAAAATTTCGAACTGTAGTCACCTTGTGCAACTTTGTCGAATCGAGAACAAAAGTCTAGGTTTGCTGAAACATAACTTTAGATATCAATTAGTTAGTGGTCGTGCATGAATCCATAGCCTATAGTTGTATTCCTTCCCTTAGGCTTCAATCCCAAGCACTTATATCTCCGAGCGTACCTTTCATTCCTTGTTTTGTTTCGATCATTATGTTTCCACGCACTGACACTCCGCTGTCAATAGACTAAGTTCTTTAACTTTTTCAGCCCTACATTAACATGAGTGCATCAATATTGATGGTTCGGGTCTAAGTGGTGGGTCGAGGCGGTTTTTCTACGTCCTAAGGGTTAGAGTCAATGCGTATTCACACTAGTTAATCAAAAAGAAAAAAATCAGCAAAAACGCAACCTCTTCACTCCGCTAAGATTACAAGACCTTATGAGTGTGCCAATTGGCAACTTGGGTCTAAGTACAAGGTTGTCCTCTTCAACTCCGACGTCCTAAAAACCAAGTGCGAATCTTCAAAAAAATGTGTAGAAATCGAAAAAAAAGAAGAAAAACAGAACCGAAAAAGAAGAAAAATAATTGTCTTAAGAATGGTATCGATCTGTTTGTGCATTAGAATAGGTATGGATATTGCTTGGATGTTGTCTAGTGGTTAGTGAAATGAACTCATGACATGTGTAGGATTGCACGGTTAGTGGCTTTCGGTAGATAGCGGTCTAAATTCGGTGCGCTTAGATCTATGTTCGTGTGACGCGTTGTTGTGTAGGGTGGCTGACTTTTCGAGTTGATTGTGCTAGTTTTCAGTTGTTGTCTAACTCATCTCCTGCTTCTTTCTAGTCTTGCTCAAGGACGAGCAAAGGTTCAAGTCTGGGGGAGTTTGATAACGTCTATTTTGTTCTAGTATTTTCATCTATTTTCATAGTTAGTTTCATCATTCATTTAATTTTATCAAGCATTAAGCATCATTATCATCTCATTTCAGTCATTTTGGAGCCAAAGGACGTGCCAAGATAAAGTGCAAACATCGAGGATCATCACCGGACAAACGGGACGAGAATCGGCAAGGAATAGCCATTACCCACGCGGGTACTTCCCTAGCCCGAGCGGGCAAATGTTACGGCGATTTTGTCCAGCAAATTGTGCACGAGTCGGGCAAGAAAAACCACGATCGGGGCCTCAGCCCGAGCGGGCAGCAAGCCATGCCCTGCCCCACAGCAAGCCAGCACGAGCGGGCATCACCTCAGCCCGAGCGGGCTGCCCTTTTTCATCGCGTTCTTGCGCGATCGTCTGCGCCGTACCCGAGCGGGTCACTTGCCTTGCCCGAGCGGGTCGCATCCGTCACATGCAACTCCAAATAAGTTAATTTGACTTAATACAAGTGGGAGTTTGTGGGGGACTTATACAATAAGGAAAATGCCCTTAGAGAAGTAAAGTCATATTTCGCTGGAAAAGTAAGGAAAACGTGGCCAACTTAATCAAGATTTGGAAAACTCAAGAAAAGGAAACAAAGAGAGGTGGGTGCTGTAACGAAGGAGGGAGAGCTTCAGAGGGACGATTTCAGACAGAAAATTGGAGAAAAAAAGAGAACACGCGAGAGGGAGAAGGAGAGTCGAACGAGCACACAAGGGCAAGGATGGAGCGACGAAGCCGGAGCGCGGAGGAGCTGTTGAAGACGTCGGTAATTGAATAGGGAGGAATCTCATTCGTTATCAATGTTGAATATAGTTATCTTTTGTGTTTCGTTTTCTAAGTTCATGTCCGAGTAGGTCCATAGCCATAGGTTAGAGAGTTTGGCCGATATGTAACGAAGTCTTATTCTTAATGCTTGGTGATTCTTAATGCTTTTGTTCTTGAACGCCACTTGAATGAATGATTTTGGTATTTGATCGTTTTCAGATTGATTGGTTATTTCTAATGCTTTCATTCTCGTATGCCACTTGAATGAATGATCATAGAAGTTTAATGAATCTACACTAGTGGATTAGACTTTGGAACTTAGCCATGATTTAGGATTAAATCGGTTTAGAATCTACGCCAGGTCGATCGATTGAATCTAGGGATTATGATAGAGGTTTTAATGCGTCTAGTAGGTGAGATACACAATTGGGAGATTGGTATACGCATGCTAGATAGTGGACAAGTCTACGCCAGTCAGTTCCTGTATTAGAGCTTGAATTCCCTGAACTCGTGATAATATCTGAGACCATGATCTTGTTAGAACTTCGTTGCATCATCGTGCATCTCTCGACACCTGTGGTATTTAGTCATTGAGTTTATCTCGTTAGTTAGTTAGATAGTTTATCTTCATTCGTATTCCAATCACCTATTGATTTTACACGTTATATATATTAGTTACTAGTTTTAGAGTTGCATCGATTTCTCGTGTTCGACCCTGGTACTATACGATCCGTATTCTTGCGGAAGCGTTAGTCTAGGTAATTATTACTTGAGATTAACAACATCAAAAGGAATTCAAAATCAACATCTCTAACAGTGCCGGAAGATTGGATTGCGGTGCTCGCATCTTTCTTGGCAGATTTTGATTATTCCTTTTTTGAGTACCTTTGGGATTTGCCGCCTGTGCTTTAGGTTTAGGTAAATGAAACTTGACATTCCTTAGAAGATCTCTTACGACGTTGTCTTTTCTTCAAATTTTTTTCTGATTTAATAAATATTTTAAAGAAGGATATTTTTGAAGCGGTTTAATCCTACGAGGGTATATCGTATATTCCGCCCATTAAATTCGATTATATAAATAGTGTAATTTTTCGGTGTCTGGGAAGTAGGGGTAAAATAGTCAAACTAAAAACAGACAAGCACTGACGTGGAAGCCCCACGAAGTTGTTAAAAGATAAGCCGAAGACCGGCCCAAAATGACAAAGTCCAATAATAGGCTTCAAATTTCCGAATTCATAGGTTTTTTATATAGTTCGTCCTATGTTCTATTTCTTTCAACTAGACCCATATCAACTGTGTGATAAATTGACAGACACGGTTTTTTTTTATCCTAACGATTTAAAATGTGGTTTGGTTCAGTATAGTTTCAATTCTACTAAAAAAATATTTAAATTATGTTAGAATTGAAATCTATATAGATATAGATGGATTTGCGGAAGTAAAATAATTATGTTAATTCTTATTTTGTATAGGTATTAAAGGATTACACCAAGTTTATAAATTTTTTATTACAAATTTTCACAATTTTATAACATATTTGGCAATTATTTTAGTCATAACTCCTTGTTTAATCACTTATAAAAAATAATTTTTGAATTAATTTATTTTATCCACGGAGTATGATAGGTTATGATATATTGAATAATTTTTCTGTTAAAATTAATCCAAAATGAACTCAGATGAAACAGATTATTTTAAATCATTTATCATGTATTGATCAAGAAATGGTATTTGTACATAAATTGATAATTCAAGAAAAAGATAAACTTATACATCCATTATATAAGCTTAGGTGGATTATGATTGAATGGTCAGTCTTTGGTGGTTCAAGAAAGCGTTACACACTAGACGGACAAACATCCAACGTCTAGCGTCTAGACGGAGTCTAGACGGTATCTATACGAACTAGACACTACAAAAAAATCACGATTTAGACTCTGATAATGGGTCATCCGTAATTTTAGAGACGGATGCTTGGGCATCCGCAAAATTTGCGGACGGATGGCTGGTCGTCCACAAAATTGCGGACGGATTGGGGTCGTCCGCAATTTTAGGGACGACCTTGAAATCGTCCGCAAATTTTTTAAAAAAACTAAAATTGAAATAAAATTTGGTTAGAATAAATTATAAAAATTAGTATATGACAATAATTAAAAGCATACATATAACTAACATTTTTAATACTAATTCGTTGGAGGTATTTCCGAATCGTCGTGATCAGAATCATTGTTCTGAAATCCATCCAAATTGATGTTAGGCATTTGCGATTTCATCATGCGCAGGAACTGTTCCATTCGCCTTTCTGAGCTTTCAGTTCGCTTTTGTGATCGTTCAACCTCCTTTAGTGCTTCTTGAATGCGCCTTTCGGATTCTTGTTGCGCCTCGAACACTTTTGATAACGTATTACGGAACTCGTACTCTGATACTTTTTCTTTACCCTTGGAGGAAGTTAAATGTTTTGAGGTCATTCCTCCAAGTCCGAAAATACGACTTTTGTATGCCGTAACTTGCTGTAAAACAAATATTGAGATTTAATGACATTTATAAATAGTAAAATTATATCATATTGAAATATCATTAATTTACCTCGAGATACAACTCGTTGCACTCTTCCTAACTAAGGGTAGTTTGTGTTTCGTCTTCTCTCAGGGGAATTTGCGATACTTGTTCTGTTGCCATGTTTTCAACTTCATCGTGAAGACGTTTCGCCTTGGCATCTACCCACGAACCATCTGACTTCTTAACGTGCGTATGTTCCAATAATTCTAGGTACAATGGTTCGGATCCCTTCTCTTTCGCCTGAAACAAATAAAAATATATATAAGTTTAATGAAATGTTAATTTTATATAAATGCATAAAATGTAGAATAAAGCTTACCAAATCTTCGTATACTTTCGCAAAAGAACAAGATCCTAACGTATGTATGCTCATCTTGTATCCTTCTCTATCAGAACACCGGGATTTACTTGCTCGCTCACTTTTTTGTTTAAATTTTGGATCATCCAAATATGCCCACATCTGATCTCAAACATCTTCCGCTATCAAAAGGGGTTGTCCTCTCATCGCTCATTTTTTTATAGGTATTAACGATAGACTTGAGATGAACTCCCGCTTGTTTGTCAAATTCGGACTTTACTAGTCCGGTAAGTTCGAGATTCCAAAAAAAATGCTGAAATAATCAAAAGCTTATTATATTTAAACTATAATTTCAATTACTTGATAAAATTAAAAATTATTTAAAACATACCACAAATGATTTCCCCCATCGTTCCTTAATTTCTGGATCGGTCTGTGTCCAATTATAACACGGCCGATCATAATCAGATTTTATCGTCTTTGATATGTGACGAGAAAGTTTACCTAATCCAAACCTACAAATCAAAATGAAAGATAAATTAACATTTAATTAACCTTTTTTATAATTGACATTTGAATTTGAGTATATGTACCATTGTGCGCCGTCTCCAAGAACAGGGTCTAAACGAGGAAACTTGCGTCGTTCTTCATCCATTGATAAAAATTTCTTCTACAACTGGTTCATCGTGCATCTCAGGTTCATGATGCATTACTGGATCGGCTAGTGGTTGGATGCGGATAATAAGGAGTATATTGCGTCGATTGTGTCGATCTAGTGTTCCGGAAGAAATTTGGATTCATATATTCCGAAAATCCTGAAATGGAATGTCGGGAATGAGATGAAAGGTTACCACTTTCCTTAGTCTGAGGGTGGTTTCTCGTTTTACCACCTCTTCTAACGCGTCGTGACATACTGAAATGTAAAATTAAAATATTACATACGTTAGAACAAAAGTTTGACAACATAAATAAGCAATATCCAACAAATCTTTTCGCCAATTTCAATTTCTAATAAAAGTTTGGACTAGATTACTAATCAACTTTCAATTTACTAAGTAAATTCCAACTAAATTCTTCACAAATTTCCTTTAAAATCCCATAAAAATCTGGTTCATCTGCCGATGCACAATAGCTTTCACCTTTCACACATATACCATAGTTCATCGTCGACTTCAATTTCCCATGTTCGTAAGTGTGAAAACTATAACCACGTGTAAAATACATAGGCCAACTCATGACTTTCACAATCGGTTCTTTGACAAGATCTCGTAGCCACAACGGGTGATTGCCCATATCAACCTGCAGGACATGTACAAACTTAGACACATCGTCTCAATGTCATAAAAATTATTTATTTATATATGTAAAATTTCATTACTTACATATTGTGATCCATGTGGAGAAATAATTTCATTACTCAATGGGGGTGCAGTGTGTTGGAAAAGTTTCAGACAAGCTACTGTAGCTGATTCGGTTACTGAAGCAGAATAAATAGCGGCTTGTGAAGCTGCTAAGGAAGCAGTCTGGATGAGAAAGTTCATAACTGAACTTGGTGTGGTACCTTCGATAAAGGAACCAGTTCCTTTATTATGTGATAATAACGGGGCAATAGCCCAGGCGAAGGAACCAAGATCTCATAAAAGATCAAAGCATGTTCTGCGGAAGTACCATCTAATAAGGGAAATCATTGAGCGTGGGGACGTTCAAATCCAAAAGGTAGAAGGAAAGGAAAATACAACAGATCCACTCACAAAGGCGCTTGGTTCAAAAGAGTTTGACAAGCACACGTTGAAGATTCGATTGAAAAACATGACATGCTGGAATTAGTTCTAGGAATAGTACAATTGTTATAACTATTTAAGAGCTATTTTTATTTCATATATTTTTTAACACTTATGAATAAATAAAATGGCATTATTTTATCATTTTGATGATATTTTCATAATATATATGTGTATATATTTTCATAACTAGTATGATAGAGTCTATGATTAAGTTTAGAAACTTGTCATCATGATTGAGATCATGATAAAGAGAGTCAAGTTTTGGTAAAACTTAATCTGAATCGTTCTTGATCATAGGATAACTAATTGGACATTAGTAATCCGGATAGATCAACATGGATGTGATGGTTTCTATTCGATAGAAATTAGTAGATCTCTTTTACTAAATCACATGTATGGATGATGCACATAGAGATGTGATCATTGAACAGACCCCAAAGGGAGAATTCCTAATGGTTGCATTACCATTGAACTGTCAATAGGAATTTCTCTAAAAGGATTAAAATATTATGATTTCCTTATACCCGAGATCAACATGGTAACTAACAAGTTATCTACCATTCTTTGATTCTGGACACCTTGGGATGTAAGTTGAAAGGATATTGGTAATGATTAGATGCTTGTGCAGTTAGTGATTGATCAAGATGGAATCCGTCAACTCTAGGTAAAGAGTTTGAGCTCTATGTTGTCAGCAACATAATGACTGAAAAGACCTTGGCCAAGGCATTTGAATGAGAGAAGAAAAGAGTTTCTTGCGATCATTCACCAGTCCGTTATGTTAGGCATAAAACATAGTTGATAATCTATTAGGACTTGACAGTTAGACCATGTCCTAGGATTATCCGGAGCTGTAAAGACGGAAGGAAATAATAATATTGTCCTTTTACCATGGTTCTACAGAGTAAGGATTTTACTTCACACTATCTGGTCGTTGAGGACTGTTCCTAGACGCCAACCTCGATTAGTTAATTAGTAAGACTAATTTACTACCAGTTTAGTGATGAACCTACGAGGTCACACGAATACGAGTGTCTCGATATCTGCTTATGATTATTAGACAATCAGTGTGGAATGCAGTTATATTCATCCGCTAGCACCGAAGAGTATAATTGTATTTGTTTTTTCTTTTGGGTTAGTACATAAGATGTCCGAGCAACTATGTGTATGGAGATACATGTACTTCGACTATTTGAGATATTATGTAAAGGCAAGTGGGAGGGCCGCGGAGGCGAACGCAGCTTATACAGTAGCCCTTGAAGAGAGTAGGCTTCGACCTGACTCTACAGAGGCTAAGAGTAGAATGGAAGAGGCGAAACAACTGGCAAAACAATTAAACGAAGCGGAGGGGAGTTTTCTGACTCAACTCGCAAAATCAAGATATACTATCCAAAGGTGAAAAATGCACTAAGTATTTCCATTCCTTGATGAAATTTAATGACAGGCGTAATCATATTGCGGCAATCTCAAAACGGGATGGAACACGGACGCATTCAACGGATGAGGTGGTAGCGGAATTCACAGAGTACTTCAGAGGGCTATTTGGGACGACGGTGGCCACAGTGACCCCAAGTGCCGATGAGCTCGCCCACGGAGGCAGGTTATCGGAGGAGGACAATAGGTATTTGACATCGCCTGTATCGGTAAGTGAGATCAAGAATGCCCTATGGTCCATGGGTGATGATAAATCTCCAGGACCGGACGGCTTCTCGGTCAAATTTTTCAAGGCAACATGGG
>CM071860.1:21594328-21614032 GCA_036759665.1 Gynandropsis gynandra
ATGGCGATCCAAGACGCACTCACATGGCTGAGGAGAAATGCTGCTCGGGATGATTGCTTACCGCGAGCGCAGGTGTATGCCATTGCGGCCTTGATCTACCATCTTTGGCGTGTGATAACACTGAAAGTGTATCATTACTAGGATAGGTTTTTACACCATTTTCGAATATTTCTTACATCGAGTCATACTATTCCGATACGGTTTCGAGCTTTACATCTCCGTATTCTTGGTTTTCAGGTTTTTAGGCGACAAGGCCTAAATGAGCTCAATATGAAGGATTCCCTGCCCCGCTCGGGCAACTATCCCTCTATCATCCCCGTAAGTTTACGCGACTCGGGTCCGCTTAGTCACGCGATCGGGTGACGTTCACCCGATCGGGTTCACGAATCAACACGATTGGGCTGCCTATACCCGACCGGGTAACACATGTGCCCGCGCGGGCCGCGAACTTCGCAACAACCTAGATCTAAGTTTCAAACGAGCGAATAAAAAGAACTGAATGGATCTAGGGCTAGGGGGGCGACGAACAGGGCAAGAAAGGACTGGCAAAACATCTGGGAAGGCTCGGGAAGCATCGGAGAAGAAGAGAAGCACCAATCCGTACACCGGTAACACAATAGGGAAGGTCGAGGCATCGAATTCCTTAGGGTTTATCATGTATAGAATTGTGTTATCTTCTGTTTTCGTTTATTCCATGAGTGAGTAGAGTCCCTACTGCGGGTGGGGATATCGGAATTGTATGTATGAACGATGATTCACCTTAATGCTTAGTTTTATTTATTTACTCTTGATTTACGGTTCTACGCTTAGCAATATCATTCATACGTTAGTGCTGACCGCTCAACAACATAGGATCTCGAACCTTGCTGGAAGGTTAAGGAACGAATCCGGTCTAAGTAGTAGATTAAGCTTTGGCTAATGAGAATCTGACCGGTCTGTTAGCCATCTTAGGGATAGTGATTGCGATCGATAATGCTGCCATGGTATATGTTAATCGCTGCTGGAAGGTAGGGTTGCATGTATCCATGGTTAGGAGGTTTAGGCTCGGAAGAATCACTCCTCACCGTAGAGCATGAATTTCCCGTAGTCAAGAGTAGGTTATAGATCTATGATCCTTAGTCGTTCATCTATGCAATACCCGGTATCCCGTACACCCGTAGTATTCATCATATCTAGTTTCATCCTTACCCTAGTTTCGTTGTCACCATTAGGATAGTTTTAGGTTTATTAGGATCATATCCCACTCTATCATCTTTCGTCTTAGTATAGTCTCGTTCTTAGTTTAGATGTTTTAGTCCCTGAGATCGACCCTGGTACTACAAGATCCGTATACTTGCGGTGAAGTGGACTAGGTTAATTATAACTCGTGTTTCCACACGTCAGCGTGTCAGAAATGGAAGCATATTTGACAACAAGCGACTTCCAATTGAGGCAGCCGTTCGACTGATTATGGACCACATATCTCTGGTACTACATGATAAGTTTCCTTCGGCCACAGTGGAGACTCTGCAACTCGGGAGGTAGATTGGGTGGTTTATCCGTAGGAAGCTGGCTTGATGCTGACTATATATCGTATCTCTTGTATCTTGATTATGTCGGATATTTGGTGTTTATTTTTTGCGATGTTTCCTATCCGTCGCAGGGGTGCTCTTTTTCCTCATTGTCAGGTTTTTCCCTATGGGTTTTACTGCTTTGAGGTTTTAATGAGGCCCGGGGTGACATGTACCCTGCTCTCATAGCTGCGATGTGAGATAGTACTTTTGTGTGTATTGTTGTAGCACAGTATGGGTGGTCTGCGTGTTAACCCATGTGTGCTAATGACAACCAATTTGTATGTGTAACCGTTATCTTCTCCCTTCATGGGACACACGAAATAAATTTACTTCCAACAAAAAAAAAAGTGGGAGATTGAAAGTATTATGCCATTTATGTAATATTTTGATAGTTATGGTTTAAGTCGTAATTATTAAAAGTTAATAATTATAAATAAACGAAAAACGATTTTTTCGTTATAAGATTATAGAATTTGAAAATCTAAACCCTAGCCGTTAGAAAGAAAACCGAAGAACGAAAACCAGTTTTCAGTCTTTCCGAATTCCGCAGAAAAGCAGATCCGATCTCGGCGTGGATACGCGTAGAGGGCTTGTATTATCAAGTCTTGCATCCGACAATCACACGTTCAACGCTACAGGTACTATGAAATCGTTTCTATATCGTGTTCGTCGTTGAAATCCTGGAAAACTAATCGTTAAACATGACTAGATCTATAATCGGGTTGATAAAACACGTTTCCGCATCTAAATCAACCCTACACCAAATATGTCCCTAAATGGGTTTTTGACAGTCACTGATTAGGGACGGCCGCCTCCTCGTCCACAAAATTGCGGACGGGCCTGAATTCGTCCGCAAATTTACGGAAGGAAAGAGGAACCGTCCGCAAATTTGCGGACGGAAGGTGTTGACGTCCGTAATTTGCAGACACCCATGCTCTACCGTCCCTAATCCGGGACACTCTACTCATCCGTTTCTAATCCGTCCGTATTTGCGGACCAATTAGGAATTATTTATCCGTAAGCAAAATTCTGGGTGGAATGGGGACAGATAATGAAATCTGTCCCGAATCCGTGTATAATCTGTCCCCAAATTTAGGGACGGAACACGCAGTCCCCAAAATCCGTTTGCAATATTGAATTTTCTAGTAGTGAGGCGGATATATATATATATATATATTATTTAATATAATTATAATATAAATATTTAATTCAAAATATTTATAAGTAAATAAAAATACACATATAAATAAATAATATTAGTATTTATAAAAAATATTTATAAATATTGAATTCACAATATCAAACTTACGACAATAAACTTCATAAAAAACAAAAAATAAAGGATGTCGAGTGAGGATGATGTTAGGCCAAGGCAAAGGCGAAGGCGAGAGATGAAGTTGATGGTGGAGATGAAACAAAGACGAAGATGAGAAATAAATGCAATGATAAGAGATAAAAGCGATGACAACATACCAAAACGATGGCGGATAAAAAAATAAGGATGAAGACAAAGACGAGGATTAGAGACGAAGGCGAGGACGAGAGACTCCGGTGACGACAAAGACGAGAGACGATGCAATAAAGTATAAGCAAACGAATGCAATTATGAAAGTAAAGTCGATAAGAGATAAAAGCGTGGATATGTATCATTGTTGGGTTTTTAAGTACCAAAACGATATCGTTTTGACGTCATTTTTTTAAAAAAAAAGATCACCTAGAGATTAATCGGGCGGACAGAGATATCCGGCGCCTACATTGCTAAAAAGGAATGATATGTTAAATTGAGAAACTTATATGGCCCTACTGAAAACATAAAAAACATAAGGGGCAATATTGAAATTACCATTTTTGTTTCAAATCATAAATAGAAGAGAGAATCAGAGAGGAGAGAGGGTTCGTCGTGGGCTGCTCTGGGTCCGAAAAGAACGGGTCGGTAACAGAAACCGCAATTTGATTTTCTTAGAGGGAATTTTTTTCTCTGTTCTTCTTCCCATCCAATCGACTTTCTATTTGTCAATTTCACATTTATAATATATATATATATATATATATATTCTTCGAGTTTCGACGAAGAAATTTGGGGGATTAGGGTTTTGTGGGTTTTCCTCTTCCAAGTTGGGAGCTCTTTCATTTTTCGGGGTTAAAGCTGGGTGTTGGAAATCATGAGGAAAAAGCTCGATACTCGTTTTCCGGCGGTGAGTTCTGCATATTATTTTCAGTTTTATAACTATGGATTTAAGGTATCACTAGGGAACTATTGAGGTTCATGTTGTTCTCAACCATGGAGATGAGTAGTCTCAGTTGGATTGATGATTTCTATCCATCTTTATTTGTTTATGCTTCATGTGTTGTGTTCATGTTGTTTTACGTGTATTTTTCTGATCATGGTTCAAGGGTTGTGATTACGAGGTTACTTTACGATATTTGGATTTGGTGGTGCAAAAGGTGTTGGTGCTTGTGAGGAAGGTTGATGTCTGATACGATTGATCTTGGGTTTTAGTTGTAACTGTATATGTCTCAGTGCTTGAACTATATGTACTTAAGATTGATGATTAATCATGTTTTAGGGCTGGAGAACTTGTCCTCTTTTGGGTTTGGAGATAATGGTGCGGGATATCGTACTAACTGGTGAAGATTAAATATATTTTAAAAGAATCGATCATGTGTTTGGACTGGAGGAAATACTATGGTAAATGAACTGTTTTGTTAAAAAAAAAATTATTTTCACAAGTGTAAGATGATCTTGTGTTGAAAAATGTGGAAGCTTTTTTCTCTTGTGTCTTAGAGTAGATTATGGGTTTTCCTTAGTATGCTTGTTCCATTCAATACTCGAGGAGACCAAATGTGTTTTGATTTTCCCACGGTTATGTGTGTATGAATTTTCTTCAAGGCTCGGATTAAGAAGATAATGCAAGCTGACGAGGATGTCGGGAAGATTGCAATGGCGGTACCCCTTCTTGTTTGTAAGTGACTCCAATCCTTCTACGGATTAAACAAAGCTTTTACCAGTTACAAATCCAAGTCTTATGACATTGTATCTTTTCCAGCCAAGGCTTTGGAACTATTCTTACAGGACTTATGTACCCGTACATACAATGTTACCCTCAAGAGAGGAGCAAAAACTGTGAGTTCCATGCATTTGTAAGTGGCTCAAATCAGCTCCAAGTCTTGAATTTCCGTTTTTCTTTGGCTTGCATTAGAATCAGTACTTCTTCCTTCAGTGTTTTTTTTAGAAATAAAGTGCGATACAATATTGTTCATCTCTCTTTTTCTTTTTTCTTTTTTATTCCAGGAAGCAGTGTGTGCACACATTTAATATCTTTGATTTTCTTAGACATATCGTCAACAAGGTACCAGATTTGGGTAGTTTGGAAATTCGGGGTGAAGAGGATCTTTCTGCTACCAAAAGAAGGTTGGATTTGAGAACAATCTGTTTATCTTACGATTTTTAAGTGTGTAACAAAGTTGATGACATTGGTTTTATCATATGTGAATGGATTCTCTTTAAATTACCAGGAAAGTTGTTGAGGAAGGAAATTCGAGCGACGAAGAGATAAAGACGCCCGTAACAGTGAGTAACCGAGTAATTCTGATTTGCAGCGTATGCATCGATCACTGATGGGTTTTGCTCGGTGTTTACTCTTGCAGCGTGAGTTTGGGCATACTGGTGGAGATAGAGGCAGAGGCAGAGGCAGAGGTAGAGGTCGGGGACGCAGTGGTGGGAGAAAGGGAAGCGGGCATGAGCAGAAATTCATAGATGATATAGCAGAGATGTCTCCTCTCTACATAACCCGCAGCCCGTCTCCCGAGCAAGCTGAATATACAAAAGTGCAAGACTCTCTTGCATATTCGGGGGAAGTTCCAGCCCTGAATTACAAAAACTCCGAAGTGACAGTTAGGAATTTTGATCTGAACGTAGAACTAGATGAGAACGGAGACTCCACTGCACCACCACTGCAACAAAAGCTCGAGGACTACCCCGCTTCACCACCGCTGCAACAAAACCTCGAGGACTACCCTGCCTCACCACCACTGGGGAACAACGACATGAAAATCGATCTCAAACAACTCGGTAGACTTAACAAAGGGATAGAAGTGGATGAAGAGGATTATGATGAAGAGAGTTGAGACATCATAGGTGATTGATTAGTGGTGAACATACTACATGTCCTGTAGTCAGAACTACAACTAGTTCCCTGATGTTCAGGTTTGAGTAGGTGAAGATGTCTTAAAGCTAAGATAGGTGAAGAAGACAACTTAGGAACACTGACACTAGGAGAATTGTACAAGATTTCTCACATTTGTTGTATGTATGCGCGCTTTGCGTTGAAATTAACCGATAGTTTCTTCTGGGTTTTTTGAAGTCATCGATCTGTATCAAGCTTGAAATATGATGGTTTCTTTTGCACCAAATATGATTTGTGACTTAGCACTTTAGTGATTTTGTATCCCATTGCACTTAGATATGGACCTAGTTGCAATCACAAGCATGAGGTCATAGAACACACAGAAAATTATCATTCTTACACACAGATCAAGTGTCTGAATTTCACCTCCAGATCAACTGAGATGATGAAACTTATTCAACGAGTTATGGTTACTAAATGGAGATCCTTCACACTTGGGCTGAACTGCATGAAGCACAGAACCTGTTTATATAAGCAAAAGATATTCTCAGTGGATGAAACAATGGAGTCATTATCTATATAACATCGTTAAGATAGATTAATGTTACTACCCAGCAAAAAGCTCAAGCATCGGAAGGAACGTCATGAAGATGCTTGAAGCCCTCCAACTGTTTCAGATTCTCCCAGGTCTTCTCCCAAACCTTAGCCTCATAAACCTTCTTGGTCTCACCGTCAGCCACCTCCAGAGTGAGATGGTGCATCGTTCCGGCTACCACCTGTGTTTTGGCACCAAGGATTCTCTTGAGCTGCAACCCCGCGTTCTGTTTATGTGGAAAAGAAGAAAGACTAAATCATTATTCTCTTAAAAAGCCCAGATAGGACTACAAGAACAAACAAGCAGATTTGACAATGACAAATATCAGATCAGCCAAATTCAAGAATTATTTAAAACCGTAATCGTTGTACCCTCCTGTTTTAGAAATCATGTTCTCTGTCAGGATTAAGTTTGACAGTTGTGATATCTTACAATACAAGCGAACAGAAAGTACTCACATGGCCCTACAATCGATCGAGATCCCTTTGTCTTAAATATAACGAAACTGATTATACATCAAAACATTGCAATAACATGATAAATCATCAAAAACCACTTTTAAATCAATCAAAACGAATAAACGATCCATCGATCACAGAAAACAAAAAGTTGGACAATACAGATGCCGTAGAACACCAAAATTCCTACAAAACATAACAAATACATACTCTGTTGTGCGATTTCCTTTATCATTTCTGCTTTCATCTAATAAGCGGTCGGTTTGCATACCAGATACATCAGATCGGACGAACAAGTCAATTATTCGGCCAAAAAAATTCCCCGGCGACCAAACAGATGAAGAAAAAGAAGGGTATAAGAAAAGGAAGAAACAGAGACGGAGGAAGGTACCTCCTTCTTGTTGTGCTCATCAACGGCGAAGCGAGCGAGACTCTCGACTTGGAGATCGTTGCCGTTTAAGTCGACCTCGCGGGGCGCTCCGACCTTGGGTCCTGTCTCCGGTTCCGCCATTGTTTCTCTGCTCTGAAATTTTCTCCGAATCTGATCCTTTTCTTTTTTTGTCCCTCTCTCACTACCTTCCGCTGTCAAACTATATATAATAATTTATATATACACATACTTACACATTATGCGTATATGGTGCACTTCATAAGGCACGTCATCGTTCCTTTTTCCTTCACTTACATCGCATTTGCATTCAATTTTATATCTATATTAACATGGTCCAAGGTAGGACTAAGCAAAATATTCGAAGTATTCATATCCGATTCGTATTCAAATCGAAAATTTGAATATTCGTTAATATAAATACATATATAAATATTAGAAAACAGATATTTGATAAATACAAATACAAATACAAATAGTAGATTCAATTATCCGAACTATTCGTATCCGTAAGAATTAAATAGAAAATTTAGTTAATATATAGATACATATATAACAAAATTGATTTTAATGGTCAAATTGGAAATAAAAACATTACTAATCTTATTTAAACACTTATTACATAAATATATAGATAAAATATGCAATATATTTATGATTGGAGTACTAAAATATCAAATACATCAAAATAACTAATATTATTGAAGATTTAATTTATACTCAAGAATGGTTCTTATCCAAATGAGTTGGATAATGTTATAGAGACATTACAATATATGAAAAAACAGAACTCATTAAATATATAAATTTTTTGCGAGTTTTATTTTACTGTATTTAACAATTGCTTCATTGTTTTAGGTGAATTGATGATATTCGTAGAATCATCGACGAAACTAAATTTAAATGACTGAATGGGAGATGATTATGAAGATTTGTTACTTTGATTATTTATATTATGTATCTTTGCATCTTTGAGCGATTTGAAATTTAGTTTTAGATTATAGTTGATGATTATTTGTTTTTTATTAAAATTATTTTATATATATATTACGTTAAAAAAAGTTAGGTTTGTTTATAGATATCTGTATATCCGACGGATATCCGTATATTCGACAAATATCTATATTTACAAATATCCAAATTTACAAATACAAATACAAATAATAGATCTGAATATTCACCGAATACAAATACAAATACAAATACAAATACAAATACAAATAATCAAATATTCGCAAATATTCGTTATTTGCCCAGTTCTAATGCAAGGAATATCTATTTTTCTAAAATATATGTTCTATTTTTAAATGTACTAGGTTATATTTAAAAATATAACCTAAATTTTTATATGGAGGAACTTTAAAAATACCTTTTGAATGCTATTAGGTTTCAATTCTACCATTCTCTAAAAAAATAATTTCAAAAATATCCTTATAATATTGATATTTACAAATTGCCCCTATGACCCAGTGTGATCCAAACGACCCAGTGCGAGCCAAATGATCAATGCGACCCTTGTAACCCATATGATCCACGACTCATATGACCCAAATGATCCATATGACCCATGCGATCCAAACGATCCATATGACACATATGACCCATGAGACCCAAATGACCCATATGTGTCCATGTGATCCAAACTATCCTTGCGACCTATGCGATCCAAACGACCCATATGACCCATGAGACCCTTGAAAATCGCTCGAAATCGCTTGAAAATTGCTGAAAATCGCTCGAAAATTGTTGGACATTGCTTTCAACATCGAAATCTCCTCTCGCTCATTCCTCTCAATTTTGAAATAGGTTTTGTTTCACTAACAAAAATGTCAAACCGTATGTGTTTTCACTAACAAAATATAAGAGTACATATATTTTTTCTCCAAATTTTTTTCATTAGGTTTACGAGAGTATGCGTGAATCACTCAAGCACTACGAGGGTAAACTTGATATTCACTGTTATTTATATTGAAAATAATTTAATTAATTTTAAAAATAGATATATTATTTTTTGAAAAATTGTTTTAAAAAATACATGTAAACTGAAAATAAGCTATGATATTATCTTCCTTTTCTTTGTAAAAATTTAATATATGGAAAACTGATTATTTATTTTGATTACTAATAAAATTAACATTAATTAGAGATATACATGATTAAATCTAAATTATAAACATAATTAGAGACGGTAAATGATATGATTGACATTAATTTTTTAATTAAAGTTTTAATAACGTTTCAAATTTACAAAAATAAAATAAATATAATTGAAATAAATATTTAAAAAATTAAAAATAAGATGAATTCTATAAAATGTTTTTTTCTTTGTAGAAATTTAATATATAAAAATTAGTTAATATTTTATAATTTAAATATAAAGTGTATAGAAATTTTTTTATCTAATTTTAAATATTTATAATTATAGTTTTTGAAAATTAAAATTTATTAACATTAAATAATGAAAATTGAAAATTGAAAATTAAATTAATTTTTTCAAGATAAATGATTTTAAATAATATAGAAATAATATATTTCTAATAATTTTTTTCAAAGTTTAAAATTTTAATAGTTTACTGAATTTGATTAGAAATAAATATATAATTTTTTTTTGTTATTTAATAATTTACTAAATTTTTATTTATTTTTCTATATAATTATTAAAATATCCTCTAAATCTAACTTAAATATTTTTTCGTTTCTTTAAAGTAATATTATCATTATTTTAAACTTTAACAAATAATTCTTTTAAAATAATTTATAAATGATAATTAATGAATGAATAAAAAACTAAAAAAAACTTAAGACGACTTAGAGTTGAGAATGCATGAGAAAATACAGGGTATAACCCCCACATTCCACGAATATTTTATTAAATAAATACTAGGTTATAATCTGCGCAGTGTACGGTAAATTTTTGTTTTGTAACAATAAATTTGATATATATATATATAAATTCAAATCAATTGTGATATTATATTCGTTTATTTATATATTTTAATTTTTTTGGATTATTTTCTTTGTAGAAATTTAATATATGAGAAATTATTTATTTATTTTAATTATAGAAAAATAGAAATTAATTAAGAGATACATTGAATCTAAATTGTATAGAAAATAGACATTAATTAGAGAGGCTAAATGAGGGTAATGATATGATGAACATTATTTTTTTCATTCCAATTTTTTAATAATATATCTAATTTTAAATAGGGGGAACTTCAAAAATACCTTCGTAGGGCTAAAGTGCTTCAAAAATACACTCCTCTGGAAAAAAAAGTTTCAACTTCAAACCTACCCTTAAAATATTGATAACCCCATATTACCCTTGTCCTTTAATTAGTCGACATTTTTCTCTCTCCTCCAGAACACCTCGATTTCTCTCTCCTGTGGCCCGAAAATTACTATTCTCTTACACCATAATAGATTCGGCGATAGTAGCTTGAAGTCGACATCAGATTCGCTGCCAATAGATTGAAATCATTTGTTTTCAACAAAGAAGTTTGCAATTAAGCACATTACGCAGAAAAATCAGGTATGTATAGTGAGTTTTTCGTGTTTCTCTTGTGTTTTTCTTGTTTCTTTCATGAGTTATGAAAACGAGTCTTTTATTGATGTAGTCACACGGTTGCACTGGGTTAATATAAGACTCGTTTATTGAAAACGAGTCTCAACGAGTCATATTTATTGAAATGTCAAATGATCACAATGAGTGACTAGGTTATAGAGTTGTACGGTCGCACTGTTGCACTGGGTCATAAAGTCGCACGGTCGCACTAGGTCACAGAGTCTCATTGAGGGGTCAAAAGGATCAAATGTTAAAGGGTCGCAGGGGTCCAAGGGTCGCAGGGGTACAAGGGTCGCAAAGGGGTCAAAGGGTCGTAGGGGTAAAAGGTCATAGGGGTACAAGGGTTGCATAGGCACAAGGGTCGTAGAGGTACAAGGTTTGCAAAAGGGTATAAGGGTCACAGAGGTATAAAGGTCGCAGAGGGGTCAAAGGGTCGCAGGGGTACAAGGGTCGCAAAGGTACAAGGGTCAGAGAAGGGTCAAAGGGTCGCAGGGGTTCAAGGGTCACAGAGGGGTCAAAGGGTCGTAGGGGTATAAGGGTCACAGAGGTACAAGGGTCGCACGCTCGCACTAGGTCACATAGTCTGAACGAGTCGCACGGTCGCACTGGGTTACAAAATTTACCCTCTTTTTATGTTTTTGTTACAGGTGTAATGGATGCGATGGATAAGAAAATCACACTAATTTATTTTTTTGTATGATGGTAAATGGGAAAAAAGCCCAAATGGAGAATCTGAATGAGTTGTAGAGTTCAGGAAAACTAGAGAGTATTTTTCTATTGTCCTCCGGTTAGGCTGACATACCAGCAACTGATTGATGAGTTATGCGTAGAAATGGTGGTAGGAAATAATACAACGAAGTTGAAGTTAAGCTATTTGCCCAATATTTGTGAAAATAGGCAGCCGACATATATAATAAATGACAAGCATCTTATTTGTTATCTGTTTGATCGCATAAAAGGAGTTCGACCACAACTATATGTGGAAATAGAATCGGCAAGTGTGAAGTGTGAAATCAAAATTGAGAGGAAAATTGAGCCTCTAATTCCTGCTTTTGGAAGCATTGCTAAAGAATGTAAGTGATATGATCCCGAACGACGTCGAGGATGCGACCTGTAATGTAGAGGAGGACGCGACCTACATCGTTGAAGAAGACACGATCTACGCGACCCGAGACGCAACCTGCGCGATCCGAGACGTGACCTGCACGATCCGAGACACAACCTGCACGATGAACCGAGACGCGACCAAGCCGGGACGTGAAGTGTTTCAAGTGTCACGGGAGAGGACACTATGCGAGCGAATGCACGAACAAGAGAGTTATGATCATTCTTGACGACGGGGAGTTCGAATCTGAGGATGAAGCGGCTGAAAATTCGGACGAGATGCATGAGGAGGAACTGGCTAAAGGAGAGTTGCTGCTGGCACGACGTTCCTTGAGCGTGCAGCCTAAGGCTGACGAACAAGTACATCAAGAAAATTTATTCCACACCCGCTGCCTTGTTCACGGAAGAGTTATCTTCAAATAAGAAGATAACTTCCTTGTTGGCCGTGCACATGGGATTGCGTCCTTCTCGTGTCTTGTGTCGGGTCATTAACTAGGTCGCGGGAAATAAGTGACTCGCGGTCTCGTTAAAAACCCATCATCGGAAAACCCGGTGGGACAAAACCGACGAGGGGAAAAGTGTACACGCGGGTCACTTAACCTAATCAATGACCGTTGCGGGTCGAGCTTCGGCTTGGATGACGTTCTTTAGTCTCGTGACATCACTTGAACTAGCATACTCCTCGTGAGCGTGGACGGTCCTGAGGATCCCGATAATAGCTTCCTTGAGCTTCGCGGCCTTGGCTCGGGTCATGGGACCAGCGGGTATGATCAAGGCATCCTCCTCTAGAGCTCGGGCTCGGGACCGACATATTTTGACCTAATGGCGTCTCGGGTCGATGGCGTCTCAGGTCACGGATTCAGCGTCTCGGGTCGCAGGAATCAGCGTCTCGGGTCGCGGCGTCTCGGGTCGCGGAGATTCCCTCTTCTTCCTCTCTGCGGGTCGCGGATCTTAATTGGAGGATATCCACTTTTAAGATCAATTTATGAAAATATCCTACTTCCATGCAATAATCCTAACATGTTATCTAGCCTAGGAATAGGATGTTGATACTTCACCGTAATGTTGTTGATTGCACGACAATCAACACACGTGCGCCAGCTGCCATCTTTCTTCGGTACCAGTAGCACGGGTACGGCGCATGGACTCATACTCTCGCGAATATGTCCTTTGGCCATAAGCTCCTCGACTTGCCTTTGCATCTCCTTTTTCTCCATGGGATTCATTCGGTAGGCTGGTCGATTTGGTAATGTTGTTCCGGGAACGAAATCGATTTGGTGTTCGATTCCACGTATTGGTGGCAATCCGGTGGGGTTCTCTTCGGGAAAGATGTCGCTGCCTTCCTGCAATAAAATAGAGATCTCACTCAGCAGCACCGGTGCAAGGTTAGTTAAGCTCGAGAGAGCTTCCTTATAAACAAATAACAATATGGACTGATTTGAATTAAGAGATTTCTTGATCTCTCCCGATCTCGTGTAAAAATTTGATGATTTAAGCTCGAGATGTCCTTGCTGTTTTGAGCTCACTTGATCTCGCTGCACTTCCTTTGGTGTCTTAGGAATAAGACTCTTTTTCCTGTCATTAAGCTTGAAATAATGGTGGTTAGTAAAATCGTCATTTATTACCTTAGGATCCGATGGTTGCGGAGTACCGAGAAGGGTAGGGCTTGCGTCCATTGGAAGAACGTCACACATGATCTTGTCCTCGTATTCACCAATGGTGCTAGGTACGACCACTTGGTTGGGCATGTTCACTTTGCCATCCTCGTGGAGCCATTGTAGTTTAGAAGACCTCGGGTGCTCCTTGTCCTTTAAATCGAGTTCTCCTTCACAATCCTTGGTCGAAGATTTAGATTCTTTTTCCTCGGATTCTCTCTCACCATCCTCACAAAATATCATAAATCTTTTGTTTGGACATTCATTGGTATAGTGTCCCCTGCCGTGACACTTAAAACATTTTACGTCTCGAGTCCTTGACATTGTGATCTCGGTTTTTCCTTTGTCTCGTTGAACCGATGGAACCATTTTGATTGCGTCTCGGGCTGTTGGAGCAGATTCGTCTCTCCATGGTTTGCTCGGCTTTCCCTCTTGTAGTTGAAAGTATTTTTCAACACCAAAATTAGAACGAGAGCTCCTTCTTTGCTGGAATTGTTGATCGATTGGAATCGATTTGTGTAAGTCTCGGAGATTGTGATTCGGAGCATATCGCTTGCGCATTATGGCTTTCATTTCTAGCCATGTCTCTATAGGTTTCTCTTTGTAACGTCGTCTAGAAGTCACGAGTTGATCCCACCAACTCAAGGCGTAGTTGTAGAATTCCTTGGCCGCCATCCTAACCTTTTTGGCCTCGGGGTATGCTTGGCAACCAAAAACAAGATCCACCTTCTTTTCCCACTCTAGGTACGCATCCGGGTCGGCTTTGCCGTGGAACGCGGGGATTTTAAGTTTTAGACCAGCAAGGTCATCCCTTGGGTCGTCTCTCCGTTCCCTAGGCGCGTGTCGCCGCCGGTGATGGAACGCGGGAATTTTAAGTTTGAGACCAGCGAGGTCATCCCTCGGGTCGTCTCTCTGCTTCCTAGGCGCGTGTCGCCGCCGGTGACTACTTCAGGACGAGGATGAGCTACCTCGTTCGTAGTAGTTGCTGTCCTCCTCAAGCGGGTTCCTTTCACGTTGCTGGAACATTTGGATGTTTCTTGACCGTGGGGGACGTTCGGCTTGAAACCCTTTGCTCTAGGCGAGCCGCGAGAGCCTCAATGAGTCTCTCATTGACACGGCTTTGATCGCCTTCCATTTCACCCGTGTGTCTTGTGTTTTCCCTTGCGTGAATCTGTCCGTAAGCTCCTGCACACTTAACAAACGGAGCAGCCACAAGCGGGAAGAAAAAACAAACACAATACCCTAGACTAGAACACACACGGATATGGTCGCGCACTCACACGTTCGAACGGATTTTCTACCACACGGACTAGATAAGTTCGAATATGATTTCAAACACACGAACTAGCACGTTCAATATCCTCTAATCACGTTGACAAATTTACGTATTCAATGATCACAAAACGCATGAAATGAGGATTTGCACACGATAGACTTCTAGTCGTTAAACCTAGGCGCACGAAATGCTTCAATCTTTTAACGAAGGATTTGTTCTAGCTAATTTTTCACGTAACAAACTTTTGGTCCTTCGAACGTCCTTTTATATATATATATATTATTTTTTTGATTTTTTTGTAGGATTGAAAACAAGTTTTAACCGAAGATCAAAACGAAAATAAAACTAACCATTGGCGCTAGAACGAGCTCTGATACCACTTGACGCGATCCCGACTGAATTGACGCTCTAGACTTGGTTAGTGATGGATATGCCTTGCTGCAACGGATTGCACAAGGGTGTGTGGAGCGAGTGGTCACACGAGAGTTTTGGAAGGCTCTCGATTTATCGAGTTCGTCTTCAATGGATATGTCGCACCAAGGAAGAACGAACGAATCGTTGGATATGACGCACCAACGAAAGGATGCTGGATATTACGCACCAACAACCAAGAACTCACAAGGAATTCAAAAGAAGATCAAAAGATCAATTCAAAGTTTAATTTCAAAAGTTGGATCATTGTTCTCCCATGGGGTGGCCGGCCATAAGTAGATAAAACAAGAAAATTCAAACAAAAAGTACATTAAATGCTAAACTCTATGCAAATGCCTTCATTAATGCCTTGATATTTTCAAACAAGAACATAAATTCCTTGGTGGCCGTGCACCTTGGAATGCGTCCGTCTTGGGTCTTGTGGCGGGTCATTAATTAGGTCACGGGAAATAAGTGACTCGCGGTCTCGTTAAAAGGTGCACATGGGATTGCGTCCTTCTCGTGTCTTGTGTCCGGTCATTAATTAGGTCGCGGGAAATAAGTAACTTGCGGCCTCGTTAAAAACCCGTCATCGGAAAACCCGGTGGGACAAAACCGACGAGGGGAAAAGACCCTTACGTTTGGGCAGTGCCGATCTTATTCTTGGAGTACAGTGGCTTCAGTCTCTCGGACAGATTCGGTTAGACTTTAATCACGCGGGTCACTTAACCTAATCAATGACTGTTGCTGGTCGAGCTTCGGCTTGGATGATGTTCTTTAGGCTCGTGACATCACGTGAACTAGCATACTCCTCGTGAGTGTGGACGGTCGTGAGGATCCCGATAATAGCTTCCTTGAGCTTCGCGGCCTTGGCTCGGGTCATGGGACCAGCGGGTATGATCAAGGCATCCTCCTCTAGAGCTCGGGCTCGGTCACGGGACCGACATATTTTGACCTAATGGCGTCTCAGGTTGCGCTGGAGGTGGTCGTGTCTCAGGCCACGGGATTGGCATCTCGGGTCACGGAATCGGCATCTCGGGTTGCAGGAATGGCGTCTCGGGTCACGGCGTCTCGGGTCGCGGAGATTCCCTCTTCTTCCTCTCTGTGGGTCGCGTCCTCCTCACTGTTGTTGGTCGCGTCTTCAGCGTCCTCCGGGATCATATCAGTAATGGTGCTTCAAGGTCCGTGTGGGGTGAAGTCCTCCCCGACCCGTGCTGTTTCTTGTCGTGTTTGTTCCGTTATGATCCTCGAGTCTAATACTTTGTGCCGTTTACGTTCTTTAGCTCCAAAACGAAACAAATATGCATTATAACCTGTAAGAACATGAAAATACAAAAACAAGTAAAACAGATACAAAGTTACACGTAAAACATCGCATCTATCATCATAAACATCTCTAAAATCATGCGAGAAATACGTATAAAACGGGAAGATCAGAAATTCAAGACAACTTGGAGATGCAACAATACGTGGAGATTGAGGAGATGCCTCATCAGGCGATTTTAATCGAACAACAACTCCAGCGGTGAAAGAGCTCACGTTCTAGCCATGGGGCTGGAAATACAGCCATCAATGAGAGGAAAAATCGAGCTATCCGAGGAAAGACAACACGGTTCCAACAAGCCGAGACGCGCCCAAAGCGGTTCCACCGACCCGAGACGCGACAAAGTGGTTCCAGCGGCTCCACATGATAAGGGAAAGGCCGAGGCCACTACCTTGAGGGCTCGGGATGTGAAATGTTCCAAGTTTCACGGAAGGGGACACTATGCAAGTGAATGCACAAACAAGAGAGTCATGATCATTTGTGACGACGGCGAGTTCCAATTTGAGGACGAAGCGGCTGAAAACTCGGAGGAACACATGAGGAAGAACCGTGCAGCCTAAGGTCGACGAACAAGAACAACGAGAAAACTTATTCCATACCCGCTGCCCTATTCACGAAAAAGTGTGCAACATAATTATAGATGTAGGAAGTTGCATGAACATTGCAAGCACTACCATGGTCCGAAAGCTTGGATTGAAGGCCCAAAAACTCCCGAGGCCGTATAAGCTCCAGTGGTTTAACGAAAATGGCGAGATGAAAGTGACCAGCCAAGTGACCGTGCCTATTTCTATAGGCAAATACGAGGATGAAATCTTATATGATGTCCTACCAATAGAGGCGAGCCATATCATTCTCGCTAGACCGTGGCAATCGGATTGCAAGGTAAAACATGATGGTTTCACTAACAAACATTATTTTGAGTTTAATGGCAGGAAAACCATTCTTATCCCGTTGACGCCAAAGGAAGTGCTGCAAGATAAAATTTATTTAAAACAGCAAGGCGCATGCGTGCTTAAGTCTTCGAATTTCTACGCGAGATTGGGTGAGATCTAGAAATCGATTCACTCAAATCAATCCGTGTTATAATTTATGTATAAGGAAGCTCGCTCGAGCTTAGCTAACCTTGCACCGGTGCTACCGAGTGAGATTACCTCATTATTGCAAGATTATGGAGACGTCTTTCCCGAAGACAACCCCACGGGGTTGCCCCCGATACACAGTATTGAACATCAAATCGACTTCGTTCCCGGAGTCACGTTACCAAATCGGCCAGCTTACCGAACCAATCCAGTGGAAACCAAGGAGCTGCAAAAGCAAGTGGAGGAACTCATGGCCAAGGGACACATCCGACAAAGCATGAGCCCAAGCGCCGTGCCCGTTCTACTCGTGCCAAAGAAAGATGGCAGCTGGCGCATGTGTGTTGATTGCCGCATAATCAACAACATCACGGTGAAGTATCGACATCATATTCCTAGGATAGATGATATGCTTGATGAGTTGCATGGAAGTAGGATATTTTCTAAAATCAACCTTAAAAGTGGTTATCATCAAATTAGGATGAAAGAAGGTGATGAATGGAAAACGACATTTCAAACTAAACATGGATTGTATGAGTGGTTAGTAATTCCTTTTGGATTCTCAACTGCACCTAGTACTTTCATGCGCTTAATGAACCATGTTCTTCGAGAGTATATAGGTAGTTTCATAGTGGTTTACTTTGATGATATCTTAATTTAAAAACACGTTGGTCACCTAGAATCAATCCTAAAGGTACTTAGGAAGGAAGAACTATATGCAAACTCTAAGAAGTATACCTTTTGTATGGATAACGTCGTGTTTTTAGGTTCTGTTGTAAGTGCAGATAGCGTGAAGCTAGATAAAGAAAAGGTTAAAGCCATTCGAGAATGGCCGAGCCCAAAGACCGTCGGGGAAGTCTGAAGCTTCCATGGACTCGCAGGGTTCTATCATCGCTTTGTAACGGACTTTAGCACCTTGGCCACCCATCTCACCGAAGTCATCAATAAAAATGTTGGATTCAAGCGGGGAGCAGAACAAGAGGCAGCGTTCCAAACGCTAAAAGAGAAGCTTACTCATGATCCTTTATTGATTTTACCGGATTTTCTTAATACCTTTGAAATCGAATGTGATGTGTCCGGTGTAGGAATTGGTGCAAACTTGATGCAAGAATGGGAACCATTTGCTTATTTTAGCAAGAAGCTTGGAGGCGAAACCCTCAACTATGCCACATACGATAAGGAGCTTTACGCGATTGTGAGAATGTTGCAAACGTTGCAACATTACTTATAGTGTTTTCGAGCCCAGAGGCGAATGATTTTTAAGCCTGACGAGCAAGAAGGACCCATTTGCGAAAGGAGCGATACCTAAACAAGAGGAAACCAAAATTGATGCCCTGGATTAGCAGACCCTTCACAGTGAGCAAAAGAATCAGCAACAACACCTACCAACTCGACTTGAAAGATAAGTATATTGTGAGTCCCAGCTTTAATGTTACTAACTTGGCACCTTTTGTCGTAGATCAAACGAATTTGAGGAAAAATCCTTTACAAGTGGAAGGGCATGATATGATCCTGGACAACGTCGAGGACGCAACCCGAGCCGTGGAAAATGAAGAGGACACGACCCGTGCTGAGAAGGACGCACCCCATGCTGAAGAGGACGCGACACATGCTGAGGAGGAGGTGACTTATGTTGCCAAGGACGCGCCCCGTGTTGCCGACGCGACCCATGTCGCAAAGGATGCGACCCACGCTGCAGAAGAAGCGACATGAGCTGAACCAAATGGACGTAAGGTGGATGCGACCCGAAAGAAGGACGTTGGCCCCGTGACCCGTGCTAGGGCTAGAGAGGAGGAAGTCTTATTTATGACTTTAGATATTTTCTAGGTCATTTACATCTAGCCATGCATGGCTAACTAGCATTTATGTCTCATTTAAGTCCTTGCATGGCTACTTTGACTACTGATAACACGTAATCCGTTGTAGTTTTTATATCAGTCTTAGGTCTAGTTTCGAGTAGATTAATTAGATTTCATTCATTTATCGAGTTTATTCGAGGATTTCATCTACATTTCGTGTTTTGTGTAGGAAACGAAGACATGAGGAGAAACACGAGAGATTATGGCAATTTAACCCCGAAATGACAAGGTTCAACTTATGCAAGGCCGTGGATTGAAGTGAATATTCAAACACCGAGCGAAAGGAGCGGAAACAACCATTCAAGACCTACAC
>CM071860.1:21634192-21652516 GCA_036759665.1 Gynandropsis gynandra
TTCGTCTTTGACATGTAAGGACAGCTTTCCTTGTTGTACGTCTATCATCGCACCTGCAGTAGCTAAGAATGGCCTACCAAGAATAATAGGTATCCTAGTGTCTTCCGTTATCTCAAGTACAACAAAATCAGTGGGAATGCAAAGTTTTCCTACCATGGTGGGAACGTTTTCAATGATTCCCACCGGATGTCTTACTGTACGATCCGCGAGGCGTAGAGGCATCTTCGTCGGTTTAAGGTTCCCGAAGTCCATCCGCTTGAAAACTGAGTGTGGCATGATACTCACGCTTGCTCCTAAATCACACAAAGCATTATCGATATCGAGGTTACCTATTGTGCATGGAATGGAGAAGCTTCCGGGATCCTTCAACTTTGGTGGTAGCTTGTTCTGAAGAATTTCACTGCACTCCTCGGTGAGTGCTACTGTCTCGTTCTCTTCAATGTGCTTCTCTTTGGACATTACCTCTCTGATTAATTTGGCACGATTAGGCATCTTTTGGAGTGCTTCCACGTATGGCATGTTGATGTCTAGCTTCTTGAGACCCTCTATAAATCTGCCCACTCTCTCTTGGTTCTTACTGCTTACCAATCGTTGAGGATACGGTATCGGAGGTATGTACGCCGGAGGAGCAACGTATGGCTTATCTAAATCTGGTTCGACTCCTTCCATAATCGCAACCTTACCTTTTCCTCTATCCAAAGACGTACCAGCAGCATTACCTTGCTCATTCGAGGGCGAATTTTCAACCACATCACCGCTGCACACATAAATAGCATTCACGTACTCTCTTGGGTTAAGATCGGGCTTACCGGGAAGCTGTCCGGGATTCCGAGAGGATGAGGCAGCCTGTTGTGCTATGGAGTTTTCCAACATCTTCACATGTGTACTTAGAGACTCTACCTGATATTTGAGCTCACTAATCGCTGTCCCCACGTCCGTGTTGAATTTGGTTTGAATTGATTGTTGCTGCTTATGATCCTTAACAAATTTAAGCATCACTGCCTCAAAGTTTGATGAAGGTGCTTGAGGGTGTTGAGGGGCTTGCGGAGCTTGGTTGGTTGTTTTGCTGGAAATTATTCTGCCTTTGTGGAAACTCCGAATACCTTACCGGTTGAGTCGTTCGATACGAAAGATTCGGGTGATTCCTCCAACTCGGGTTGTAAGAATTCCCGAATTGCATGTTGCCCTGCTGCTGGGCATAATTCATCTGTTCGTAATCCTCATGTACTGTGCATTGATACGCTACATGGTCCATATCTCCGCAATTCGCACAGTACATGGCATTCGCTGCATTACCTACAGCTCTATTCTGATTAGGCTCATATAAACGACAAGTGCTATTAGTCATACCTCTCGTAGTGGACCACATGGTGTGGTTCATGGCGAGGTTATCAATCAGCTCAAATGCCTCCTCGACGCTCAGATCCATGAATGATCCTCTGGCAGCGTTATCCAACCTCATGCGGTGCTCATCTGAAATTCCGTTATAAAAAATTTGGATAACGTACCACTGCTCAAGTCCATGGTGTGGGCATGACTGTAGAAGATCCTTGAATCTACCCCACGCCTCAAATAGCGTTTCTCCATCTCTGCACCTGAATGTCGTGATTTCCCCCCTCATCTGAATCGTCTTACTCGGAGGGAAGAAGCGTGATAGGAACAGTGTGCAGAGCTGATCCCAAGTGGTGATAGATCCGGCGGGGAGTGATTGCAGCCAAGTTTTCGCTCTTCCCCCAATAGAGAAGGGAAAGACACGCAATAAGATTGCATCCTCAGAGACTCCGTGAATTTTGAACGTTCCTGAAAGTTCGAGGAAGTCTCTAAGGTGCTGATGGGGATCCTCATGGTTTCCACCCATGAATTGCTTCTGATAAAGCATGTTGATCATCACTGGCTTAATCTCAAACTGCTCTCTTGCAACAGCAGGCATCCTTATGGCTGTATGCACGTTGTTCATGTTCGGCACCACGTAATCCCTTAGACGACGGGGTGGAGGAGCCTGTAATTGTCGTGGTTGAGGCACGAGTGGCTGTTGCTGCATTTGCCCCAAATTACCGAGAGGTAACTGAGCATGTTCACGGCCGTTCTGATTATCCATATTCTGTTGTTCTGACGGCTCTGTGTTGTCTTCTTCCTTACCCTTTCTCAGTAGTCTGCAAGTTCACTCGATCTCTGGGTCGATTCTGAGTAGACTAGAAGTACCTTGCGACCTGGTCATACACCAAAAAGAACGAACGAAAGGAATTTAGGCAGAAAGAATCGAAAGTAAAAAGCAAAAAGAAAATAAAAACAAAAATAAAGCAAGAAGGACTCTAGGTTCGAATCTAAGACGCGTTGACAATAGTCCCCGGCAACGGCGCCAAAAACTTGATGCGTATCAGAGTAAAATATAACCTAATCTACCCGCAAGTGCACGGCACGTGTGTAGTATTTTAGGTGTCGATCCCACAGAGACTACGCAACGCTACCTAAACCCGAACTACGAATCAAACTTGCTAACGAAAGAATATGGATTAAGAATGAAATACTGAAAGTAAATAAACTACTTGGGTTCTAACGATAAAACAAGCGTCCTAGGAAACCGGTTTCACCACAAGACTACCGAAACCAACGATCAACCTATCTATCATGCAATCCCAGTTAAAGCTATCTAAGGCGGACGATCCTAACATGATATCTACCCTCTCTCAAGGCATAGACACGTGATCTAGACAAGCTGCCCCCTACTTTCGTGGCTGACACCTTGAACTAAACCCATAAACTCTGTGATTCGCCCGTTCACCCTCAACCGTTGCTACCCTACTTTCGTGGCCTAACCTCGGTTGTTCTAAACCTGACTTTCTAGGACTAGAATTCTCCTTTCGGTCCTTCTCCTAACCCCTAACACATGCATCTACGTGGCCAGCGCAAACACAAGTAAATTGAAGTACTCAGATAAAGAATAGATAAACTAAAACGGGAAGATGCATTCAAAATAGATCAAAAGCGGTCTCGGGATAGCCAAGGGCTAATCCCTTCTCCTAGAACAAACAAACTACTCGCTCATGCGTCTGTAAAGAAACATAAACATAGTAGAAAGTCTAAGGAACATAAAAACCAAACAAAACCGAAGTGGTGCTGCTTGATCGCAACAGCTCGGGCATGTGCTTGCCCGAGTCGTGTGGTTTGTCCTGTCCAAAGCCCCGTGGGTTCTGCCCGATCGTGTAAGGCTTGTACCCGACCGGGTGGAGGCTTCTCCATGCTCAATCTCGTCCCGTTTGTCCCGTGATGATCCCCGAAGTTGCTCCTTAGCTCCGTGCATGTTCCTTTAGCTCCAAAATGGTCCAAATACGCGTAAAAACCTGTAAGAACATGAAAAGCACGAAAGCAAGTAAAACGGATACGGAATCATACGTAGAACATCACATATGTATCAAAAACGTCTCCTAAATCGTGCAAGAAATACGTATGAAAACGAGATGATCACAGGTCATCCTCATCACAACAGAGCATGATCGGGCAAGACCTAAGCTCGACCCGTGCATTGTCTTCGGCATAATTTGGGATAATGAATAGCCCGACCGATTAGAACGATAAGCCTGATCGGGCTCCCTCCTTTGAGAACAGCACGACTGAGCAGACATCGTGCCCAACCCATGCGTTCGTCTTGGAAAAAAATTGAGAACATCTACAGCCCAATCGAGTTTATGGAGGACACGACCAGGCTATCTAATTTTGCAATGAGCTTGACGAATAAATGTGCTTTCCCGATCCAGCATTCTCTGTTGACAATATTTCGGCTGAAATTTCCAAGTCTCCTTCATCAGCGAAGTATTCTAAGCCCGATTGAAGCATTGAGAAGGCACCTAAAGTGGAACTTAAACCCTTACCATAAGGGCTCAGGTATGAATTCCTTGGACTCAATTCTACTTACCCCATTATTGTTAGCGGCGCTTTGGATAGCACATAGATAGACATGCTGCTGAAGGCACTCAAGCGTTATAGAGCAGCCATTGGATACACTCTAGATGATATCCCTGGGATCAGCCAAACCATTTGCATACATGGAATACATCTAGAATACGAATCCTAAAATTCCATTGAACATCATCGAAGACTCAATCATAACATGATGGAAGTTGTCAAGAAGGAAGTGCTCAAGTTGCTTGATGCAGGTATCATCTATCCAATTTCAGACAACACACGGGTGAGTCTAGCTCAAGTCGTACCAAAGAAGGGAGACATCACAGTTGTCCCTAATGCGAAGAACAAATTAATATTGATCAAGACAGTTATAGGGTGGCGAATGTGCATCGACTACAGAAAGCTGAATGCATACACCAGGAAATATGATTTCTCGTTGCCTATCATTGATCAAATGCTTGAACGTTTAGCTTTTCACTCCAATTTTTGTTTCCTTGATGGCTATTCAAGTTTCTTCCAGATACTGATCCATCCCAACGACCAGGAGAAGATGACGTTTACCTGTCCATTCGGCACCTACGCTTACCGTCGCATGCCATTCGATTCTTGTAACACTCCCACTACATTTCAACGCTGCATGACATATGTTTTTTCTGGTATTAATGGTGATATTATGGAAGTCTTTATGGATGACTTTTCTGTCCATGGACCTTCCTTTGATAAGTATCTAATCAACATTTGCAAGATTTTGGATAGATGTTTGTATGTTAATCTCGTGCTAAATTGGGAAAAATGTAACTTCATGATCAGAGAATGCATAGTTTTGGGACACAAAATTTCAGAGAAAGGCATTGAAGTAGACAAAGCTAATAAAGCGGTGATAGAGAATATGGAGTTTTCTGGGACATGCGAGTTTCTATAGATGGTTGATCAAGGACTTCTCTACAATTGCTAGACCTCTCACAGAATTTCTCAGCAAAGATGCGAAGTTTGAGTTCACTGAGCAATGCCTAAACACCTTTGAAACTTTAAAGAAGTCTTTAATCTCACCTCCCATTATATCGCCACCAGAATGGGAGCTCCCATTCGAGCTCATGTGCGATGCTAGCGACTAAGCTTTGGGAGCAGTGTTGGGACTGTGGAAAAAAAAGCTACTGCATGCAATATATTATGCGAGCAGAACTCTAGATGACGCTCATTCTAACTACACCATGATAAAGAAAGAATTAGTTATAGTCATCTTTGCCTTTGAAAAGTTTCGGTCCTACCTTGTTGGATTTAAGGTTATTGTGTACACCGGGCATGCTGCACTGAGATACCTTCTTATAAAAAAGGATGCCAAACTGAGGCTCATTGTTAGATACTATTCCTACAAGAGTTTGATTTGGAAATCAGAGACCGAAATGGGGCTGAAAATGGAGTTTTTGATCACCTCTGACGCCTAGAAATTCTCAAGAGTATACCAATTGATGAGTTTCTTCAGGATGACCATGTACTAGCTATCACCGCCATCTCAGAGCCGTGGTACACAGATTTTGTTAACTATCTCGTCTGTACATGGGCTGAGCTACAATGCAAAGAAGATGTTCTTGCACGACGTAAAGGCTTATTATTGGGATAAGGCCTTTCTTTTCAAGAAAGGCACAAACAAATTATTCAGTCGGTGCATTCTGAAAAAGAAATTCAACAAGTAATTTTCCTCGGCAACGTCGCCAAAAACTTGATGTTGGCCTAGTATGTATAGTTAAATCAAGTTTTAATTCCTAGACCACTCTACCGCAAGTATATGGATCGTGTAATTTCAGGGTTGAACTCAACGACCTAGTGTGAGCATTAAAACTAAGACTCAATAGTAGAAGATCGATTAATATATGGTTTTCAAGCTAGAAAAAAAAGCAAAACATAAAGAGAACAGAAAATGAAAACAATGCAGGGACTGGAGGATTATCAAGCATAAAACTAAGACACAAAAGAATAACAAGCTTAAATTTGATAAGATAAAGCACCACGAGTTTCGAAAATGTCGAAACTTGTGATGGACATTTCTATGAATCATGAAATCTGATTATATCACTCAATCGGGAACTCAAGCTCAAATATCGGAAGTGACTCTCTCGATGCCTAAATCCACTACCTAGGAAATCAACGTACTCATCTCTTGATGTGGCAAATAACCAACCTAGATGCATGAGGAACACTATCACCGTTCCTAAATAGATTAACTGACCGGTTAGATTCTCATTAATCTAACTTCTCAGCCAAGACAAGCTGATCATCTCGTTTTCGTACACGATTCTCGCATGATTTTGCATATGTTTATGACGATGGTTGCGATGTTTACGTGTGATTTTGTATCCGTTTTACTTGTTTCCATGTTTTCATGTGCTTATAGGTTTTAATGTGTATTTGGTCCATTTAGGAGCTAAAGAACATACACGAGACAAAGTACGAGCATAAGAGATTATAACGGAGCAAACGGGATGAGAAACGGGCAAGGAATGCGATACAAAATGAGGAGACTTGGCCCCCCGTGGGGTGGTTTCCTTAGCCCGCTCGGGCTGAACATCCAGCAGAAAACGCCCCGCTCGTGCTCACCTTCAGCACGCACGGATTGAGCCTCATGAGGAGCCCGCGTGGGGTGGTGTTCCAACAGATTTTGCCCGAGTTGTGCTAAACCTTAGCACGCACAGGTCATGCAAAAGGTTAGGGAGCCCGCACGGATTGCCTTCTTAGCTCGCACGGAGCATGTTCGTAACAACTACCCTAGAATTTCTCCAACGGAGAATTTGTTTAAAAAGGGACCCCCAATTGAGTTCGGATGAAAGAAAACACAGAGGAGAACCCTAGGAGGGTACATAACATCCATCCATCCGTTCAAGCGCCCTCTTTGACAAGAGACTCAACAAGGACTCGGGAATTGATTCAAGATCATCACTCGTTTGATATTTCTATGCTCCTTACTTTACTTATTTAGTTTATGTTGTTTAGACTCATGATCGAGTAGTAGATTTGTTCTAGGAGATAGGATTAGCCCATGGCTATCCCGGAACCGTCTTTGATTTGTTTATGAATGCATTTCCCCATTTCATTTATCTATTCTTTGTCTGAACGCTTAATGACTTGTGTTTACGAATGGCCACATATATGCATGTGTTAGGGATTAGGAGAAGGACCAAAAGGAGAATTCTAATTCTAGAAGATCAGTCTTAGAACAATCGAGACTAGGTTACGAAATTAGGGTAGTAACGATCGAGGGTTGAATCGGGTGAATCATGAATCGTAATGGGGTTTAGTTTGGGTGTCAGCCACGAAAGTAGGGGATGACTAAATCGAACCACGTTCCTATGCCTTGAGAGAGAGGGTAGATTCTACATTAGGATTTTCCACCTTAGATATCTTGATAGGGAATGCACGATTAGATAGATCGAAGATAGGTTTCGAAAGCTATGTGGTGAAACCGTATTCTAGAACGTTTGTCTCTTTGTTTAGAACTCGTTATTCCACTACATCATCATACTTGCATTTTATAACCATCATCACATCACAACAAGCATTGACTCTTGTTTGATTCTTAGGCCGTGTCGCATTAGTCCCTGTGGGATCGACACCTAAATTACTATACACGTGTCGTGCACTTGCGGGTAGTTTTAGGTTAACTTGTTTGACTTAACACGCATCAAGTTTTAGGCGCCGTTGCTGGGGACTAATTGTCAACATGCCTTAGTTTCAGATTTAGAATCATACTTGTTTTTGTTTTCTTTGTTCTTATTTTCTTTTTGTTTCTTTCTAATAATTGTCCTTACTTGTCTTTTGTTGGTGCATGACCCGATCTCAAGGTAATTCGAGTTTAAATCGAATTGACCCCGAGATTGAGAGAACGATTCGACAGCGAAAGAAGGGCAAGGAAGACGAAAGAGTAGACACCACCAACCCACAAACAATGAACAATCAAAACGATGAATTGGATGGTCACGCACAGCCGCAATTACCCGTAGGTAATTTAGCGCAATTACAACAACCGCAGGCTCCTCCACCACGTCGGCTTCGCGATTACGTGGTGCCGAACATCAGTAACGTCCAAACCGTAATAAGAATGCCCGCTGTTGCGAGGAAAAAATTTGAGATCAAGCCTGCGATGATCAACATGTTATACCAAAAGCAATTCATGGGCAGGAATCATGAAGACCCTCATCAACACCTACAAGACTTTCTAGAGCTTTCAAGCACATTCAAAATATATCGAGTATCAGAAAATACGATTTTGTTGCGTCTTTTCCCCTTCTCAATTGGGGGACGAGCAAAACATGGCTTTAATCTCTTCCCGCTGATTCGATCACCACATGGGACCAGCTTTGCACGACATTCCTATCACGGTTCTTCCTTCCGAGCAAGACGATCTAAAAGAGAGGAGATATCACTATATTTAGATGCCGAGAGAGTGAGACATTATTTAAGCATGGGGGAGATTCAAGGACCTTTTGCAAATGTGTCCTCATCACGATCTAGAGCAGTGGTATGTGATCCAAACATTCTACAATGGGATCACGTATGAGCATAGAACGGTGTTAGACAACACTGCTCGAGGATCATTTATGGAATTAAGTGTGGAAGAGGCATACAAGCTAATCGAAAATCTTTCCATGAACCACACCATGTTATCTACACCAAGAAGTATTCCAAACAAGACATGAGGTCTTTACGAAGTTGATCAAAGAAGCGCAATGGACAATGCGGTAAATGCCATGTATTGTGCAAATTATGGAGATACGGATCGTATGGCTTAGCAATGCACAATGCAAGAAGGCATGGAACAAGTGAACTACGCCCAACAGCAAGGCAACGCGCAATTCGAGAACACCTATAACCCGAATTGGAGAAACCATCCAAATCTCTCATATCACACGATCCAACCGGTGAAGTATTTGGGTTTTCAACAAAGTCAGCAGCCATATCAGCAATCGCAGCCATTCCAGCAAGTCTAGCAAGCTCCTCAACCTACTCAAGCTCCTTCATCAAGCCTTGAGGCGGTGATGCTCAAATTCATCAAGCAACAACAATCGACTCAAGCTAAATTAAACGAAGAAATGGGAGCAACGATGAATGAACTCAAAACTCAAGTGGGGACTACGATCAATGAGCTGAAAAGTCAAATGGACTCCTTGAGCATGCATGTGAAGATGCTAAAAAACTCTGTTGCACAGCAGGCTGCATCATCCTCTTGGAATCCCGGAATGCTACCCGGAAAGCCCGATCACTTTGTGCAGTGAGGATACGATCGAGAATCCGCCCTCCAAATCGCAAGAGAACATTGCTGGAAATTCGATAGACAAAGGAGAGGGCAGAATTGTGATCATGGAAGGGTATGAGCCAGATTTGGAGAAGCCGTATGTTGCTCCACCGACGTACGTACTTCCTGTACCATTTCCTGGACGTTTGGTGAGCAGCAAGAATCAAGAGAGTGTGACCAAATACTTCCGTTGCCTCAAGCAGCTCGACATCAACATGTCGTTCGTGGAAGCCCTCCAAAAGATGCCTAATGGAGCAAATTACCTTAAAGAGGTTCTTTCCAAGGAGAAGCGTATCAAAGAGAGTGAGACAGTAGCACTCACTGAAGAATGTATCGCCATTCTCCAAAACAGGCTGCCACCTAAGTTGAAGGACCCTAGAAGCTTCGCTATCCCATGCACCATAAGAGTCATTGACATCGACAAAACTTTATGCGATTTCGGAGCAAGCATGAGCCTAATGCCACATTCGATCTATAAGCGTATGAACTTCGAGAATATCAAGCCTACCAAGATATGTATATGACTAGCGGATCATTCGGTAAAGTATCCGGTTGGAATAATTGAAAACATTTCCACCAAGTAGGTAGTATTTGCATTCCCACTGATTTTGTTGTAATTGATATTGAGGAAGATGCTAACATGCCTATACTTCTTGGTAGACCATTCTTAGCTACTGTAGGTGCGAAGATAGATGTACAACAAGGGAAGCTCTCTCTACGTGTTGGTGACGAGAAGATTGAATTCCATTTGTCCAGCCCCATAGAGTCATGATATAGAGTTGATGTGTTGGACGAGTCGGCGAATGGCACATTTGATCGAGTAAGTATTTTCGATCCTTTTGAGAGAGGCCTAATGAAAGTTTGCAATGGTGCAGGACTTACCAATGAAGGAGCCAAGGTCTATACTAAATTCGTGAGTGCCATTGAGGCATTGCAAGACGCGCCACATGAGAAGATGTTGCACGAAGCGCTCACTGATTTTGCGGTAGAGAAGGCGTCTAGGCTTCAGTTCGAACATCTTCCTTCCTCTTTTCGGCATGAGACGCGAAAGCCACCCATTTGTCTCAAGAAGCGTAGGAGAGTGAGACATTCAATGTCTATCCACAGAATGCTTGAGGAGGATAGCCGCAAAACATCCATCGATGATCGAAGGAGGCTACACCAAATATTGGAAGAGAAAAGAGCCACGACGACAATGCGCAATGAGAAAGACTTTTGGCCAGGTGATTTAGTTCTACTTTTTAACTATCGACTTAAGCTTTTCCCGGCAAACTACGTTCTTGTTGGTCCGGTCCTTTTCAGGTTATATAGGTGTTTACACATGGAGCAGTAGAACTATGGAGCGAGTCGAGCGGGACATTCAAGGCAAGTATGCAGCACCTAAAGCTATATCAAGTCGCTCAACCGATCGAAAGCGGAAACTTCATCTCCTTATTTGATCCACACTGATAATTTGAAATCTGAATAATTCATTAGAATGAGCCTAAACGGCTATATGTACAAAGGAGAACATTAGACCTAATTACAAGATTAGACCTAATTACAAAAAATACGTTTATACCCTTTTTACATGTATATCCTTTACACGCCCCCTCAAGATGGACCACCCGTGGTGAGTCCAATATTGGAGCATAAGACCTCGAATGGTAGTCTCGGAAGAGGCTTCGTTAGAATGTCTGCAAGCTGATCAGCGGCTCGAACATGAGTGACCCGAAGAGTGTTCGACTCAACCAGGCCGCGAACGAAGAGATAGTCGAGAGCCAAGTGTTTCATCCGAGAGTGGAAAACTGGCTTAGCACTTAGATATGTTGCTCCAATGTTGTCGCAGTAGATGGTGGGTGGTGCTGATGACGTAATTCCAAGCTCAGATAATAACGCGATGACCTAGAGAACCTCTGCGGCTGTGGACGCAATAGATCAGTATTCAGCTTCAATAGACGAACGGGAGAGTCCGGATAGCTTCTTAGACGACAAGGAAATAACTCGACATCCATTGATGCACGCCATCTAGGATCCTTTAAGGCTTGAGTGATATTTTCCAGTTCACTTTCTACCTGAGCAACAAGAGCAGATCGGTTATTGTGCTTAGTAACATTACTCTTTGAACGAGTAACCATGGGTGAGAATCGGTTCGAGGACGTTGTGGCGGCATGTCCAAGATGATGAGCTCAGGAGACTGTGACGATGTTGGTGGCGCAACATCAGACGGAGTCGGAAACCGAGAGACAGTATCCGAGGGTTGCAGCGGCGAAGGATCCGAGCTTAGGGGCTGAGACGGCAATGGAGCAATGAGCGGCGGCGAGAAGGATGGTATAGGGCTGACACTAGGTTGAGGGGTGGCAACGGTGGTTGGCTTTTTGGTTTGTGGGAAGAATTTGGTAGGGTCGGCAAAGGGATAGATAGACTCAAAGAATTGAACATGACGTGAGACAAAAATGCGCGACCTAAGAGGATCAAGACAAACGTATGCACTTTGAGTGGATGAGTACCCGAGGAAGACACATGGATCAAACTTGGGTTCTAATTTGTTGGCTGTATAAGGACGTAACCATGGGTAACATAGACATCCAAAGACACGAAGCTTTGGTCCATCAGAGCTTCACGTCGAGGATGTCGTTAAATTCAAGTCTGGGACGAGTAGCTCACGTTTGTCAGGTGATTTCGTTTCATTTTCTAACTTCTTAGCCAAGACACGCCGCTAAACTTATTCAATCAAGGGATTAACAATGATGAAAGCATTAAGAACAACCAATTAAACCATTGAGAGAACAATCTGAAATCAAGCATTAAGATCCAAAAAAATCCATTACAAAAGCACCCCTAACCCATGACAAAGAGGTTTACTCACAAATCATAGATACCAACACAAAGTCATAGATGAATGTCATACAAATCATGGAGAATAGCAAAGAGATGAAGTTTCAATCTTCCTTATACTCAATACCATCCTTGAATCGAGTTCTTCATCTTCCAAAATCACCTCCCCAACTCCTTTCTCTGCAAACGACGTCCTTTGGCCTAAACGACGTGCCCGCTAGCTTCCTTTCTTCTTTTCTTTTATTTCGCGTGAAAACACGTTTTAGGTTTCAGTATCGCCCTACCGGCAACAACAAACCACTCGGTCAGGCACTTCTTTAAAAGGGGCGATCGCCCGAGAAATGGAGTTGCCCAGGCCGTGCGTTCTCTTCGGGGCATCTTGTGATTAATGAGCCCGATCGGGCTGTTTAAGGCACCCGGTCGAGCATTTTTGAACCCATAGTTTTGCGGCATTTGCTTGTCTTTGCGTCCCGATATCTTCATTTTCTGCAAAATACGAGAAAGCGATAGAAGAAACCTCAATCTGCTTAATATATGGGTAAAGTCTAAAATCATAATAAAAAATAATCCTAAAAAGAGATAAAAACCCTAAGACAAATCACGCATTGTCAAAATCCTCCAGACTTGAATCTTTGCTCGTCCTCAAGCTAAATCCAATGCAATGTCATAAGGAGGAGAAAAGTGTTTGCCGAAATCAGAATGAAGCTATTGGGGTCACCCGCTATTCCGAATAACATGTCATAAGATAATATAAATTCATAATTTTTGTAATCACGAAGACAATAGTTCAATATAGAAACTTATTTTCATTTATAATTATCAAATTATATGTTATAGGCTTACAATGTAGATGAAGAGATAAACAAAATATATGAAGAGATAAGGTAGTAATAATTCATAGAATTAAAAAGTAATAAAGAGGGAGAGTAAATAGAGAATATGAAGAGTTGGAGAAACTCAAAATACATTCACATAATAATTACTATTTTATAATACTAAAGGATTTTTATTCAATTACGATAGATGCCACATCTACAACCTTGTCATTTTTTAAAATTTTCTGTTATAGACTTTTTCCATTAATTTCTCCACTCAAGTTTTACGTTATGGTCTTCTTCCTCTATCCCTACAAAATCTCTCCCATTATTTTCCCACTACTTTTTTCAGTTATGGTTATGTTCTCCTTCCCTATAAAACGCCTCAGTGTCCTTGAACACGCCACATCCTTCCACTGTCTTTCCAACCTCAAAAGGGCAGCTTCAGAGACTGTCGAGGATCAGAAGTCTAAGGTATTGACTAGAAAGCAAACCTAGAAGAAAATCAATGAGATTTCATCACAGAGAGATGGAAAAGGCGAAGCGATGACCACAAGCTTGGCGAACTCAGGAACGATGCAAAAAGTGATGACTTTGGAGAAGGAACTATACATTCTCCCATGAGTTGTATGAAATTATCGGTGTATAGACAACTTTACTTAAGGTTGAGTTGCACCGGGCAGCAGTTATGGATAGCCATGAAGGAGCTTTGAGTCATTTGCTGTTAGTGAATGGATATTCAAATTGTGGTGACTGGTGAACCCTGTGCAATGTATCTGACATTTTTGTATTTGACTGATTGGTGCAGACTCTTGAAATACTTCATGCATTTTCTTCGTTTATATGGTTTATTGGTCTAATAACAGTTCATTTTTTGGTCAATTTTAGTGACGCCACATCAACATTGACATGGAAATACAGTCAACGTTTTAATTTAATGTTATATTAGTATATTTTTCAATTTAATGTTTTCAATCTTATATTAATATGTTATAATTGTATTAATCTGACTGAACCATATTAAAATAAATTGTTGCCTCCAATTTTGTTTTTTTTAAATATTATTCTAAATTACCAAATACAAAATACTATATAAAACAATAAACAACACATTTTTATTAAAATATTTTATTAAAAATAAACATAACATTTTTATAACATATATTTTAATATAATTCATATTTATAAAAGTTAATTACGACCAACATTACAACATTATAGCGTTATAAAGTAAAACCAACATTATAACATTTTAACATTTTGTATAAAAATATTACAACAACCAAATTCATTTTTATAATCTCAACATTTTGTACTAACATATATGTTATTCATTTAATATGAATGCCACCGATTTGATATATACATATATGTATATATATTACAAGAGAAATTATATATATAAAAGTTCTTGCAAAATGAGGTTTGTGGTGAAACCATCTAAGCAAGTCTTTTTTTAAAATTAATTTTTTATTAAATATAATTATATTGATCATTAATGTAATTAAATGACTTGTATTTTTGAAGTTACCCCTAAAATTCTTAAATATCTCTTTTAGTATCTTATTAATAGCCACGAAATATCTTATAAATATTTAGAATGTTTTTACATTTATTATATAATCAAATATTAATATATTATTTATAATTATATATTTATATAAAAATTATATATATATAAAAGTTCTTGCAAAAGGAGGTTTGTGGTGAAGCCACCTAAGCAAATCTTTTTTTTAAACTAATTTTTTTTATTAAATATAATTATATTGATCATTATGACTTAAAATTTTTAAATATCTCTTTCAATATCTTATTAATATCCATAAAATTTTTAAATAAAAATATAAAAAATCTATATATATTATAAAAATATAAATATTTACAATGTTTTTACATTTATTATATATAATCAAATATTAATACATTATTTATAATTATATATTTATATAAAAATCATATATATAAAAGTTCTTGCAAAAGGAGGCTTGTGGTGAAGCGACCTAAGCAAGTCTTTTTTTTTTAAACTAATTTTTTATTAAATATAATTATATTGATTATTAATCTAATTAAATGACTTAAAATTCTTAAATATCTCTTTTAGTATCTTATTAATAGCCACAAAATTTTTACTTAAAATATAAAAAAATCTATATATATATTATAAAAATATAACTTTTCTATTCAATCTTTAATGTGTGGTCATAATCACATAATTTAATTATTAAATTGGAAAGAGAATAAATTTTACCAAAATTTTGTTATCACTATTGTTTTACATCACATATACTTTTTAATTCTTAATTTTTAAAAATAAAATATTATTATGAAAGGTTAAAAATATATTTTTTATGAAAAAACATTAAAATATGATGGAAGCTAAAAGATCTTTCTCAATATCAATGTCCATTTCTTCCGTCATTATATCCACTCCTTTCAAACTTTAAAATAGTAACGATTTCTCATTTATAAAACATGATTTTTAAAAATTCATATAAAATTGATATAGTTATTAATTACATTATAATATATTTAACATTCATGTGCATTGTCATTTTATTCAACGATACCAATAAAATTCATGCAGATTGTATATCATTCGAAAATTCTTGAAAAATAATATTCAAATAATTTCTACACAATATGTTTTTAAGCTAGATGATACACAGTTTTTAATAGAAATACTCGGATAAAAGAACATTGATCTCTTTATGTATCTTGTTTTTATTTACGTACATTTTCTTATTATATGAGCTTTTAAAATTGATTTTTTAAAGTTTATATAACAATCATACAAAAATTTTTACATATTTTCTAAATTAATGTCGTTTTAGATAATATATTCTTTTATGATGCTATAAAAAAAATTTAGTACATCAATTCATGATAATTAATTGTCTCCTTATTGATCATAAATAAATTTAAATCTTAACAAAAGAGTTTAAATTCACATTCATTAATTTATACTAAATCATAATGATTCATTATTTTTAGAAAAAACTATAAAAAAATACAATTTTTTAAAAGACCGCACATCCTGCGGGTTTATAACCTAGTTATATATATATAAGTTGTTGCAAATGGTGGCATTTGGTGAAGCTACCTCATCAACCAATTTTTTATTTTTATTTTATTTTGGAATACAAAAAGTCACATCATTCATCACTTTAAATCTCCATCCAAACATTTTTTACTAAATTTTTTATTATTTAAAATATCAATTTTAAATGTTTTTTAGTATGAGAAGTTCAACATGTAAAAAATTTAAAAAGTAAATGATTAAAAATAAGAATTCTAATTTAAACGTTTTTATCTCTAAAAAGTTCAACACAAAATAAATTAAAAAATCAGACGAGTAAAAATAAAACATGTTTCGTCCCTTAGAAGTTCAAGCGGCTTCTTCTCATGTTCTCTTTATCTCTACAAGATGGAGTTCTCGTCGTCGTCGAATCGAAACCTCACATTCATGTCGATCTCCTCTTCGAATTCTATCGAACGACCTTTGTATCTAAGCTCTGATAATCCAAAGGAGATTATGGATTTGTTTCTCCTTATGTCGGATCTTCAAATGAAAGTCGAATTCCAACCGATCAAATTGTCCCTTTTACATATGAGAAGGTATAGATTTATTTCTCCTCATGCCGCCTTCCTGAATGCTTTGTATCACTACTCGAAATACAATTCGTGTTCTAGCTTATTGTTGGTAGACGAACTCTTGACGCTTGGCAGACAAATCTCGAAGCTCCTCTTCCACCTCCACTTCTTCGTCTTGGTCCTTATCGTAAGGAACTTGATATCTCGATGAAGACAAAGAGGGCGACACAGATGATAATGTGGATGATCATCTCGACACCATCGTTGTTGGCTTGAATCCCGAAACCATCGTTGTCGGCTTGAATACAGGCACCATCGCTTTCGGTGAACCCATGTAAGTTGAAAATGCTTGCCCATCAATTGTATGAAAAAAATGCTTCAATAAACCAATATGGTTATCTTTTAGTCCTTATGGATGGAAATAATGTGTTATTTTTCTTCACATGATCTCTACGATCTGAAGCGAAGACTGTTTCATCCTAAATTTGGAGATGAACGTGATAGTGAAAGGTTACTACATCCGAAAATCTGCCAGTTCGATAGATAACCCCATTAGTCCTTTTTGTTGTGCAACCTTATTGTAAGAGGTAAATTATTATGTATGTCTTTACAAGCTTAAAGAGATGGAAAAAAGACTTCGCCTTTGTTTCCATCCATTGAATCATGTCATGATGATTAGGATATCGTTGTCAAGGAAGCATAGATGCCTATATTGGTATTTTGTATGTGATAGGATTGTTGCTTGATTCGTGAGTCTCCATTCTTTCTTGAAGGCAAGATTGTCTGTTTGAGTTTATTAGTCGATTTAGTTGTTATATGAATCTTTCGTTTCAAGGTTTTCATCATTGGTTTCTGTATGAATGATTAGATTTTGATTCTTCGATACCTTATATTGGTTGTATGAGTGAATTAAATAAGCATGTGCTCATTTGTGTGTCTTTACAATCATCTCAATTTCATATTATTATCTTCTTTTTGGTGCAGTACCTTAATGAGAACAAAAAATTGATCATTGCAATTTTTCAAAATCAGAACCTTTGAAAGTTCCAGAATTTGCTCAGTGAGTATCGATTTATTAAACATTCAATGGTGATTTGGAAATTATGTATATATGTTGTTTGTAGTACCTTATGTTTTACATTTTGTTGAGAATCGATGTCATCATGGTAACCTCACTTGTCTTTTTCTTATACTTATAATCTATCATGCTAATTTTAACATATCTATATAATCTATGTTCTTATGTATCATGTATCAAGCTCTTCTTCATAATAATTTGATGTATCTGGCTACAATGGCTGATGCATAACCTCATTCATAGACTCGAGCAGCAACACCAGTTTTGATGATGACTCCATAGGTGGGTTTCAAGTACAGAGGCGTTCATAATTTTCTTTTGTTATTAGTTACTCATCAATCCCTTGCATTGTCGACATGTAATGGAAAACAAGACAATACTATTGTTCCTATTACTGGTGTGGCATGTGCAGATAACACATCATCCTTTAATGCAACCACCAAACTACTTCAAACAACACCCACAAGGCATAACAATGCGTCAACAAACACCACTCAGAATATTCCCTTTTAAGAGGCTCATCACAATTCCATATTCCTCATCATTATCATCAAAATCCTTAGCATCAACATCTAAATCCACATTCCATGGCAGGGCATCTTGGGATCAGACCCATCAGAATAAATAACAAAGGACTGCAGCATGCCATGCACCACAAAAAACCGCTTTTGGAAACAATGAAAATGATATATAATACCTTCTAGATTTGGGTATTATTTGGGTATCACATGATGTTACTTTTCGGGTGACTAAAGTTTTAACACTACACACGATTTACGTTCTCTCCGCCGCCCATTTATCACAAAAAGGAAGATCTTAGTTTCATAGAAGTT
>CM071860.1:21670792-21701695 GCA_036759665.1 Gynandropsis gynandra
TCCGTATTCTTGCGGAAGCGTTAGTCTAGGTTTTTATAACTTGATATAACGCACATCACCTATTGAACCATTCCACTTTCTTTCCCAAACAAATATCTAAAGGCCCTAGGATCGTAAATTTTTTTTGACTTCTTCAATGTTGAATTTATTGACTCGGTGCCACTAGTGGTTAATAAGTTGTACTTTTCTCCCTTGTACACTCCTGTCAGAAATGTTGCATCCACAACAACCACTTTACGCATGTATTTCCATCCCTTTATAGCTGCTCCGACAGCCATAAAAGGTATTTGAAGCTTTTCCCATCATTGTCGAGCTGAAGATTTGCGACAGATGCGAGATTTCTTTTTGTAAACATGTGCAACCCCCTAGAAGCCTCCTATAATGTTCAAAGTCATCACCACGAATCTTCTTTTGAGCACTGCATTTGCCTCTTATTGCCATCAAATACAATACATTGGCACGGTATTTTGCTTTTAGACGAGCCATCAATTCTTTTGCTGGAGGTGTTTCATAATTTTCGGCATATTCCTCTTTTGAATAATCCTTAACCATTTGCGATGTACCCTTTGTAGCTTCGGTCCATTTAGATACAGATGATAAGTTATGAATGGTATGGTGTGTTCTCACACTAAACCGTTTGGAATTCGGGATTGCTGCCACGTGTAATTTCCATTTACAACCACTTCGGGCAAACTTGCATCGTACTTCCCACAGCTTCGTATCAGATCTCAATGTTGTATATCTAAACGAAGCTTTGATTGAAACCTTCCTTACAAATGTCTATACATCCTTCTTGCTCTCAAACTCTTGCCCATCTTTAAGATCCAATCCATCTTCGAACTCGAAGATATTATTTTTGCTATCGTGAACTACCATTTCCGAGTTTTTCTCACCATCACCATACTTATGCTATGTTGGCACATCAAAATCAACTTTATTACTGCCACAAACAACAACATCAACAACCACATTCATGGCACACCCACCATCTTCTCGTAACCCGCTTGTATGTTCACTATCAGAATTATCCGAATCCAAAATATTTAATGTTTCCGGATTACTCTTATCTCTACTTTTGTTATTTGGAGCTACAATAACATAGTCATCATAATCTACAACACCTCGATCCTCACCTTCTTTAGCAATGCTTCCAAAAGCAGGATTTAGAGGCTAAATTTCCTTCTTAATTTCGATTTCACACGTCACACTTGCCGATTCTATCTCCACATACAGCAGGGGTCGAATTCCTCTTATGCAATCGAACATATAACAAATAAGATGCTTGTCATTCATTATATATGTCGGCTTCCTATTTTCACAAATATTGAGCAAACAGCTTAACTTCAACTTCGTTGTATTATTTCCCACCATCATCTCTGAGCATAACTCATCAATCAGTCGCTGGTATGTCAGACTTACCGGAGGACATAAGAAAAATAATCTCTGGTTTTCCTGAACTCTACCAACCCATTCAGATTCTCCATTTGGGTTTTTTCCCATTTATCATCATATAAAAAATAAATCAGTGTGATTTTCTGATCCACCGTATCCATTACACTTGTAACAAAACAATAAAAAGAGGGGTAAATCTGTGACCCACTACGACCGTGCGACTCGATGAGACTCTGTGACCCAGTGCAACCGTGCAACCCTTGTACCTCTCCGGCCCTTGTACCTCTTCGACCCTTGTACCTCTGCGACCCATTGACCCCTCTACGACCGTTGTACCTCTGCGACCCTTGTACCTCTGCGACCCTTGTACCCCTACGACCCTTTGACCCCTCTATGACCCTTATACTCTTTGCGTGATAGAATAGATATAGAAATATGTAATTATTTCATAGATATTCTGAATATTCTGTGTATATTTCGTATAGCCTATTTATGGTAGGTTTCTCCATTGTAATCCTCTATATATTCCTAATAATACATGAGGACTCCGGAAATGGAGATTACACACGATTACATGGTATCAGAGCTTTGAAAATTTTCAAACCCTCTTTTCTTTTTTTTCCTAGTCGTTGTCCTCTTCTCTTCTATTCTACCCTAGCCGTCGCCTTCCTATTTCCTTCCGTTCGTTTACTCCCTACCAATCTCCTTCGTGTGTTAATCCATGGCGGCCACCAACACCAACTAGGAAAAATCGTTCGGCATAACAAACATCAAAACCCACATTCCCATCACCCTAGACGTCGATGAACTCAACTGGCATAACAAACATCAAATCGTCGGTCCCTTGTCATGCACATGCTCAATGGTCTCAATGACAAGTTCGACAATATTATCAACGTGATCAAGCACCGTGAGCCGTTTCTATCTTTTGAACAAGCATGCTCTATGCTTGCACTCGAAGAAGCTCGCCTTTCAAAGATCACCAAGCCTTCACCAACACACACCGACCATGCCTCCTCGCTGCAAGTGCTATATGTCAACACAGACCGCTCCTCTCGCAACACTCGATCCGGCCCTCATTGCGGAGGATGCACTTACAATCGAGATTGGCGTGGCTCTAGAGGGCACGACGACCGTCACTACCATCCTACGCATCCATCGTATTGGCACCAGCCCTCCTATCCATATGGACCGCAACACTCCTATCCTTATGGACCACCGCACTCCCATCATTATGCACCGCCAACGACCAATTCAAAACACCTCTCACGGGATCCTCGGGGTAGCACCGCCATCTGCCCACCTCGTGCAGACAACAGTGGGTTCTTCATCTCTCACCTACGAACCCACCGCTTTGGCACATGCGTTTTCCACCATGACGCTGCAACCACCTCCGGACAATTGCTGGTAGATGGACTCCGCCGCCACATCTCATCTCACGGCCAATCCAAGTATTGTTCGTTCTATTTTTCATTCGAGCATGATTCCCTCGGTTACCGTTGGTGATAGATCCCAGATCCGTGTCCAAGCCATAGGTAATGTTTCCATCCCATGCCTTTCTCGTGATCTTAACTTAATAATGTCTTGTCACACCTCACGTCATCAAAAACCTCGTTTTCGTACATAAATTCACTACTAAGAACAATTGCTCCATTGAATTTGATCCTCTTGGTTTTTCTGTCATGGATATTCCTACGCAACGGATCATTCTCCGATGTGATAGCACCGGGCCTCTCTATCCCATCCACTCGTCGGCCTCTCCACCATCACCGTGTTCGTTTGCTTTTCTCACCTCCACCCGCTCTATTTGGCATCGCCCTTTGGGTCACCTGGGAAACACTACCCTCCAAACTTTATGTTCTCGTCGTCTTATCATTTGTAATAAAAATGACATGACGGGTTTGTGTCATGCGTGTCAACTCGGGAAACACGTTCATCTACCCTTTTATCCTTCAAATAAAACTGTTTCCGCACCGTTTGATCTTATTCACTCCGATGTATGGACCTCTCCTATACCTAGCGTAAGTGGCATTCGCTACTATGTTGTTTTCTTGGACCATTATAGTCAATTCTTATGGGTATACCCACTCAAACACAAATCCGATGTCTTGAGCAAATTCCTTCATTTTCATGCTCATATCAAGAATCAATTCCATACATCTATCAAAGCTTTACAAACCGATCATGGTGGAGAGTACGACAACAAACCCTTTCACTTTCTCCTTCAAGAATACGTCATTGCTATTCGTTTCAGCTGCCCTCACACTTCCGAGCAAAATGGCAAAGCCAAAAGAATCATAGGTACCATCAACAACCTCGTACGTACTTTTCTCTTTCAAGCCTCTCTCCCTAACACCTTTTGGGTCGAAGCACTCCACATGGCCGCTCATCTCCTCAATATCCTCCTCTCTTCGGCCATTAGTAACGAGACTCCATTCACCAAACTCTACTCCAAACCCACCTCCTATGCCCATCTCAAGGTATTCGGATGCCTTTGCTACCCAAACCTTCTCTCCTATATACCAAATAAACTTTCACCTAGGTCTTTCGCCTGCGTCTTCTTAGGCTACCCATTCGATCACCGCGGCTTTTGCTGCTTTGACCTTTCATCTCGCGAAATCGTCATCTCCCACATGTTGTCTTCGATGAATCCTGCTTTCCCTTTAGTTCCCACCCGCTCCTCCTATCCACGATCGAACCTGTTCCTTCTTAGATCACGACCTTGACACCCCTTCTATCCTAAAATAATACCTAGTATAACCTCCACCCTAACCACTTCCTACAACCGAACCTCAACCATATTCATCCCACCCTATGGTCACTCAAAGCAAATCGGGTCCCATAATGCCTCATACGAACCTAACCCTACTCACCGAGACTGCCCCTACTCCTCCCTCTAAACACATCCAAGCCTTAAAGGATCCTAACTGGTGGGAAGCCATGCAATCGGAATTTGATGCTCTAATGAAAATGGAACATGGGATCTGGTACCCTGACCCTCTAGGGTCAATGTGGTCCGCTCCATGTGACTTTTTTGTCATAAGTTTGACTCTACATGTAACTTGGCACAGTACAAAGCTCGCCTCATCGCCAACGGTAAATCTCAGCGCCCAGGCATTGACTGCGATGAAAACTTTAGTCCGATCGTGAAACCTGCAACCATACACATCGTGCTCAGCTTGGCTTTGTCCCGGGATTGGTCGATCCACCAACTTGATGTGAAGAACGCGTTCTTACATGGAAATCTCGAGGAGACCGTACGTGTACATGCATCAACCTCTGGGCTTTGTTGACCCCTCTCGTACCGATCACGTATGTCTTCTTCAGCGGTCTCTATATGGACTCAAGTAGGCTCCCCGCCCATGGTACCGACGGGTTGCCTCCTTTGTCACTACTTTGGGGTTCAGCCAAAGCAAGTCCGACTCTTCCCCCTTTATTCTCCATGGGAAGCTCGGCACGATCTTCCTGCTCATCTATGTTTACGACATCATCCTGACAGCGTCCACAAACAGCCTCCTCCGTTCGACCATCGCATCACTCAGCAAGGAATTCGCCATGACCAACTTGGGGCCTCTACACTACTTCCTCGACATCTCGGTAACACGAACACCTTTCGGACTGTTCCTCTCGTAGACACAATATGCTATGGATATCCTCCGTCGTGCAAGTCTGTCCAATTGCAAACCATGCCAAACGCTGGTTAACCTGAAGTCTAAGCTAGCTCCCGATTGTTGTCCACATGTTGCAGATCCTACACTCTATCGAAGCCTTGCTGGATCACTCCAATATCTCACCTTTACTCGCCCGGACATTGCATACGACATGCAACAGATCTGTCTCTTCATGCACGAACCACGCGAGCCTCACTACCTCACTCTCAAGGCATCCTTCGGTATCTTCAGGGGTCCCTTTTCAATGGACTTCAGCTCCATAAGTCCAACATCACGAGTCTCTCCGCCTATACTCATGCAGATTGGGCTGGATGCCCGGATACCCGCCGCTCTACCTCCAGCTATTGCGTCTTTTTGAGCGAAAATTTACTGTCATGGTCTTCCAAACAGCAGACCATGGTTTATCGATCAAGTTGTTAAGCTGAATACCGTGGGGTGGCTAATGTTGTGTTCGAGATATGTTGGCTCCGTAACCTACTTCTTCAGCTTCGGTGCCATCCTCCACATGCATCCCTTGTCTATTGCGACAATGTCAGCACTATTTATCTCTCTGCCAATCCCATGCAACATCAACGTACCAAGCATATCGAGATTGACATACACTTTGTTCGTGAGAAGGTTGCACTGGGACAAATCCGAGTTCAGCATGTACTGTCGACATCTCAGTATGCAGACATCTTCACCAAAGGTCTGACATCATGTCTCTTTCAGGAATTTCGCTTCAGCCTCAATGTTCGGCTTCCTCCCGTTGCGACTTCAGAGGCATGATAGAATAGTATAGAAATATGTAATTATTTCATAGATATTCTGAATATTCTATGTATATTTCGTATAATGTATTTGTGGTAGGTTTCTCCATTGTAATCCTCTATATATTCCTAATAATGCATGAGGACTCCGGAAAGGGAGATTACACACGATTACATTGCGACCCTTGTACCCCTCTGACACCCTTGTACCTCTATGACCCTTGTACCCCTTTGCGACCCTTGTACCTCTGCGACGCTTGTACCCGTGCGACCCTTGGACCCCTGTGACCCTTTGACTCTTTTGTGACCACTTTACCCATGCAACCATTTGACCCATTTGTGACCCCTTTACCTCTGCGACCCTTGGACCCCTGTGGCGACCTTTGATCCCTTTGACCCCTCGATGAGACTCTGTGACCCAGTGCGATTGTGCGACTTTGTGACCCAGTCAATAATTGCGATTATTTGATATTTCAATAAATATGACTCGTTTAGACTCGTTTTCAATAAACGAGTCTTATATTGACCCAGTGCTTCATAACTCACAAAAGAAACAAGAAAAACACAAGAGAAACACGAAAAACTCACTATTCATTCCTGGTTTTTCTGCGGTACGTGCTTAAGTGCAGGCTTCTTTGTTGACAACAAATGATTTCAACCTATTGGCAGCATATCTGATGTCATTTTCAAGCTACTCTCGCCGAATCTATTGTGGTGTGGGAGAACAGTAATTTTTGCACCACAGGAGAGAGAGAAATAGAGGTGCTCTGGAGGACAGAGAAAAATTGTCGAGAAGGGTAATATGAAATTATCAATATTTTAAGGGTAGATTTGAAATTTTTTTTAATCTAAAATTGATACACTTTCAGTGTTATCAGTGCTCTAGAGGAGAGAGAAAAATTTTCGACAAGGTAATATGGGATTATCGATATTTTAAGGGTAGATTTGAAGTTAAAACTTTTTCTTTTCAGCCAAGGGTATTTTTGAAGCACTTTAGCTCTACAAGGGTATTTTTGAAGTTCCCCCAATGAATTCCACATTTGTCGAAGCACGATCATGTTTATACCTTCTTTACAAAATATCACGGAAGAGTTCCGATTTAGTCTTATCTATCGCTGAATCGTGTTACTATTGAAACATGTGATGTATTTGAGTTTGTATAATAAATATTGTATGATAATGTAAGAATTTAGTTAGCAGTTAGCTATAAGAAAATGAGATGAACATCTTGGACTAGGATCTATATGGTGTGATCTTTATTTCGAAAGGCGATACATGTGGAAGCTATATATATCATCTGCTAAGACTAACTGTTGTAATTTAGAGTTCAAGTGTAATTTTGATATAATGTTAGAAATATGATTTCAAATTTGCAAATAAAAAATACTGGAAAATCTCAATAAGATAGTTTTTTAAAACAAATAAGACGGTAAAAGAATAAGATATATAACTTCATATACCTAACCTAATAAACGTATTTTAATCCAACTTTTTAAGAGTATTCAAATGGAAATATGTCTCCATAAAAATTATTTTATGGAGACATAAGAATAGTTTTATTGTCCAACTTTTTAGTTAAGAGTATTCAAATGGAAATATGTCTTCATAAAAGAGAAATATATATTTTTAATCCAATTGAATACTCTAGCCATAATTCATTTTTTTCACTATATTTCAGTTGCATACTATAACCTCCATTTGTCAAGTCACAGATACAAACTAAAATAAAATAATGCATTATGGTTTCATTGATTTTTTTTACTTAGATAAATAGAATAGAACAACCTTATAATGTAATTATTTTATTTATTCATCTAGTAATTGGTTTTATGTGTAGTATTGTACAACGGTTTGAAATTTAAGTAAAAAATAGTATGTATCGTAATACTATTGTATACAAAATAAACCATGTAATGTTGATATAAATATTTCATCTTATTTAAAAAAATAATCAACCTTTATAAAAGTTAGATGATATTAAAAAAATAATAACTCGCGCATCGTTGTATATCTGATGCCGAATAATTACATTGAGGGAGATAAAATTATCATCAATAAGAAATTATTGTTTAATATCACACGTGAACCATTGCAAACGATCACGGAGTCAACATATCCCATGTTTTCTTAAATGTTCATGAATCATGAATATCTCAAAGAACGGTCAATCCTAACTCCATGAAATGATGTGGATGAAGCAAACGCATTTCTCTTGCTTAAACATTCGAGAAGGGTCATAAAGTATTTCAGTTAAGACGCGATTAAATTTGAAAATGCTTTAACCATTGATTGGCAATCTTTTTACCCCGTGGATAATCTAAACGCATTTGAATTCCTTGTCTTACTAAAAGATCGCCACATTTTAAAAGTAGGTGCACCAATAATGATGTTGTGTTATCTAAATCATAAAGAAATTCTATGTACTGGAACACGATTGGTGGTAACTCAATTGGAAAAAAAGAGTATTAGAGGCAAAAGTTATAAAGGGACACATATCAGTACAAAAGTGTTTATTCCCATAATCATTTTATCAGCATGAAGGCAATATTTTTATTATGAAAGATTTATTGATACTGCTTAATTTAGGATATTTCATTTTTACTAATGACAACATGTGTATTTCTTTTAATGGAAATACCACTCTTGAAAGTATTACTAATACAAACATCAGATTGGCTGATGCGGCTACTTACTTGAACAACTAGGCCCTGTGCATTTATATTGGTTTGCTCAGGGAACCATGTTCTGGCCTCTCTTTGTTTTTTACCATGATCTGTACTCTCTCTCTCTCTCTTTCTCATTATTCTCTCTTTTGGGTTCTATTTGTTGGCTGAGCTTTTCTCGAATTTCGCTTACTAGGTTTAGATGTTCTTACCTTTGAATGAATGTGTGGATATAAGAATTACTCTTTGTTGATGTAAATGCAGTGGACACAATAGTTTCTCTAATTACCTAATTCTGAACAACATAGTGTGTAATCTTCTTCATTCCTCCATCGTAGCTCCTAACTATGGCCGGTGAGTTTACCTTCAACCTTTTAATCAAACCCTTTCACCAATTATTATTTGAAATCTCATTGTTTAGATGAGACCTTTTTCCTATTAACCTTGCATACAATTTTGCTTCTAGATGCTTTCAATAAAAATATGACATCTTTGCCGCATCCTAATCCATCTCAACCCCCAATATTAGCATTATCTCATATCCAAGCTCCTTTTCAAAGTGTATGTCCAAGAATTTGAAATGTTCTTCATTGATTTGGTGTTCTTTGAATTGGGTCTTTGAGGTTTCAAGGGCATGTGGAGAATTCCTAGTGGCATAAGTAATGATTTGTAAATGAATTCTTGATTAATTAACAATTAACTTAGCTAATGGTATAAGTAATGGTTTGCACATGACTTCTTGATTAATCAACAATTAACTTAGAATAGAAACGGATATATATATATATATATATATAAACTATTCGACAATGCTCATCTTTTATTTGAATGATATCTTTTTATTATTCACTATTTCATGATCATAATAACGTGGTTGTATATTGTATCACAATTAAAATATCATAATTTTTTAATGATTAAATTTATTAGTGATATATCAAATATATATTATTTTTAATTAATGAATCATGGTTTAAAATCTTACTTAATCGAATTAAAAAAATAAAGCATATATATTTGTATGTCTTAGAATTTAGTAAAAAACTAAAAAAAACAAAAAGTTTTTCTATTTTTAGTAAATAACCCTTGACTTCTCATTCATTATTTCTTCTCAAGTTTCTACTTCATCAAGTTTTTCTATTTTTTATTCCTACATTAATTACAATTCATAAATTACTTTAAAAGAATTATATATTAGTAATATTAATACATTAAGAAACATAAAATATTTAGATTTAATTTAGATAAAACTTTTAGTAATTATATATGTAAAAAATAGAAAATTAATAAATTAAAAAATAATTAAAAACAAAAAAGTTTATATGTTTATTTGAAATAAAATTCACTAAACTATTAAACTTTGATAAATAAATTATTAAAAAATATTGATTGTAGTTACATATATTATTTAGTTATTTTGAAAAAAAATGAATTTAATTTATTTTAATAATTTTAAATTTAAAAAACTACAATTACAAGTATTTAAAATTATATATATTATTGGAAACAAATTTTGGATTGAAAAAAAATTAATACCCATCATATCATTTTTCTAATTAATGTATATTTTTCACATAATTTAGATTCAATCTATCTCTTAATTATTATCTATTTTCTCTACAATAAAATAAATAAATAAATTCTTATATATTAAACTTTTACAAAGAAAATGATCCATGAAAAATTAAAATATATAAATAAACAAAGATAATATCATAATTTATTTATAATTTACATATATTTGTCAACTCTACATTACAAAATAAAACTTTATCCACACAATGCTGAAATAAAAATATTAAACTTTGATAAAATAATTATTAAAAATTATTCGTTTCTGTAATATATATTTTTAAAATTCATTATCTTGAAAAACTTAAATTTAACATATTTTAATAAATTGAACTTTTAAAAACTATAATTATAAGTATTTAAAAGGGAGAATATCAGATATACCCTTGTAGGGCTAAAGTGCTTCAGATATACCCTCATGAAATAATTATTAAATAGGACAAAAAAACTGAAGAAAAGACACATTTGCCCTTAATTTTTGAACGTGAAAAAACACACGTTCTGCTGTTTTTCGACATGAAAGCTGTGAAACCGTGTCAAAAGCAAGAAAGACAAACAGTTTTTTGGCATGAAAACCTATTTCAAATTATAGAGCAAGAGAGAAGAAGTGATTTCGAACGTGAGAGGGATCGATTTGAAGTTGACTAGAAGGAAATGGCTAGAATCAACAACAATACTGAAGAAAAGAGCATGAGTCAATCTTCAATGGCGTCAATAAGTGTAAGTAGACCGATTTCTAGGGTTTTGCAGGTTGTGAATCGCAAAATGGTTTATTGATTTGAAATGGGTGTGAGTGTCAGTGAGTCGGTTGAGTCTCAGTGAATCAGTTGAGTCGCAAAGGTCGCAGGAGTTGCATGACCATCTCCGACTCACTGATTCGGTTGGTCACAATGGTCGCTTGAGCGTCGTAGGGGGTCCAAGGGTCGCTTGAGTCGCATGGGTCGCTTGTGTTATTGAGTTGCTAGGGTCGTTTGAGTCGCATAGGTCGCTTGTGTCATTGAGTCGCAAGGTTCGTTTGAGTCGCCTGTGTCGCTTGATATTATACCACGTGGGTCGCTTGATATTATGCTCCGTGGGTCGCTTGATATTATACTCTGTGGGTCACTTTGAGTCGCATGGGTCGCTTGAGTCTCAATGAGTCGGTTGAGTGTCATAGAGGGTCCGAAGGTCGTTTGAGTCGCATGGGTCGTAAGGGTCGGTTAAGTCGCATGGGTCGCTTGAGTCGGTAGAAGTATAATGTATTCTTAATTGGTCATTTTGCAGGTGGCGCCAAAGCCGAAGTTTGTGTATGAATTCAAGAAATGGACATAATGCCAATGATCACTAGCAGGGGTTATCCTCACGAGACAATAACAAAGTTGAGAAGAATCTTAGATGAATACGAGTTGCATTACTTCGAGAAGGAGTCACAATTTAGGCATTTATTCCATTTCCAATGTGACTCCACATTAACAATGGTTCAAATGTCTATCCTACTAAATCACTCCGTGATTGTACATGACAAGAAGGAGTTGCGGTTTGTCTTAAACGATGTTCCCATCCGGTACTCTATAGTGGAGCACGCACTAATTTCCGGATTAAAATGTGGACCATATCCCAAATGATGGGAGTCCAAAAAGGGTGATACATTTAATGCTGAAGACATTTCGGTTTTGTGGGGGGGAAAGGGAACCCCCCCCCCCCCCTCAAGTCAGTGAAAAGCTTGTGAAGGTGAAGAATTCTGACGACTGGACGAGGTTGGCAACTTTGATGTTGTGGCGCAAGTTATGGCTCACAAGCCTTCATCATACAACTCTGTCAGCCATGATCGCATTGACATGATTGATGACTTGGATTTTATGAAGGCTTTCCATGGGGGCGTTACACATTCTTAAAGATTATGGATACTTGCTGCAAGCATGTTAGCGGGGAATCATCGAAATTAAAATGGTATTGTAGTGGTTTCATGATCCCACTAATGGTAAGTTGTATATGTTACTCGAATAACTTGAATGTTTTTGCACTTTTTTGCATTCTTATCATTTTGTTTTAATATTTCTGTTACTTCCACTCGAAACCATCCTTAGTTTGGGCAGAAAGGGATGGTATGTTGATGTTATGGATGCGGATCCATCATACCCAAGAATGTGCAAGAAGATGGTTAAATCCAGTTTTAACCCGAAGTATGTAGATGTGATAAGGCTGACCGGAGATTCTAAGGTAACAATTACACAAGGGTCACAAGGGTAACAATTACATAGAGGGTAATAATGGTTATTTTTTTTTCATGATATTCGAAGTATTTTGCATGCTAAACACGAAGAGGAAGCTTTACTTTTTTATCTGGAGGATTACAAGGGATGTCACGATCTCGATGTTCAGATATGGATGGAACATCTTCATAGAAATCCGAAGGGTATTTGTTGGGAGCACATCCATAAGCAAGAACTGCTGAGGCGAAAAGCAGCTCTTGGTGATCAAAAGAAGAGGAAAGAAAAGGGGATTATGAGGAAGAAGAGCGTAAGTGAAAAAATAAGGTTGAAGATGACGAAGACGAAGGAAGGGTAGGTGTTTCTGAAGCTGATGAAGAAATAGAAGGTGATGCTAAAGGTGAGGATGAAGCTGAAGGAGAAGGTAATGATGAAGCTGCAGCTGAAGGAGAAGAAGTTGCAGTCCCTCTGACACTGGAGCAGAAATTAATAGAGGAAATAAAGAAGTCGGAGAAAATAATCATTGACGCCGTAAGAGACCTTCTAAGGGATATCGGGTTTCATTTACTAATCCAAAATCAAAGGCGACAAATCCCAAAGGTGCTGAAAACGCAAAATCAAAATCTGCCGAGAAAGATACGAGCACCGCAAACCAATCTCTTGGCACTATTAGAGATTATGACTTTGAATTCCTTCGACGTCCATATCCAGTGTCAAGAAAAGAGCCAAGCGAAGAGTCGGTTGAGTCAGAGGCTGAAAATGACTCTAGAGATGGCTTAGAAGAGGATTTGGCAAACATTTTGAGATTAGTTGAAAATCTCACATCTGCCGCCACCATGCCTCTAATTGAATACATTTCCGGAGAGGTTACTTCAATTGTTGCTCCTGATGAAGTTCCACCGAGTAAGTAATATTTAGTGAAAAAGATCATTTGAGTCAATTTCCATCGAGAGTCAACATGGGTCGCAAGAGTCGCAGGGTCGCATATCGATGGGTCGCTAGAGTCGCATGGGTTGCATATGTCGAATGGGTTGCAAGGGTCACATCAAGTATCGAACGATGAGTCTAATGAATGAAGTAATTTTATGCAGATGTTCTAGTGGGTACTGTCGATGAAGTCGCCGACGAGGATATTCCAGTGGGTCCTGTCGAAGAGGACCCCGCTAAGGACGTTCCTGTAGAGTATACTCCACTGGGTCCTTATGTGCGGAAATTCAAGCAATAATATTTCCTAGCCCACTCTACCGCAAGTACACGGTTCGTGTAGTACCAGGGTCGAACTCTAGGGACTAATGCAGCCTTTTCTAAGAATGTAACTAAACTAAGACGGTGTGAAATAGATGATGATGTGGTGTAAAACTCTAAAACACTAAACTAAATGATGACATCCGATGGAAGGATACGGAAGACTTGACAATTAAGAACACTACGGGTTTTGGGATACCGGGAATCGCAAAGATGTAACAACGAAGAATCATAAACCTATCAAATTATCTTGAAAACGGGAAATTCATGCTCTAAGATGTGGAGTGATTTTGCTGAGCCTAAACCTCCTAACCATAGTTACGTGCAATCCTACCTTCCAGCAGCGATTAACTCGTCACTACGGCAGCATTAAACGCCTAATTCCTATTCCTAAGCCAATTAACCGACCGGTCAGATTCTCATTAATCAAACTTAACCAACAATAACCAGTTGTGGATTCAAATTTTAACCTTCTAGCAAAATACGAATTCCTAAGTTACTGAGTGGGCAACACTAGAATGAGCGTTTACGATGTTGATTATAGAACCGAATATCAAGAAAAGTACGATAGATCTAAGCATTAACGCATAATTTTTACATCCATTACAAAACCGATATCCCTAGCCCATAGTTGGGAATCTACTCACTCATGGATCTTACTGTCAATGGAGATAACACAACCCTAAACATGATAAAACCTAGGAAATACGATGCCTCGATCTTCCCTATCGTGTAACCGATGTCCGGATTGATGTTCTCTCCTTCTCCAGCATCTCCCGAGCATTTCCTGATGATTTCCAAGCCTTTTTTTTGCCCTCGCCGTCGCCCTCTTCTCTCTGGAACTGAAATCGCGACAATCAACCTTAATTCTTCTAATCCAAACCTAAATCTACTCCAAATCAGTCGAAAACACAAAATATTTCATGAAAATACCTGGATTTGGAGAGAAATTTGAGAGTATTCAGGGTTATTTCGCGAGAGAGGAGGGAGAGAGTTTATTTCGAGTAAATGCGGGTAGTCGGGAAATCTTCGTTACGGCGGACCGGCGACGATGGGGAACGGCAGCGGCGTGCAAGCAAGCTCTGGCGGAAGGGTTGCAGTTGTAGGAGCACTCTCGGGTTGAGTTTTGGTTGTATGAATTGCCGCTCGGGTTTCTCGAAATAAAACACTTACCTCGATAGATGATATACGGTGCCCACTCGGGTCCCCTGAAGTCGCTCGATCGGGCTCGTTTGAATTTGACCTAGCCCGCTCGGGTGGAGGATGTCTGCCCGACCGCGCATTGCTGCAAAACTGAAAAAATATCACGAGGAAAACCATGCAGCAAAAAAGTCGTAAAGCTCCTAAAATCCTAAATCCTTAAAAATTGTCCATGTCTAAAAAAGTTTGAAATAGAAATAAAATGAAAATGAAAAAAAAGATACGGGGCTCGGGTTGTCTCCCGAGAAGCGCTTGTTTACGGTCTTTAGCTTGACCAAAACGTGCTACTCATTAGGTGGCATAGCGTCTCGCGCGCAATATGTACTCGATAAGGTGTAGCACGCGGATCAGTTGAGTTCCTTTCACGATCAGTCATGTCTTCCCTAAGATTGGTCACGATGTTCTCTAAGTTGGGGGCTAGATCGTGCTGTCCAAAAAATCTGGTCGAGCTGTTCATAAGTCCGGTTGTGTACTCCATGAAACCGGTTAGGCGTTCGTCGCTTGTTTCCCTCAATGTCTCCAGAGATGTTTTGTGTGTGAGCCTTTGTGGTGAAGGCTTCATCTTCACCTTGGGTGCTTTGTCGATGTCCCAATTGTGGGATGGACATTTGGTGTAGCTTCTCGGCATCTTGGGGTCATTTATGTATTGATTTGCACCGCATTTAGCTCGGGTTGTGCGGAAGTCTCGGTCGGGGGATTCCTCCTTCTTTTTGTTGCCAAACATCTCATTTGGAACCTTGTAATTTCCTTCCCCAGCTGCTATGAGATTCATATCTAAGGAATTCGTACTCTGAAATTCCTCACAAACTTCCTCGGCTAAATTTTCAAAGATGTCGTCGGGGAACACGAAATCGATAGCGCACGGTTGCTCAAGTGTGTCCATTAAGCTGAATTCTACTTCCACCTCGGGTTTCTTCATATGCTCATCAATGTCTGTAGCCTTATCCACTGCCGTGTTAGATTCGTCTCCATTTTCAATTAACGAGGGATTTGGCTGATCTACCGTCTTACAATCCCTTAGGAAAATTTTGTTGACATGCTCACGAGGATTTATTTCTGAACTTCCGATATAACCTCTTGTTGTCGTTATGCCCCTTGTGCAAGTTCTGAAGCTTGCGTGTCCATTAGTCTAAAGAAGCCGTCCATATGCTCATTGGAGCTTTCTTGTTCCGCTATCACTCCCATAAACAAGTTATTTCGATTCTCAAATACTTCAAGGAGGCGGGTGAATGTGGCGGCACAATCGGGGACTGCTTCGGATCGGTTTGGGTGGTGGCTGAGGCACATATGACTGATAGTTCTGAGTTTGGGGCTGCGTCCATGGCTGAAAGTTCCCAAACGATTGTTGTGCATTCAGCATACCCTTGGTGTTCCTGTACGGAAAGTTTGCGTGATCGCTCCATCCGTGATTGTATATATTCCCATTCAACGATCCCCAAAATGGCATCCTTGCCACTTTTCTTTTTTGGAAGACACGCCACGAAATCCATGGTATTATGGTCCCACTTTCTTTCGGATGTTCCTGTACGGAAAGTTTGCGTGATCGCTCCATCCGTGATTGTATATATTCCCATAAGGCTGATTGTAACTATCGTAGATCTCTTCTTCATACCCCCAAACGTTTTGTTCCCATGATTGCTCCGAGTAATGCGGATGATATAAGTCAGAAAGCATACGAAAAATTTCGGAAAGTTGATATTTCAGTTCAGCTATATCGGCACACGAAGAGTTGATGTTGTTCATGTTACCTCGCAAAATAAAGAACACCAAATTTGATTAAGCTCCGAGAGGTAAAAAAAATTTGACCCAATAGAAAAGAAAAACAAAAGAAAAAATACGAAATACAAATGAAGACTCCGGAAAGGACTGGATCTTAATCTAGCTAATTCCTAGTCTAGGCCGTAACTAGTCCCCGGCAACGGCGCCAAAAACTTGATGTGCGGAAATTCAAGCAATAATATTTCCTAGCGCACTCTACCGCAAGTATACTGTTCGTGTAGTACCAGGGTCGAACTCTAGGGACTAATGCAACATTTTCTAAGAATGTAACTAAACTAAGACGGTGTGAAATAGATGATGACGTGGTGTAAAACTCTAAAACACTAAACTAAATGATGACAGCGATGGAAGGATGCGGAAGACTTGACAATTAAGAACACTACGGTTTCGGGATACCGGGAATCGCAAGGATGTAACAACGAAGGATCATAAACCTATCGAATTATCTTGATAACGGGAAATTCATGCTCTAAGATGAGGAGTGATTCTGCCGAGCCTAAACCTCCTAACCATAGTTACGTGCAATCCTACCTTCCAGAAGCAATTAACTCGTGACTACGGCAGCGTTAAGCGCGCAATCCCAATTCCTAAGCCGATTAACCGACCGGTCAGATTCTCATTAATCAAACTTAACCTACAATCAACAGTTTCGGATTCATATTTTAACCTTCCAGCAAAAAACGAATTCCTAAGTTAGTGAGCGGGCAGCACTAGTATGAGCGTTTACAATGTTGATTATAGAACCGAATATCAAGAAACGTACGATAGATCTAAGCATTAACGCATAATTTGTACATCCATTACAAAACCGATATTTCTAGCCCATAGTTGGGATCTACTCACTCATGGATCTTGCTGTCAATGGGGATAACACAACCCTAAATATGATAAAACCTAGGAAATACGATGCCTCGATCTTCCCTATCGTGTTACCGATGTCCGGATTGATACTTCTCTCCTTCTCCAGCATCTCCAGAGCATTTCCTGATGATTTCCAAGCCTTTCCTTGCCCTCGTCGTCGCCCTCTCCTCTCTGGAACTGATCTTCCCCCTTCTTTTGCTCGTTAAAACTCTAAAAGTAGGTTGTTGCGAGAAAGGCGGCCCGCTCGGGTACACGTTTCACCCGGACGTCCTGAAGGCAGCCCGAACGTGTACATCGTCCAGCCCGATCGGGCATCATTACCCGACCGCGTGGTCTACTAGCCCGAGTCGTGTAAACTCTCGAGGATTTTCATGTCTAATTGTAACCCGAGCGGGTACCTTGTCGCAGCCCGAGCAGGCTTGGTCACCCGATCGTATTTTACTTGAGCCCGGGTCGTGTAGATTGTTGTAATTATCCCCGTAGCTTTTTCCCGAGCGGGTAGCCTCAGTGCCCGAGCGGGCACTCTTCATTTCATGCTTTAGCTCTTTTCCGCTCGATGCTGGGGTGTTTCATTAAGTTCTATGGCTTGAATTTGGCTCCGAGTTGTTTGTATCTTCAATATGTGTGGTTTGATTCAGGAATTTGCATTTTAACGCTCGTTTAGGCCTTGTCACCTGAAAACCAACAAAAAGGGCGTATATAAAGAACAATCGTATAGGAATTGTAACTCGTGCTATGAAATATATGCGAAAATGATACGAATATCTAACCTAAAAGTGATACACCCTACGTGTTATCAGGACCTATAGAAGACGTCCCCACTGAGGAGGTTCTTGCCGAGGATACTCAGCGGATCCTGTCCAATACGTCCCCGACGAAAAGGTTCATGTCGAGGATACTACAGTGGGTCATGTCGAAGAGGTCGTTGCTAAGGAGGTTCTTTCCGAGGATACTACAGTGGATCCTGTCGAAGAGTTCCCCTCTAAGGGTAAGGAGGTTCTTTCCGAGGATACTCCAGTGGATCCTATCGAAGAGTTCCCCTCTAAGGGTAAGGAGGTTCCTTCCAAGGATACTCTAGTGGATCCTGTCGAAGAAAGGGGAACTCCAAAACTTATTGTCATTGATGTCGAAGTACCACCAATTAAGTACGATCTTTTGAGTCATAAAGGTCGCATTGGTCCTATGGTTTGAATGGGTCAGAAAAGGTCGCATAGGTTGCATCAATAAGGTTGCATTGGTCACATGGGTCGTAAAGGGTCACATGTCCGCATATATCGCATTGGTCGCCATATGTTTAATGAAGTAAATTTTATGCAGGTGTTGGACCTTTATCGAAGGAGTCTTAGCGATATGTTGAATCTCCGTCGGTAACTAAACGAGCTTTAAGACCACAGAAGGCATATGTTGAACCTCTGTCGGTGAAAAGAGCAAGAGCAGTGTGAGGGAGAGGGTGAGGGAAAGATATTGATGGAGAACCCGCAGAAAATGTAGTTCAAGAACCCGTAAAGAAGGTGGTTCAAGAACCCGGAAAAAGGTGGTTCAAGAACCCACAGAAAATGTACTTCAAGAACCCGAAAAAAAGGTGGTTCAAGAACCTGTGAAACGACATTTTGTGTGGAAGCCCAAGGGATTAGGAAAGGGCGGGACAATCTGAGAACCTTCGTTCATTGACGCGAACGGTGAAAAGTTGACTGCTCTATATATGTTCCTGACGACACCTAGACATGAGAGTTGGTGGAAATCTAATCTAGATATTCCATGGGGGCAATAGTTTTGGGAGACCATATTAAAGCCCAGCGTATAGCTTGAAGATGATGTAGTTTTTTTAAACCGAAGTCACAGAGGTCATTTTGTGTCATATGTATTCATGTGTATTAATTTTTTTGCAGCAAATGGATGAGGCGTTGTTGGTGTTATATTATCGCATGAAGACATTCCCCATGATATTTAAGAAATTTTATATTTGTTCTGTTGCTTTCAGACACTCACGCTGTGGATGTTCGAGGATATGGACATTTTGCCGGAAAATCTTAGTGATTGTTTGAATGGCAAGTATCCATTCAGAAATACGAAACCAATGAGTTATTTTGAAGGCTTTGTCGCGGTTCTAAACATTCAATCGCTCCAAAGTCGATTTATAGGATGTCAATGGGTAGCCATCAAAGCGGATTTCGCGACCCGATGCATCACGGTATACGACTTCCAGAGTAGAATGAAGGAAATGCATATCGATCCGGTGATTGAAAAGTTAAGAAAAGTTGTCCCCAAAATGCTCTTTCTCAGAGGGTTCGATTCTTTGGCTTCTGGACAAGATGAATGGAATTATGAAGGTCTGTCACAGAACAAAAGCTCTAATGACTAATGTGTTTACGCCTACAATTCTTAGAAGCCTCGGTAATGAAAGTACGTTAGTGTTTTCACTACATTTACGACGACAAAGTTCCTTCCATGCGTGAGAAGATGGCGGCTGATATATTTAGTAATGGAAAATGTATCCCTCCACCCCGAGACTAACTTGATATTTTTGTACATTGTTTTTTTTGGAAGATGTAAATATTTGGTACATTGTTATTTTTTAAAAAAAATCTTCATAATAATAAAAAATTCGCAGGGGTTCGAGGATCGCAGAGGGTACAAGGGTTAGAGAGGATCCAAGGGTCGTAGGGGATAAAGGGTCTACGACCCTTGTACTTCTGCGACCCCTTGTCCCCTGCGACCCTTGTCTCTCTGCAACCCTTGGACCCCTGCGATCTTTTACGCTTTATTATTAAACAATAAAAATTATTTACAAATAATATGAATAAATTTTTAAAAAATAACAATGTACCAAGTTACATTTTCCATTCTCAAAAAATAAAAAAATTATTTACAAATAATATGAATAACTTTTACAAAACAATAATGTACCAAGTTACATCTTCCATAGTCAAAAAATAAAAATTATTTATCAAGTTATTTACAAATGACCCTTGGACCCTACGACCATTGTCCCCCTCCGACCCTTGGACCTGTGCGACCCTTGGACCTCTACGACCCTTGGACCCCTATGACCCTTTATCCCTTGCGACACTTGGACCCCTGCGAACCTTGTCCCACTGCGATCCTTGGACCCCTGCAACCCTTGTCCCTCTGCGACTCTTATTACAATAATAGTAAATCAATAAAACAACGATACTAGCAATAATACTTTCTATTGAATAATAGTAAAAACCCAACCAAAGACAAACATGAAGTTAAAGTTCAAAGGAATGTTGTTGTTCAAATGAGGTTCAAAGCAATCAAAATAAAACGGAATTCAAACTATGTTGTTGGTAGGCCCTGGTTAAGGGAAAACCCGAAGACAAGGTATATCTGCTTAAGAGACCAGTTCAACTCTGAGGGGACAACCCACGTTCAGTCCATGATAGTGACAAAACTTTCTCTAACCCCTGCTGATGCTAGCGCTGCCACGTTCCACGGGCCTTAGATATGCCTCCCACACTAGTCCGTAATTAATTATCAGATGGATCTTACATCATCTATCGCAAAGACCTCTCGACCTCGCAAACCCTATCGAAAGTGTCTTACAACGTCGCCAAACTAATGCATCTATGGCAAGATTTGATGAATCGAATAAATTAGTTTGAGGTCACTTATCAATGTATCTACGGCCACATTTTGAACGCGTGACTGGTACCGTGAAAATTCTCTGAACAGAAGAAGATGACCCTGCTTCTGCGGATGATGATGCTGATATATATGATGCATATTGTAGATTACACATATCATCTCCGAAACCGGTGACGTGAAAAACCATGTCACCTTCGTGACAGAAAACTATAAAATGCCGAATACGAAAAATCATGGTCCTTGGAGAAATCTTTCCATCCATCATTTAATCTTGAGCCATCCAACTTGACTTCCCATTTTTTGTTAGACACATCCGATTTGAGTGTTTCCATGTTGTTGTCCCTCGTTTTCCATAAATATGCTCATCGAAATATTTCTTCGGAATGTCCTGTAACAAAAATAAAAATAAAATTCAAATCTGTACATTCTCTACATTAACATACCGAAAGAGAGAGATGAATGAGTTTACGAGATAGTTCTCCAAAAAGCTTGTAACAAACAATGATTTGGACGAAATGAGGGAAATGTGGAATTTTTCGGCAAAAATGGATGGAAGATGATGGGAGTTAGAGAGAGTGTTTCGTTATTCGAAAAAGGATGGGTGTAAGATGATGAGAGTTAGAGAGAGTGTGTCATTATTTGAAAAAAAAAGAAACGGCTGGACTTCGAAAAGACATTATCCTGACATCGAATCGATGTCAATGGAATTCGAAAAGACATGACTGCAGGGGTACAGGGGTCGCAGAGGTACAAGAGTGGTAGAGAGGTACAAGGGTCGCAGGGGTACAAGGGTCGCACCTTTGTACCTCTGCGACCGGTTTTGCTTGTTATGATACGAAACAAATTTTAAAAACAAAAAAATAATTTATTATTTACAAATAAAATTATTTACAAATAATATGAATAATTTATTATTTACAAATACAATTATTACACATAATTGACTCAAATCTCTGCGATCCTTGTCCATTTGCGACCCTTGTCCCTCGCGACCCTTGAACCCGTGTGACCCGTGTGACCCGTGGACCTCTACGACCCTTGGACCCCTGCGACCCTTGTCCCCCTTCGACCCTTGTCCCTCTGCGACTCTTGTTACGATAATAGTAAATCCACAAAAATAGTGATACTAACAATAATACTTATTATTGAATAATTGTAAAAAAAACCAACCAAATACAAACATGAAGTTCAAGTTCAAAGGAATGTTCTTGTTCAAAGGAGGTTTAGAGCAATCAAAATACAACTGAAATCAAACTGTGTTATTGTTAGGCCCTGGTTGAGGGAAAAACTGAAGTAGAGGTGTTGCTCCATTGGAATGCAGTTCGACATCGAGGGAACAACCCTAGGTCAGTCCATGGTCATGACAAAACTTTCTCCAAACCCCTATGATGGTAGCGCCACCACGTGCCATGGGCTTTAGATATGCCTCCCACGGTAGTTCGTAATGCATCATCGGATATATCTTACATCGTCTATGGCAAAGACCTCTCGACCTTGCAAACCCTATCGGAAGTGTCTGTGACATCACCCAAGTTACATCAGTAGAAAGGAATAAAAATGGAATACATAACCAAATTAAATATGATGAATCGGTTAGAGTTCACTTACCAATGCATCTATGGCTAGATATGAACAAGTGATTGTTACCGTGAAAATCCGCTGACCAGGAGTGGTGATGGTGACGTTAAAGACCATGTCACCTTTGTGACGGAAAAGTAAGCAATCCCCAATACATAAGTTTAGGTCATTGGAGAAATCTTTCCACCCATCAGTGAATCTGGAGCGATCCAACTTGATTTCCCATGTTCTGTTAGATGCATTCGATTTAAGCGTTGTCGTGTTGTTGTCCCTTGTTTTCTCGTAAATATACTCATCGAAGAAGATCTTCGGGATTTCCTATAACAAAAAATGAAAAACAAAGTCAAATTTGTACATTCTCTACATGTAACATACCAATAAAGAGACAGATGAAGAAGATTACAATGTAGTTCTCCAGATAGCGCGGAAAAAACTCTCTGAAAAATGAGGGAAACGTGGCATTTTCAGAATAAATTAATGGAAGATGATGAGAGTTAGAGAGAGTGTGTGTCGTTATTTGAAAGAAGGAAACGACTGAAATTCAAAAAGACATGACCCTGACATCGAATTCGAAAAGACATGATCACACAGTTATGTTATTCAAATTTTGGTGAACAGTGCGGCAGGTTTTGGTGAAAATGATAAAATGTAAAAAACCAATTAAAATGAGGGTGACATGGGTCGCATATATGGATCAATAGAATGGGTCGTATAAATTGAGGGTCGTATGGGTCGCATATATGCGAACTCGACGAATTGATGGGTTAACAATGATAAAAAGTAAAATACCAATCAAAACAATACATTTACAACGTCAAACTAATTAATGCCAATTGAGGGTCGCACGGGTTGCATATATTGATCAATAGATGCGAACTCGACGAATTTACGGGTTTATAATGATAAAATGACAAAAACCAATCAAAACAATACATTTACAACGTCAAACTAATTAATACAATTTGAGGGTCGCATGGGTCGCTTGGTCACATATATTGATCAAAAGATGCGAACACGACGAATTTATGGGTTTATAATGATAAAATGAAAAAAACCAATCAAAACAATACTTTTACAACGTCAATCAATGGTTAAAACAAATTATGACCCATGTGTCCCTAGTTGAGTTGTGTATAACCAATGCTTGTGTTTCAAAATTGATAGTAGTGTTTTAAGAACTCGTCGGATGAGTTTGAGAAAATTTCAAAAAATACATTTAACATTTTGTTCAAATGTCAATATTATTTATATTATTGTCTATATTGATTCTAAATTAGAAATATACAACTCAAATATATTAATAATGGCATATTGATAATGGCATGGGTCGCTTGGTCGCAAATATGGATCAATAGATGCGAACTCTACGAATTACGGGTTTATAATGATAAAATGTAAAAAACCAATCAAAACAATAAATTTACAATGTCAAACTAATTAATTTCAATTGAGGGTCGCATGGGTCATTGGGTCGCATATATTGATCAATAGGTGCGAACTCGACGAATTTACGGGTTTATAATGATAAAACGACAAAAAGACAATCAAAACAATACATTTAAAACGTCAAATTAATTAATACCAATTGAGGGTCGCATGGGTCACAAGGGTTGATCAAAGATTCTAAATCAAAACAATACATTTACGACGTCAATTAAAGACTCTGCACGCATTCTATTTCCACTTGAGTTTTCGCCTTCCATGTACTTCATTTTCCAGTCTTTTGCTTTTTTCTTGTTTGGTATTGCAGTGCAGAGTTATCTCATGCCATGTACTTTGTTTTCCAGTCACATTTCAAGAGTGATCCAACACCAACACCTAGGTCACCCCCGCAACTCGTCAGTGACTGCATAGAGACTGAGTCCGCCGATTACCAAGACCTTGAGTAACACATAGATAGCACGATGCCCTGCGTCGACCAGGCCACCTGCGTCACGTAGGTCACAAAGGTCAAAAATATTTTTCATAGAAATTGGGGTTAGATATGCATACTAAGAGAAGATACGTAGACGTTAAGTTATAGACATGGGTCAGAAGGGTCACATGGGTTGGAAGACAGAAGTCTGACAACAAAATGACAAGTCACATGGGTCGAAAGACAAGAGTCTAACTGCAAAACGAAAAGTCACATGGGTCAAAAGGGTCACATGGGTCAGACGACAGGAGTCTGACAGCAAAACGACAAGTCACATGAGTCGCATGGGTCGCATGAGTCGCATGAGTCGCACATGGGTCATATGTGGACGCATGAGTTCGCATGGATCGGCTGAGTCTCGCAAGGGGTCATATTGGGTCGCATGAGTTGGATGGGTTCCCGTATAAACTTGATTCTAATTTAATCCAATTGAGGGTTGCACAAGGGGTCATATTAGGTCGCATGAGTCAGATGGATTCCCGTTGAAACTTGATTCTAATTTAATCCAATTAAGGGACGCACAAGGGGTCATATTGGGTTGCATGAGTCGGATGGGTTCCCGTTTAAACTTGATTCTAATTTAATCCGATTGAGGGTCGCATAAGGGATCAAATTGGGTCGCATGAGTCGGATTGGTTTCCGTTTAAACTTGATTCTAATTTAATCAAATTGAGGGTCGCATGAGTCGGATGGGTTCCCGTGTAAACTTGATTCTAATTTAATACAATTAAGGGTCACATTATGGATTTCACGTAATTACGAATGAACGTTTAAATATGGATTTCACGTATTTTTAACGTTTAAATATAGATTTATTTATTGTGATCGACAAAGATTACATAAAGTCTCAAAGGTCACAAAGGTTACAAAAAGGAAAGAAAAAGGTTGAAGAAAAGGGAAAAAAGGTTACATAATGTCTCAAAGGTCACAAAGGTCAAATTTGCCGACTTTAGTGAAATGCCCGTTGCAAGTACTTATATGTATCTGCATAGAGACCGAGTCCAACGATTACCAAGACCTTGGGTAACAAATAGAAAACACGATGACATGCGTCCACCATGTGACCTTCGTGACGAAGGTCAGAATGCTCACAAAGGTAACAAAGATTTTTCAGAGAATTTAGGGTTAGAGACTTAGACGAAGAGAGGAGAGAGATGGGATTCTCCCGAGTCATTCTCATCTCAAATGGGTATTATGGTGAGATTGTGAGTGATGCATTTGAAGATGGTGTTTGTCTCGACGAAGATGGGGTATTTCTCCAAGCCTCACCGGGTCTAGGATAACGATTCTCTTTAGACCTCCCGCTTTACCTTTTCTCAGCCATTATAGGAGGTAGAACTGTAACTCAGTATAATGAGGAGGAATGTCTCAATCACTGCAATCAGGAACCGGGTACACGGTTTCTTGTAAGCCAAACGCCATGTCTCCCGAAGCTAGTGTGTTGAACATAGATCTGGTATTTTGTGACCTTTACCAACCTTATGTATTACCGCAATTGCGTGACTGCATGGATACTTATCGACATCAAACATTTTGCAGTCACACATTCTTTTTTGAAGACTCACTACAAATCTTCTACCCATCTCATTTCTCATCTCATACTCATCACTCAGGCTGTTCAATTCAATAATATCGTACTGGGATGCTTGTCCAAACTGTTCATGTAACGTTTTCTCAACGTAAGGTGTTAACTTTTGAGAATTATCCCCGGTAGCTGCTTCCAACCTATACCTATTGAACCATTCCACTGTCTTTCCCACACAAATATCTAAAATCCCTAGGATCGTAATTTTTTTTTACTTCTTCAACGTTGAATTTATTGACTCGACGACATTAGTGGTTAATAAGTTGTACCTTCCCCCTTAAATTTGCATCTTGTCCACTTAACGGGATCAAGCTCCTCTTTCTCCAAATACTTTGCAACATTAGGATACTTGCGCAAAGGTCACAAAGGTAAAAAATGACCACAAAGGTAAAAACAGTCACAAGGGGGCAGAGGTACAAGGATTGCAAGGGGTCAAAGGGCCGCAGGGGTACAAGTGTCGCATGGGGTCAAACGGTCGCAGAGGTACAATGGTCATAGAGACACAAGGGTCGCAGAGGTATAAGGGTCGCAGAGGCACAAGGGTCGCAGAGGTACAAGGGTCGCAGAGGTACAAGGGTCGCAGAGGTGCAAGGGTCACAGAGGTACAAGGTTCGTAGAGGGGTACAAGGCTCGAAGAGGTGCAAGGGTCGCAGAGGGGTACAAGGGTGGCAGAGGTGCAAGGGTCACAAAGGGGTACAAAGGTCACAGAGGTCACAACAGTCACCAAAGTCATTTTTGTACCTAGCCTTCAAATCATTCAATAGCACTTCAAATTTGTTTACTGTGTATGCTGCTGCACATTTGAAGAACATTTGTGCCACAATACCACCCTTTGAAGTCTTTCTACCATGGCCTTTATTGACGTAGCTCTTTATATTTTACGATGAATGACGGGCACAAAAACCATGATCAGCTTGTTTATACAATTGTTTGACTGCTTTAATCAAGCTTTTATGGCGATCAGATATCATAACAACATCACGTCTGACGCGATCCTCGCTGGAACGATGATAACACGTAATTTGTTATAGTTTTTATATCATTCTTAGGTCTAGTTTAGAGTAGATTATTTATATTTCATTCATCTATTGAGCATATTCGAAGACTTTATCCACATTTCGTGTTTTGTGTAGGAAACGAAGGATTGAAGAGAAACACGAGTGATTATGCAATCTAAACCCGAAAACGAAGCTGTGTAACAAGGTTCGGCTTATGCAAGGCCACGGATGGAAGCGAGTACTCAAATACCGAGCGAAAGGAGCGGAAACTACACTTCAAGACATGCCCGCTCGGGTGGATTGAGAGTGCCCGGTCGGGCTGAATCATTCAAGAAAACCCCGTAGCCTTACACGACTCGGGTGCTCAAGGGATATGCTCGGGCATAGGTGCCCGCTCGGGTGCATTTGGAGTGCCCGCTCGGGCTGATTCATGGCAGAAAACCCCGTAGGTTTGCACGACTCGGGCTGATGAAGTACACGGTCGGGCATGGTGCCCGATCGGGCTCATTTGTGTGTGCACGATCGGGTAGGTCACCTGCACGATCGGGTAAAGAGCATGCCCGCTCGGGTCCAGCGTTCCAACAAACTTTCCTAAGATCTAGATCGGCAAATTTAAAAGGGAAAATCAGATCTGGAAAGAGGGGGACGAACCAGAACACATCAGAGGAGATTGGGAGACATTAGGGCAAGGAGAAGAAGGAAGAAAAGGACGGATCTACGGATCGGGAGCGAGAAGAATCTACCGAAGGCATCGGTTTATGAATAGGGAGTCATCTCTTTCTACATCTATGTCGAATCTAGACTTCTCTTGTGTTTCCTTGTCTGTATTTATGTCTGAGTAGATTCCTTGCCATGGGTTAGAGAGATTTGCTATGTTGTAATGAAGTCATATGCTTAATGAATGGTGGTGCTTAATGCTTTCATTACCTGTACGCCACTTGAATGAATGAATTTGGTTTCTATCATGTTTTCAGATTTCATGGTTGTTCTTAATGCTTTCTCTACCTGTACGCCACTTGATTGAATGATCTTAGAAATCTAATAAACCAACGCCAGGGCATTAGGTTTCGGAACATAGCCATGATTTAGGGTTTAGCCGGTTTAGAATCTACGCCAGGTCAATCGGTTAAATCTAGGGATTAGGATAGCGGACGTAATGCGTCTATGCATGTAAGATGCGCAATGGATACATTGGCATATGCATGCTAGATAGTGGACAAGTCTACGCCAGTCAGTTCCTATAGGAGAGCTTGAATTCCCTGAATCCATGATAGTGCCTTAGACCAATTATCCTTTTAGAACTTCATTACATTCGTATGCAAACTCTCGACACCCATGGTGCCTAGCCATAAAGTCTATTCTCTTCGATTTAGTTTAGTTCAGTTCAATCACAATCACAACTTTAGTCACCTCGTACGTCTAATTCAATTAGTTTAATAGCTACGAAGTCGCATCAATTCCTTGTGTTCGACCCTAGTTGCTACACGATCCGTATTCTTGCGGAAGCGTTAGTCTAGGTTTTATTACTCGATATAACGCATATCAAGTTTTTGGCGCCGTTGCCGGGGAATTGATTACGGCTTAGGAGTTAGGAAACTTTTAGATTAGACATTAGGTTTTTAGGAGTCTTGTTTGTTTCTTGCTTTTTCGTGTTTTTGTTTGTCATTTCGTTTAGAGTCAAGTTCTTTTGCTTCTCGTATCTCACGTGATCTTTGTGTTTGTCTTCTTTTTCTTGTGCAGCTTAATTGTGCATGAGAAACACCGGAAAAGCGGATCTAGTTTTCGACCCCGACATCGATAGAACGCTCCGAAAACTACGGAAAGAATCGAAAGCTAGTGCAAGCAATTCAGTTGATAACACGCAAGCACATTTGGATTTTCAAACCGAGGAAGTGATTGAACAACCGTTTGTTGAAGAGCTAATGGCCGAACGTCAAGATATGAACGTTCAAAACGCGCAACGAGTGCAACCGGCACTGACCTATGGATCATACACGGTCCCTAGGCACACGCAGCTCTTATCTTGCATTGCAAGAAGAAACGCCCGCGTAGAGCTTCAACCGGCATTTATTCAAATGCTTGGTAACGCGGCGTTTAGAGGGAGACCAACCGAGGATCCAAACCAGCATCTCACCGATTTCAAGATGTTATGTCGAACCATAAGGGCTGGAGATGGGGTATCGGATGAGGATATAATGCTAGCTGCTTTCCCGTTCTCGGTGAAAGATAGAGCACAAGATTGGCTATATTCGCAACCAGCGAATTCTATTGCGTCATGGGATCAGCTAGAGGAAAAGTTTATGACGAGGTTCTTCCCTCAAAACAAAGCTCAGCTAGCCAAGAATAACATCAACACATTTGTGCAAGGGGCAGCCGAGAGTTTGTATGAAGCGTGGGAGCGATTTAAAGGCTACCAACGCCTTTGCCCACATCACGGTATGGATCAAAGTTACCTCATATGCAACTTCATGCAAGGTTTATCGGACAATACGAGGATTTTGATCGTAGCCGCTGCTGGAGGTTCCTTAAGCAACCTCACCTTCCCACAAGTCGAGGATCTCATAGATCGTATGGCTTATGAAGGAAATCAAACCGCCGGAGAGTATAATCGCAACACTCCAGCGAGAGTAGCTAACGTGGATAATACGCGTTCCATATATGCCGAGTTAGCTGAAATGAGAGCCGAAATGAGAGCTGAGATGAAAAGTGAATTCAATGAGCTCCGCAATATGATGTCCGGAATGAATCAGCAAGAATATTATGAGCAGCCGGATGAGCAAGGAATTCAAGGGTACGAAGGGGTGAACTATGTGAGCAACGCCCAACCTTTGGGTAATACCTATACACCCGAGTGGAGGAATCACCCCAATCTCTCGTACAAGAATTCCGACGGTGCATTCAATGCACAACGAGCATCGGGGAACTTTCAACCGCGTTTGATGCAACGCAATCAGAATTTCCAGCCGAGGACGCAGCCCCAAAATCAGAATTTTCAACCACGTGCGCTTGCTCCTCCGCAACAAGAAGTTAGACCCGATATCACATCAATGCTAGCTCAAATCATACAAGAGCAAAAGAACCAAGCCAATGATATAAGAGCGTTGATAACGAGTCATGAAGAGATGAGAGCGGAAAGTCGAGAGATGAAAAATGAGTTTGTGGAGTTGAAGACGCATCTTAAGATCTTGGATACTCAAGTTTCACAACTCGCTGCGCAATCATCTCAACCGCAAGGAATTCTACCGGCACGCCCGGAAGCGAATCCTCGTGCACAAATCAATGCCATCCAATTGAGAAGCGGTAAGACACTCGAACACCCTACTTTTTCTAACTTTGAACAAGGAGAGTCATCAAGGGCAGTAGCAAAAGAGAACGATTGCGTCAAAGAGCACAAGGAGGAAGAGGAGCCCAAATACGTTAAACCCGAACCGAGGCCTCCTCCTTTGCCATTTCCTCAACGTCAACGCAAGAAGAACGATGACGCTCAATTCGCAAAATTTGCGGAGATGTTGAAGAAGATGCATATAACGATTCCATTCCACGAAGCGTTAAAGAAGATGCCTTCTTACGCTAAGTTCCTAAAAGACGTGCTTGCGAACAAGCGGGACGTGGAAACGGAAACCGTCATGGTCACCAACTCAATGCTACAGCCAAGTCTACCCAAAAAGATGCCGGATCCAGGTATTTTCGTAATCCCTTGTAAAATTGGAGATTATGAAATTAACCATGCGCTAATCGACGTCGGAGCAAGCGTAAGCGTGCTACCATTGTCTTTGTATGAGAAGTTGGATCTTAAGGGTAGGATGGATCTTCGACCCACGAGAATGGCACTCACCATGGCTGATAGGAGTGTTAGAATCCCCGAAGGAATACTTGAAGACGTACCACTACAAGTAG
>CM071860.1:21734798-21772095 GCA_036759665.1 Gynandropsis gynandra
CTCGGTAACCACCCGTGGAGTTCCTGTTGTTGTTGCGACTCCATTGAGAGTTAGGGTTGCGTGGTTTTGGACGGGCAGCAGCAAGATGAGCCGTGATCGGTAGGGCAGTGGCGGGGGGGGGGAGATCGACGGCCAATTTTGCCTCATGATTGAGGAGTTTTTCGTGCAGCTCCTCAGTTGACATTGCGGAGTCTTTGGCATTGATCACATCAGCTATAGGTTTGTACTCCTCCGGCAGTCCATCAAGGATGGCTTCAAGAAAGTCCTCGTGATCCATCGGTTTCCCGAGGAGAGAGAGTTTGTCAGTTTTGGTGGTGATGAACCGTAGGTATTCTTCCACCGATTGAGATCCTTTGGCACAGCGTTTGATTTGATCTCGTAGTTGTTTGATATGACCACGAGAAGCTTTGCCATAGATGTTTGCTAGGGTTCGCCACGCTTCTCGAACGGAAGTTGCTCGTGCAATGACCGGTTGGAGCGGGAGGGAGAGTGCGACGAGCAAAGAGCTGAAGATCAAACGATCTTGGTGTTTCCACGGGCTGAAGGCGGGATTGGGTTGCTGGATTCCATTAATGTGGATCATGGCTGGCGGCTCAATGGAGTCTTCGGTAATGAAGCACTCGAGATTGTAGCCTTCGAGGAGGGAGCGAATTTGAACGCTCCACGTGAGGTAGTTCGTCGGGGTGAGTTTCGTAACGCTTGACATGTTACAAGCGAAAAGAAGTTTCTGTGGCTGTTGCGGATCGAACAAGCCCCCAGAAGCGAAAAGGAAATTCTGTGGCTTTTGTGGATCAAACATGCTCACGGACTCGGTGCGATTCGATGGCTCCGGAATGTTCGACATGGCGGCTGGACGCGGCACAAGAGATTAGGGAATCGGTTGTGAGGACGCGGCCGAGAATTGTGGAGTTGGTTGAGCGGGACGCGGCCGAGAATTAGGGAATTCGGTTGAGGCGACGCGGCTTGATGGAGATCTGTGGGTGATGGACAGGGCAGATCCGTGGTGGTGAGACGACGGAGCCAAGGGAAGACGCCGGAAAAGGATGTAGACGACGGTGCAAGAAAATAGGGAAATGGTTGAGCGGGACGCGGCCTATGATGGTGCGTGCGGTTGAGCGACGGGGCGCAGGAGATCTGGATCGACGGGTAAGGCTGATCCGTGCTGGTGGGGCGACGGAGGAACAGCTGAGCCGAGGGGTGAGACGTCGGAGCAGTGGCGGAAGGTGGGCTGACTGCGGCGGCAAGACCGGTGATGGTGCGGCGGGCAGGGGTGGGCGGGGAAGAAGAAGACAATTTTTTCTCTGATACTATGTGAATGGTAATCTGAATTATTGATTACGGAAAAGCCATAAACGGCTATATGTACAAGAGGTTAATGATTTGACCTAATTAGGGAATAGTAAATTACAATAATACCCTTAATACAATAATATCCTAATATCCTTCATACATCTGGGCGTAGATGCAGTGTTAAGTGACCTCAAACCGATTCACCATATTTAATTTGGTTATTTATTCGGATTTTACTCCTTTCTACTTATGTAACTTGGGTGATGTCGTAGACACTTCCGATAGTGTTTGCGAGGTGGAGAGGTGTTTGCCATAGACGATGTAAGATTTGTCTGATGATTTGTTACGGAATACCGTGGGAGGCATATCTAAAGCCTGTGGCACGTGGTGGCGCTACCATCAGAGCGGGTTGTAGAAAGTTTTGTCTCGACCATGGACTGACCGAGGGTTGTTCCCTCCAAGTCGAAATGTATGAGAATGGACCAATACCTCTGCTTCTATTTTTCCCTCAAACGGGGCCTAACAATAACAGTGTTTGATTTCAGTTTTATTTTGATTGCTCTAAACCTCCTTTGAACAAGAACATTCATTTGAACTTCAACTTCATGTTTGTATTTGGATGGTTTTTTACAATTATTCAATAGTAAGTATTTTGTTAGTACGCTCTTTTTGTGGAATTACTATTATTGTAACAAGGGTTGTAGAGATATAAAGGTCGTTGATGTGCGTTAACTCAAGTAATAAATTACCTAGATCTAACGCTTCCGCAAGAATACGGATCGTGTAGTAACTAGGGTCGAACACAAGGAATTGATGCAACTCTAAAGCTATTAGACTAATGAATAAGACATGCGAAATCGATAAGTGGATGAAATAACATAGAAAGAGATCCTCCATGCTTCGGATCCCTCGTTCCGTCCTTCTCGATCTCTCCAAGTGTGTCCTCTAATGTCTCTAAATCGTCCCCCCTCTCAATCTGGTTCGAATCCCCTGGTTTTAGATCTGATTTCTCCTTATTTGGCCGTTCTAAAACTTAGGAATTAGTTGAGGAAAATAAGGACCCGAGCGGGCACAACTTCTACCCGCTCGTGCAGGCCTTATGCCCGGTCGTGTACACTCTTTTATGCCCGAACGGGCACTCATGTCTGAGCGTGTGGCTCTTCAGCCCGAGTGGGGAGAACTTGCGGTGAATTTTGGCCACAATTAGCCCGAGCGGGCACTCCATTTCCACCCAAGCGGGCAATTCCTTTCCAATCGTGTTCCTTGAGCGCCCGAGTCGTGCAAAGCTACGGGGAGTCATTTGCCTCAATGCCCGAGCGGGCACACCTTTCATGCCCGAGCGTGCAGGTCTTGATTTGTTGTTTCCGCTTCTTTCGCTCGGTGTTTGAGTGTTCACTTCAATCCATGGCCTTGCACAATTTGATCCTTGTCATTCAACAACGTTTTCGGGGTTAAATCGCCATAATCTCTCGTGTTTCTCCTCATGTCATCGTTTCCTATACAAAACACGAAATGTAGATGAAGTCCTCGAATAAACTCGATAAATGTGTGAAATCTAAGTAATCTACTTAAAACTAGACCTAAGAATCACGTAAATATTACAACGGATTACGTGTTATCAGTCGTAGAGGTGCAAGGGTCGTAGAGGTCCAAGGGTCTTAGAGGTCCAAGGGTCGAAGAGGTCCAAGGGTCGCAGAGGTCCAAGGGTCACAGTTGGACAAGGGTCGCAGAGATTGGAGTCAATTATTTTTAAATAATAAATTATTCATATTAGTTGTAAATAATAAATGATTTTTATTCATATTATTTTCAAATGATTTGTAAATAATAAATTATTTTTATTATTTTTAAATTTTGTTTCATATCACAACAAGCAAACCCCGGTCGTAGAGGTATAACAGTCGCGACCCTTGTACCTATGCGACCCGTGTACCCCTCTGCAACCCTTGTACCCTTCTGCGACCCTTATATCCCTCTCTGACCCTTGCACCCCTCGCGACCCTTGTATCCCTCTGCGACCCTTGTGCTCCAGCGACCATTGTACCTCTGCGACCCTTGTACCTATGCACCCTTGTACCCCTCTGCGACCCTTGTATCCCTCTACGACCTTTGTACCTATGCAACCCTTGTACCCTTGCAGTCATATCTTTTCAAATTCCATCTGACATCGATTCGATTTCAGGGTCATGTCTTTTTGAATTCCATCTGGCGTCGATTCGATTTCAGGTTCATGTCTTTTCGAATTCAAACCGTTTCATTTTTTCAAATAATGACACACTCTCTCTCTAACTCTTATCACTTCCACCCATCTTTTTTGAATAACAACACACTCTCTCTCTAACTCTCATCATCTTCCATCCATTTTTTTTCCGAAAAATGCCACATTTTCCTCATTTCGTGCAAATTATTCTTCCGAGCTTTCTGGAGAACTACCTCGTAATCTCCTTCTTCTCTCTGTTTTGGTATGTTAATGTAGAGAATGTACAGATATTTGACTTTTCTTCGATTTTTGTTACAGGACATTCCTAACAAATTCTTTGATGAGCATATTTACGGGAAAACGAGGGACAACAACACGGCAACGCTTAAATCGGATGTGTCTAACAAAACATGGGTAGTCAAGTTGGATGGCTCAAGATTCGCTGATGGATGGAAAGATTTCTCCAAGGACCATGATTTTCGTATTCGGGATTTCGTAGTTTTCCGTCACGAAGGTGACATGGTTTTTCACGTCACCGGTTTCGGTGATGATATGTGTAATCTACAATAGGCATCGTATATGTCATCATCATCCGCATAAGCAGGGTCATCTTCTTCCGCAAAGAGGATTTTCACGGTACCAGTCACACGTTCAAATCTGGGCGTAGATTCATTGGTAAGTGACCTCAAACCGATTTTTTTGTTTCATCAAATCTGGCCGTAGATGCTTTAGTTTGGCATCGTTGTAAATTTATTCAGTTATTGCATAAACTATCGATAGGGTTTGCGAGGTCGAGAGGTCTTTGTGGTAGACGATGTAAGGTACATCTGATAATCAATTACGGACTGGCGTAGGAGGCATATCTAAGACTCATGGCACGTGGTGGCGCTAGCATCAGCAGGGGTTGGAGAAAGTTTTGTCAAAATCATAGACTAACGTGGGTGATTCCCTCATAGTCGAACTGGTCTCCGCAGCAGATATACCTTGTCTTCGGTTTTTCCTAACAACATAGTTGAATTCTGTGTTATTTTGATTGCTTTGAACATCAGTTGAACAACAACATTTCTTGAGCTTGAACTTCATGTCTGTATTTGGTTTGTTTTTTACTATTATTCAATAGAAAGTATTATTCTTAGTATCGTTGTTTTTTTTTATTTACTATTATTGTAACAAGGGTCGCAGAGGTACAAGGGTCGAAGGGAGACAAGGGTCACAGAGGTCCAAGTGGTCGCACGGGTCTAAGTGGTCACAGAGGTACAATGGGTCGCAGAGGTCCAAGGTCGCACGGGTCCAAGGGTTGGACGGGGACAAGGGTCGCTGAGGGACAAGGGTCGCAGGGGTCCAATTGGTCGCAAAGGTACAAGGGTGAAAGGGAGACAAGGGTCGCAAAGGTCCAAGTGGTCGCAGAGGTCCAAGTGGTCGCAGAGGTCAGAGGTCGCACGGGTCCAAGGGCCAAAGGGGTCCAAGGGTCACTGAGGGACAAGGGTCGCAAAGGTCCAAGGGTCGGAGGGGGACAAGGGTCGCACGGTCCAAGGGTCGTTTGTAAATAACTTTATAAAAAAATTTATTTTTTGATTTTAGAAGATGTAATTTGGTACATTGTTCTTTTTTAAAATTTTATTCATATTATTTGAAGTAATTTTAGTTTTTGGGAATGGATAATTCAACTTTGTACATTGTTATTTTATAAAAAGTTATTCATATTATTTGTAAATATTTTTTTTAATAATAGAGCGTAAAGGTCGCAGGGGTCCAATAGTCGCACAAGGACAAGGGTCGCAGAGAGACAAGGGACGGAGAGGTACAAGGGTCGCAGAGGTACAAGGGTCGCAGGGTCAAGGGTCGAACGGGTAAATGGGTCGCCTTGTACCTCTGCGACCCATTTACCCATTTGACCCTTGACCCTACGACCATTTTACCCGTTTGACCCTTTTACCCATACGACCATTTTACCCGTTTGAACCCTTTTACCCCTGCGACCCTTTTACTCATTCGACCTTTTACCTTGTGACCCACTTTACCCATTCGACCCTTTTACCTCTGTGACCCTTAAGAAGAAATTTTAAACTATTTAAAAAATAACAATGTACCAAATATTAAAAAATAACAATGTACCAACCCAGAAAAAATCAACGTACCAAAATATCAAGTTAGTATCGGGATGGATGGATACATTTTCCATTATTAAATATATCAGCCGCCATCTTCTCACGTATGGAAGGAACTTGGTCATCGCATATGTAGTACAAAACTTGACGTCTCATAAATACCAAGGCTTCTATGTATTTGAAAGAGTAAACACCATAGTCATTCCCGCTTTCATTCTGTGACAGACCTTCATAATACTCATACTTCCATTCATCTTCTCCCAAGCCGTCGTAATAATTCATTGGTTTCGTACTTCTGAATGGAAACTTACCATGCAAACAATCACTAAGATATTCTGGCAAAGTGTCCATATCCTCGTACATCCACAGCGTCAGCATTTGTATGAAAGCAACAGGACAAGTAAAGTTTCTTATATACCCCAGGGAAAGCATTTATGCGATGATACAACATCAACAACGCCTCATCCAATTGCTGCAAAACAAAAAAATAAATTAACACACATCAATACATATAACACAAAATAACCTCTGTGACTTCAAGTTTAAAAAAACTTACATCATCTTCAAGCCATACGTTGGGCTTTAATATGTTCTCCCAAAACTCTGGCCCCCAAGGAATATTTAGATCAAATTTCCACCAACTCTCATGTCCAGGGTTTGTCAAGAACATATATAGAGCAGTCAACTTTTCACCTCTAGCGTCAATGAACGAAGGTTCTCAGGTTATCACGCCTTTTAGTAATCCCTTGGGCTTCCACCAAAAATGACGTATCCTTGCAGGTTCTTGATCCACCTTTTAATCGGGTTCTCGATCCACCTTCTTATCGAGTTCTTGCTCTTTTCACTCACCAACATCTTTCCCTCGCCCTATCCCCCACATTGTTCTTGCTCTTTTCGCCGGCGGAAGTTCAACATAGCGATGATTCAGCAACTGCACAAAATTTACTTCATTAAAATTATGGCGGCCTATGCAAACTATGCGACCTTTTGTGACCCATTCGACCCATACGACCAATGCGACCTTTGTGACTCAAAAGTTATTACTTACTTGGTGGTACTTCGGCATCAATAACACTAAGTTTTGGAGTTCCCCCTTCTTCGATAGGAACCGCTGGAGTATCCTCAGAAAGGAACCTCCTTATCCTTAGAGTGGACCTCTTGAATAGGATCCACTGAAGTATCCTCGGTAGGAACCTCCTTAGCAGCGACCTCTTCGACAGGATCCGCTGGAGTATCCTCGAAAGGAACCTCCTTACCCTTAGAATGGACCTCTTCGACATAATCCGTTGTAGTATCCTCGGAAGGAACCTCCTTAGCGGCGACCTCTTCGACATGACTCACTGTAGTATCCTCGGCAAGAACCTTCTCGTCGGGGACGTATTGGACAGGATCCGCTGGAGTATCTTCGGTAGGAACCTTCTCAGCGGGGACGTCCATAGGACCCACTGGAGTCTTCTCAGCTGGAACGTCCTTAACGTGGTCCTGTTTGTCGGTGACTTCATCAACATTAATTACTTCATCCACCGGAGAATCTTCATAAAATTACTTCATTCATTATACTCATTGTTCATTACTTGATGTGACCCATGCGACCCATGCGACTCTAGCGACTTATGCGACCCTACGACTTATACGATCGTGTGACTTATGAGCCTCTTGTGACCCATGCGACTCTTGCGACTCATTCGACTCAAATGAAATTTTTCACTAAATATTACTTACTTGGTGGAACTTCATCTACTGCAACGACTGCAGTTACCTCTATGGAAATGAGATTTTCAACTAATCTCGAAATGTTTGCCGTATTCTCTCCTGAGCCATCTCCAGAGTTATTTTCGCTTGGCTCTTGTCTTGACACTGGATATGGACGTCGAAGGAATTCAAAATCATCATCTCTAACAGTGCCGGAAGATTGGTTTACGGTGCTCACATCTTTCTCGGAAGATTTTAATGTTGCCTCTTCAACAACTTTGGGATTTTGATGAGGATATCACAAAGAAAGCAAGCCGCGAACAGACGGATCGAACGGATGGGTCGAGTGGGCAAGACAATCATGCGGCTGCAGAGGATGTTGACGAGGACATGCGGGATGCGGATGAGGACACGAGGGTTGCTAACGAGGACACGGATACACGGACCCTTGACGAGACTTGCGGACAAACCGTCGCATCCGATATTCGCGGGCCGCCTAACTCGGAGATGAGACTTTTTACGAAAATACCTAAATGGAGGCCTTCCTGAAGTCTAAATTCGATGAAACCAAGACCACTGGAACCAGCACTCAAAGATCTTTCAGATGAATATCGGATCACTGCCGGAACATCAGGTTTCCGGTGACACTAATGCAAATTTTTGGACGAGATCTCTAGTGCACACTTAGAGCCAAATTCCGAGGTTTCAAGCATGATAAAGAGGCCTTGGACTAGATCTAAGGCCAGGAGGCTACAGGAGAAGATTCAAGACATCTTAGAAGCCCAAGAGATTGAACAGCAAGATCATTTGAAGGGTTTAGAGCCTTACAGCCCCATGGACCACACAAAGACCCATCAAGAGGAAGTTTCTTGGATTTGTGTCATTCAAATTCAAATTTGAATTCAAATTGTACCAAGAACACCTATAATTTAGGGCTTATTTCGTGCATTGTCAGTAGGAAAAAAATCTAGGAAGATTAGCGGTCAATAAGAGTCTTAGACTTTTGAATAGGAGTGTAATGTGGGAAGTTTCTTTTGGAATTGAGAGATTCATCTCACACAAATCGATCAAGTCTGGGACTTGCTCGACTTGACTTATCAAGTAACGAACCACAATTTCTTATGGCATCTTCTATTGTCCTAAGAGTTCTAGAGGTGCATATGCTCAAGGGTTTTGTATGGTCTCACTGAGATTTGGGCCAACGTTCTTCAGCATGTATCCGTCTATGGGTTCAAAGGCATCCATCCGCACAACCGAGTGAAACGCACGATCCAGTCGCGCATCAGATTTGCTGCCTTTGATTTGGATTAGGCAAATGAAACTCGACATCCCTTAGAAGGCCACTTACGATGTTGATGATTCTTTTCTCCGACTTCTTTGTTTCCTCTATTAATTTCTGCTCCAATGTCAAAGGGATTGCAGCTTCTTCTCCTTCAATAGCAGCTTCATCATTACCTTCTCTTTCAGCTTCATCCTCACCTTCTCTTTCAGCTTCAGCAACACCTACCATTCCTTCATCCCTTCATCTTTGTCATCTTCAACATCTATTATTTTTTCACTCACGCTCTTCTTCCCCTTACTCCCCTTTCCTTTCCCCTTCTTTTGATCACCAAGAGCAGCTTTTCACATCAACAGTTCTTGCTTACGGATGTCCTCCCAACAAATACCTTTCGTATTTCTACGAAGATGTTCCATCCATATCTGAACATCGGGATTGTGGCATCCCTCGTAATCCTCTAGATCAAAAAGTAAAGCTTCCTCTTCATGTTCAGCAAGAAGAATACTTCGAATATCCTAAAAAACTAAAATAACCATTATTACCCTCTATTTAATTGTTACCCTTGTAACCCTTGTGTAATTGTTATCTTAGAATCTCTGATCAGCCTTATCACATCTACATACTTCAAGTTAATACTAGATTTAACCATCTTCTTGCACATTCTTGGGCATGATGGATCCGCATCCATAACATCAACATACCATCCCTTTCCGCCCAAACTAAGGATTGTTTCGAATGGAAGTAACTGAAACATTAAAAAAAATTATAAGAATACAAAAAGTACGAAAAAATTCAAGTTATTTGAATAATATATATACAACTTACCATTAGTGGGATCAGGAAACCGCCACAATACCATTTTGGTTTCGCTGATTCCCAGCTAACGTGCTTGCGGCAAGTCTCCACAATCTTCTCGAATGTGTAACGCCCCCATGGAAAGCCTTCACAAAAATCCAAGTCATCAACCATGTCAATGAGATCATGGCTGATAACGTTGTATGTTAAAGGCTTGTGAACCATAACTTGTGGCAACAACATCAAAGTTGCCAACCTCGTCCGGTCGTCAGGATTCTTCACCTTCACAAGCTTTTCACTGACTTGTGCGGGGGTCACCTTCCCACGGCCAAAATTCTTCAGTCTGAATGTGTCACCCCTTTTGGACTCTCATCCTTTGGGATATGGTCCGCATTTCAATCTGAAAGTTAGTGTGTGCTCCACTATAGAGGACCGGATGGGAACACCGTTTAAGACAAACCACAACTCCTTCTTGTCCCATACAATCACAGAGTGATTTAGAAGGATAGACATTTGAATCTTCGTCAATATGGAGTCACATTGGAAATGGAATAAATGCCTAAATTGTGACTCCTTCTCGAAGTAATGCAACTCAATATGGAGTCACACTTGGTGGTGATCTTTGGCGTTCTGTCCATATGCTTGAATTCATACACAAACTTCGGCTTTGGCGCCACCTGCAAAATGACCAATTAAGAAAACATTAGACTTCTACCGACTAAAGCTACCCATGCGACTCAATCGACACTTGCGACCATGCGATGAGGAAACTACAGTGGATCCTGTCGAAGAGGTTGCCCCTAAGGAGGTTCCTTTCGAGGATACTACAGTGGATCCTGTCCAAGAGGCCCCCTCTAAGGAGGTTCCTTCCGAGGATAATACATTGGATCCTATCAAAGAGGTCCCCTCTAAGAAGGTTCCTTCCAAGGATACTACAGTGGATCCTATCGAAGATGTCCCCTCTAAGGATAAGGAGGTTCCTTCTGACGATACTACAGTGGATCCTATCGAAGAGGTCCCCTCTAAGAAAAAGGAGGTTCCTTCCGAGGATACTACAGTGGATCATATCGAAGAGGTCCCCTCTAAGGATAAGGAGGTTCCACCAAGTAAGTACGGTCTTTTGAGTCACAAAGGTCGCATTGGTTGTATGGGTCGAATGGGTCACAAAAGGTTGCATAGGTCGCAGGGTTGCATTGGTCGCCATATGTTTAATGAAGCAAATTTTATGCAGGTGTTGGACCTTTATCGAAGGAGTCTGCGCCATATGTTGAACCTCTGCCGGTACCTAAACGAATTTTAAGACCACGGAAGGCATATGTTGAAGATGGTGGAGTTCAAGAACCGGAAAACATGTTGGTGGACTTCAAGAACCGGAAAAGAAGGTGGTTCAAGAATCCGAAAAAAAGGTGGTTCAAGAACCCGATACAAAGGTGGTTGAAGAACCTTCATTCTGGTGGAAGCCCAAGGGATTAAAAAATGGCTCGATAACCCGAGAACCTTCATTCATTGACGCAACCGGTGAATGGTTGACCGCTCTACATATGTTCTTGACGACACCTGGACATGAAAGTTGGCGGAAATTTAATCTAGATATTCCCCGGGGGCCAGAGTTTTGGGAGATTATATTAAAGCCTGACGTATGGCTTGAAGATGATGTAAGTTTTTTTTTAATCCGAAGTAACAGAGGTCATTTTGTGTCATATGTATTCATGTGTGTTAAATTTTTTGTTTTTGCAGCAATTGTATGAGGTGTTGTTGGTGCAGTATTATCGCATGAAGACATTCCCCGCGATATTTAAGAAACTTTACGTTTGTCCTGTTGCTTTCATGCAGATCTTCAAGATGTGGTCGTACGAGGATATGGACACTTTGTCAGAATATCTTAGTGATTGTTTGAATCTCAAGTATCCATTCAGAAGTACGAAACCAATGAGTGATTTCGAAGGCTTTGTCTAGGTTCTAAACATTCCATCGCTCAAGAGTATATATGTAGGATATCATTGGGTAGCCATCAAAGCGGATTTCAAAACCCGATGCATCACGGCAAACGACTGCCATCGGAGGACTAAGAAAATGCATATCGATCCGGTGATTGAGAAGCTAAGAAAAATTGTCCCCAAGATGTTCATTCTCAAAGGGTTTCCTTCTTTGGCTTCTGGAGAAGATGACTGGAAATATGAGTATTATGAAGGTCTGACACAAAACAAAACCTCAAATGACTGTGGTGTTTACGCCTACAAATTCGTAGAAGCCTCGGCAATGAAAGCACGTAATGTTTTGCACTACATTTGCAACGAAAATGTTCCTTCCATACGTGAGAAGATTGCGGCTGAGATATTTAGTAATGGAAAATGTATCCCTCCACCGCGAGATTAACTTGATATTTGGTACATTTTTATTTTTTGGGAATGGAAGATGTAAACATTTGGTACATTGTTATTTTTTAAATATTTCGTACATTGTTATTTTTTAAAAATTTATTCATAATAATCAAAAGGAGTTGCAGGGGTAAAACGGTCGTAGGGTCAAGGGTCGAACAGGTACAATGGTCCGAGGGTCAAAGGGATCGGAGGGTAACAGAGGTACAAGGGTCGCAGAGATACAAGGGTCGCAGAGGTACAAGGGTCGTTCGACGATTTTACCCGTTCGACCCTTGACCCTGCGACCTTTTTATCTCTACGCCCCTTGTATCTCTGCGACCCTCATTATTTACAAATACAATTATTTACAAATAATATGAATAATTTATTATTTATTATTTACCAATAAAATTATTTATAAATAATTGACTCAAATCTCTGCGACCCTTGTCCATCCGCGACCCTTGGATCTGTGCGACCCATGTCCCTCTGCAACCCTTGTTACAATAATAGGAAATCCATAAAAACAGTGATACTAACAATACTACTTACTATTGAATAATTATAAAAAAACCAAACAAATACAAACATGAAGTTCAAGTTCAAAGGAATGTTCTTGTTCAAAGGAGGTTCAGAGCAATCAAAATACAACTGAATTATTGTTACGCCCTCGTTGAGGGAAAAACTGAAGCATTGGTGTTGGTCCATCGGAATACAGTTAGACTTCGAGGGTACAACCTTGGGCCAGTCCATGGTTGTGACAAAACTTTCTCCAACCCCTTATGTGGTAGCGCCACCACGTTCCACGGGCCTTAGATATGCCTCCCACAGCAGTCTGTATCCTTTCATCAGATATATCTTACATCATCTATGGCAAAGACCTCTCGACCTTGTAAACCCTATCAAAAGTGTCTGCGACATCCGTAGAAAGCAATAAAAATCGTGAAAATCCTTACTTAAGTCGCGACATCACCCAAGTCCGTATTGAGGTCACTTACCAATGCATCTACAGCCAGATTCGAACGAGGGACTGGTACCACCGTGACAATCCTCTGAGCAGGAGTGGCGAAGGTGACGTGAAAGACCATGTCACCTTCGTGATGAAAAAGTAAGTAATCCCCAATACGTAAGTGTAGGTCGTTGGAGAAATCTTTCCACCCATCAGTGAATCTGAAGCCATCCAACTTGACTTCCCATGTTCTGTTAGACCCATTCCATTGAAGTGTTTCCATGTTGTTATCCCTCGTTTTCCCGTAAATATAATCATCGAATAAGATCTTCGGGATGTCCTGTAACAAAAAAAGAACAACAAAGTCAGATCTGTACATTCTCTACATGTAACATACCGACAGTTGAAGAAGATTACAATGTAGTTCTCCATATAGCGCGGAAAAATCTCTCTGAAAAAATGAGGGAAATGTGGCATTTTCGAGAAAAATTGATGGAATATGATAAGAGTTAGAGAGAGTGTGTGTCTTTATTGTAAAAAACGAAATTGATGGAACATGACCCTGATATCGAATCGTCGTCAGATGGAATTCAAAAAGACATGACTGCAGAAGTACAAGGGTCGCAGACATTACATTTTTTCAAATTTTTACAAATTTGATGAAAAATTTTACGGAATTTCGGTGACGGAATTTTCGACGGGTCGCATGGGTCGCATATATGCAAACTTGACGAATTTACGGGTTAACAATGATAAAATGTTAAAAACAATTCAAAACAATACATTTACAATGTCAAACTAATCAATGCCGTTTGAGGGTCGCATGGGTCGCATGGTGACATATAAGGATCAATAAATGCGAAATCGACGAATTTATGGGTTTATAATGATAAAATGTCAAAAACCAATCAAAACAATACATTTACAACGTAAAACTAATTAATGCCAATTGAGGGTCGCATGGGTCACATGGTGACATATAAGGATCAATAAATGTGAAATCGACGGATTTACGGATTTATAATGATAAAATGTCAAAAACCAATCAAAACAATACATTTACAACATCAAACTAATTAATGCCTATTGAGGGTCACATGGGTCGCATGGGTCGCTTGGTCGCATATATCGATATATACATGCAGACTCGACGAATTTACGGGTTTATAATGATAAAAGAAAAAAACAAATCAAAACAATACATTTACAACGTCAATCAATGGTTAAAACAGATTATGACCCATGTGTCACTAGTTGAGTTGTGTATAACCAATGCCTATGTTTCAAAAGCAATAGTAGTGTTTTAAGAACTCGTCGGATGTCAATATTATTTATATTATTGTCTATATTGATTCTAAATTAGACATGGGTCAGAAGGGTCACATGGGTCGGAAGGGTCGCATTGGTCGCATGAGTCATATTTGTTCGCATGAGGTCGTATGGATCGGCTGAGTCGCACAAGGGGTCATATTGGGTCGCATGAGTCGGATGAGTTCTAATTTAATCCAATTGAGGATCGCATGGGTCGAATGATAATGAATAATTTATCGAATTATAATGATAAAAGTCACAAAAGGTTTAATCAAAATAATACAAATAATATAGTATTACACAATAACTATTAACAAATCTTTCTTTTTTTGAAGTCGGTGTTGTCTCGGTTGTCATGTTCCAAACACTATCAGTGATGCTGGCTTTTGAATGGGGTTTGTCTCGACGAAGAAGATTGGATTGTTCTCGACAAAGATGGGGTTTGTATTGACGAAGAAGACGGGGTTTGTCTCGACAAAGATAGAGTTTGTCTCGACAAACACAGGGTTTGTCTCGACAAAGATGGGGTACTTCTCCAAGCCTCACCGGGTCCATGATAACGATTCTCTTTAGGCATCCCGCTTTGCCTTTTCTCAACCAGTATAGGAGGTAGAACCGTAACTTCAGTATATTGAGGAGGAATGTCCTAATCACTGCAATCAGGAACTGGATACACGGTTTCTTGGTAAGTCGAACGCCATGTCTCCCGAAGGTAGTATTTTGAACATAGATCCGGTATCTTGTGACCTTTACCAACCTTATATGTTGCCGCAATTGCGTGACTGCACAGATACTTATCCACATCAAACATTTTGAAATCGCACATTATTTTTTGAAGACTCACTACAAATCTTCTGCCCATCTCATTTCTCACCTTATACTCATCACTCAGACTGTTCAATTCAATAACATCATACTTGGATGTCTGTCCAAACCGTTCATGTAACGTTTTCTCAATGTAATGTGTTAACTTTTGAGAATCGTCATCGGTAGCTGCTTTCAACCTATACCTATTGAACCATTCCATTGTCTTTCCCAAACAAATATCTAAAAGCCCTATGATCGTAAACTTTTTTTACTTCTTCAACGTTGAATTTATTGACCCGGCGCCATTAGTGGTTAATAAGTTGTATCTTTCTCCCTTAAATTTGCATCTTGCTCACTTAACGGGATCAAGTTCCTCTTTTTCCAAATACATTGCAACATTAGGATACTTGCGCAAAGGTCACAAAGGTCAAAAATGGCCACAAAGGTCACAACAGTCACAAGGGTGGCAGAGGTACAAGGGCCGCAGAGATACAAGGGTCATAGGGGGTGAAAGGGTCGAAGGGGTACAATGGTCGCAGGGGTACAAGGGTCGCAAGGCACATGGGTTGCAAGGGTCAAAGGGTCGCAGAGGGGTACAAGGCTCACAGAGGTGCAAGGTTCGGAGAGGGATACAAGGGTGGCAGAGGTGCAAGGGTCGGAGAGGGGTATAAGGGTGGCGGAGGTACAAGGGTCGGAGAGGGGTACAAGGGTGGCAGAGGTGCAAGGGTCGGCACAAGGGTCGCAAGGGTCAAAGGGTCGCAGGGGTACAAGGGTCGTAGAGGGCTACAAGGCTCGTAGAGTACAAGGGTCGGAGAGGGATACAAGGGTGGCAGAGGTGCAAGGGTCGGAGAGGGGTATAAGGGTGGCGGAGATTTCAATTTTTTTCATTTTTTTATTTTATGAGTTATTAGTGTTTTTATTTTATGAGTTATTAGAGTTTAAAAAATATATTAGAGTTTTTTTATGAGTTAAAAGTGTAGGGTTTTTTTTATTAAAAGTTATTTTTGAAGGTTTTTTTTATGAGTTAATCGGAGAGGGGTATAAGGGTGGCGGAGGTACAAGGGTCGGAGAGGGGTACAAGGGTGGCAGAGGTGCAAGGGTCGCAAAGGGTACAAGGGTCGCAGAGGTCACAAAAGTCACAAAAATTATTTTTGTACCTAGCCTTCAAATCATTCAATAGCACTTCCAATTCGTTCTCTATATATGATGTTGCACATTTGAAAAACATTTTCGCCACAGTATCACCCTTTGAAGTCTTTTTACCATGACCTTTATTGACGTAGCTCTTTATATTTTGCGATATATGACGGCACAAAAACCATGATCAGCTTGTTTATACACTTGTTTGACTATTTTGATCAAGCTTTTATGACGATCAGATATCACAACGACATCATGTCCATCCGGTATCACCTCTTTCAATCTTGACATAGACCACATCCATGATTCGTCCTTCTCTCTGTCGACTATTCCCCATGCAATAGGATATTGGTGATGTTCAACATCTTGCTCGATCGCCACAACCAATGATCCCTTGTACACTCCTGTCAGAAATGTTGCATCCACAGCAACCACTTTACGCATGTATTTCCATCATCTTATAGTCGCTCCGACAGCCATAAAAAGGTATTTGAAGCTTTTCCCATCACTGTCGAGCTAAAGATTTGTGACAGATGCGGGATTTCTTTTTATAAGCATGTGCAACCACCCTGGAAGCCTCCTATAATGTTCAAAGTCATCACCACGAATCTCCTTTTGAGCACCGCATTTGCCTCTTAATCCCATCAAATAGGATACATTGGCACCGTATTTTTCTTTTACACGAGCCATCAATTCTTTTGCTAGAGGTGTTTCATAATTTTCAGTGTATTCCTCTTTCAAATAATCCTTAACCATTTGCGTTGTACCCTTTGTAGCTTTGGTCCATTTAGATACAGGTGAACAGTTATGAATGGGATGGTGTGTTCTCACACTAAACCGTTTCGAATTCGGGATTGTTGTCACGCGTAATTTCCATTTACAACCACTTCCGCCAAACTTGCATCGTACTTCCCACAGCTTCGTATCAGATCTCAATGTTGTATATCTAAACGAAGCTTCGATTGAACCCTTCCTTACAAATGCATGTACATCCTTTTTGCTATCAAACTCTTGCCCAATTTTAAGATCCAATCCATCTTCGAACTCGAAGATATTATTTTTGTTGTCGTGAACTACCATTTCCGAGTTTTTCTCACCATCACCATACTTATGCTCTGTTGGCACATCAGAATCAATTTTTTTAATGCCACAAACAACTCCATCAACTACCACATTCATGGCACACCCACCATCTTCTCTTAACCCGCTTGTATGTTCACTATCAGAATTATCCGAATCCAAAATATTTATTGTTTCCGTATTACTCTTAACTCTACTTTTGTTATTTGGATCTACAATAACACAGTCATCATAATCTACAACACCTCGATCCTCACCTTCTTTAGCAATGCTTCCAAAAGCAGGAATTAGAGGCTCAATTTCCCTCTCAATTTTAATTTCACACTTCACACTTGCCGATTATATCTCCACATACAATAGTGGTCGAATTCCTCTTATGCGATTGAACATATAAAAAATAAGATGTTTGTCATTCATTATATATTTCGGCTTCCTATTTTCACAAATATTGGGCAAATAGCTTAACTTAAACTTTGTTGTATTATTTCCCACCATCATCTTTGCACATAACTCATCAATCAGTTGCTGGTATGTCAGACTAACCAGAGGACAATAGAAATATACTCTCTGGTTTTCCTGAACTCTACCAACCCATTCAAATTCTCCATTTGGGTTTTTTTCCCATTTACCAACATAAAAAAAATAAATCAGTGTGATTTTGTCATCCATCATATCCATTATACTTGTAACAAAACCATAAAAAGAGGGATAAATTATTGGACCCACTGCGACCGTGCGACTCGATGAGACTCTGTGACGCAGAGCGGTCGTGCAACCCTTGTACCTCTTCAACCCTTGTACCCTTGTGACCCTTTAACCCCTTTACGACCCTTGTACCTCTGTGAACCTTGTACGTTTGCGACCCTTTGACCCCTCTACGACCCTTGTACCTCTACGAACCTTGTACCCCTTTGCGACCCTTGTACCCCTTTGCAACCCTTGTACCTCTACGACCCTTGTGCCTCTGCGACCCTTGTACCTCTGTGACCCTTATACCCCTGCGACCCTTTGACCCTTTTGCGACCCCTTTACCTCTGCGACCCTTGGACCCCTGCGACCCTTTGACCTTTGATCCCTTTGACCGCTCGATGAGACTCTGTGATCCAGTACGACCGTGCGACTCTGTGACCCAGTCACTAATTGTGCTTATTTGACATTTCAATAAATATGACTCGTTTAGGCTCGTTTTCAATAAACGAGTCTTATATTGACATAGTGTTTCATAACTCACAAAAGAAACAAGAAAAACACAAGAGAAACATGAAAAACTCACTATACATACCTGGTTTTTCTGTGGTACGTGCTTAATTACAACCTTCTTTGTTGACAACAAACGATTTTAATCTATTGGCAGCGAATCTGATGCCGAATTCAAGCTACTCTCGCCGAATCTGTTGTGGTGTGGGAGAATAGTAATTTTTGCGCCACAGGAGAGAGAAATAGAGGTGTTCTGGAGGAGAGAGAAAAATTGTCGACAAGAGTAATATGGGATTATCAATATTTTAAGGGTAAATTTGGATTTGAAACTTTTTTTCAGGATAGGGTATTTTTGAAGCACTTTAGCCCTATAAAGATATTTTTGAAGCTCCCCTTTGTAAAATTATTATATTTTTTATTTTAACTAAATAAAGATATTGTGTGAAAAAAAATTAATATGTAAATTATAACATGTCTCACACAATGCATTGACACAAGACATGTATTTTATATAATCCTAATGAAGCATTCTGAACAAAATAACGTCATATCAAAATTAACAATTAATTTATAATATCATACAAATCAGAATGATATAAAATATTTTTAAAAAAAATTAAGTAGTATATTAATATTTAGATCATTTTAAAACAGTATGATACTGTTAATATGTTGAAATATGAGGATTTCATATATTTTGAGTATTTTTTCTATTTTTAAAAATCAAATTTTTAATATCAATTTTGAACATCAATATTTATTTGATAATTATTTTAATTATGTATTATAACAACTAGCAATCGAATCTATGTGATGCGCGGCATTTTAAAAATGAAATGGTTTTAATTAAATTATTTAAAATTATTTATTACACTTTTAAAGAATAAATCATTGTAATTTAAAGTAATTAAATGAGTGGTTATTGTAGCATATTCCAAAATTTATATTATTATGAGATAAATATTGAGACGGTGAACAACTGAAAAAAAATTAGATAACAACATTGTATATTACATTTAAATTTGTAAAATTTAACGATATGATTAAAGAATAAATTGAATAGAAATATAAATTTTATTTTAAATAATTTTAAAAGATTTGTATAATTATTATATGTTATAGAAGTCACTTTTAAAAATTATATATATAAATGTTCTTGCAAAAGGAGACTTCTCGTGAAGCCACCTCGACAAGACTTTCATTTATTACAAAAGGAATTTTTTATTTAAATTCAATTGAAATTAAATAAAATATATTTATATTTGAATGTTCAAAAAATCATTAATCTTAAAACAAATTATTTTTTTAAACGTTACACTATATTATTTAAGATACAAATACTTAAATATTATAAAAAAATGTGATTAACTTCATTCAATTGAAACAAAATAAATTTAGTTACTTGAATGTTTAAAAAAATCATTAATATTAAAACAAATTATTTTTTAAAACGTTATACTATATTATTTAAGATAAAATAATTAAACATTATAAAAATATGATTAATTTAATAATTAATAATATAATTATTATGAAAAAATCGAATAATTTTTTGGCTTTTTATAAAGCCACGTAAATATTCTTATACAAAATGATTGTAATGACATTAATTATTATAGTTTCATATAATTATTATTTTTTATTTTAATTTTTAATTTTTTATTATGATTATTTACTTTTTTTTAATATACAAATTAATTAATTATTTTTCTTTTTTATTGTTTTCATTTTAAAAATTATTACAGGTATATAAAAATTTTATTTATTTTTTTCATATAGTAATGCATTAACTTATATAATAATGTGATTATAAGTTATAGTTGATTTTATTATATTTATTAACATAATTAAACGTCAATTTCACTTATTAAAATTTCTCTGTTGAAAAAAAATCATTTTATATGATGATATTTTTTTTAATTATGATAATATTTTGTTTAATATAATCCTGTTGCTATCATGTCATCTTTATAATTTATTTGTGTTATCAATTTTCAATCTTATGTTATTATTAATATATTTTAATGCATTTAATTTAATTTAATTTATTAACCCTTTCAATATGATAACAATTATATATATTAAATTTTGAACGTTACTTTTAATATTTTCTTTTAATTATTCAGTTATTAAAAGCACACCTATAACCATAATCATTACTTAAGTCTTTTCTCATTCCTTGAGTCTCTCTATATTCCACCAAAATGATCTTTACGAGTATCATATATATCAAACCCTTTGCAAACACAAACCCTTAACCAAACAAAGTTTTTTTTGTACAAGCAAAATTAAAATTTTCTAAAAAACAAGGAAAAGATAATCGAAAATATTATTATGAGCGACGGAAAAAGGGGAAAAAACTTTTAGTCCAAAAGTCAACAATCTAGAGCTGTACGACCTCAGACATTGTGGCTCTCTTGACTTCGATGGAATCCAATATGGAAGACCCATCAACAAAGAGGATGTGTTTCAACCGATTTGCATGTGTATCCAGGCATGGTCTGACTTCTCAATGTCCATGTACTAGCAAAAGAGGTCGTCTTCGGATCTAAGGTCATCAAATTCGCCAAATGGGTCTGATAGATCCAAGTCCTCTGAGAGCCGAAACTATAACTTTGAGGTGACATCGCCGATGGTACGGGTTCCTGAAAGTCGTTGGTGCTGACGCCGAATGACCCGTAGATGGCTTTGTCGTTCGGGTTTGGATCTGTGTTTGAAAGACCCTCCATGCCCCGCGCATTCTGTTCTCTATCTATTTCTATGTCGAATATAGTAAATAAATACATAACATATAGTTGGTGTATCTGTAATTATAAAAAGAAAAGATAAATGGAGGAATTGTGTGCGAGAGATAGTGTGAAACAAAATATTGGTGGGTGCGTGTTGTACCACACGTGGAATTTTTGTCATAATGTTTTTTTCCAATTTTGTCATAATGCTCTCATATATATATATATATATATATATATATTATACATAATAATGTTAGATTAATTTCTATAATATATTATCGGTGTTGAACATAAAACAATATCTAAATCAAAGACCTGTTGAATTTTAAATTTTTTAAAAAGATTCTAACAATAATATATTATCGTGTTGAACATAAAACAATATCTAAATCAAAGACCTGTTGAATTTTAAATTTTTTAAAAAGATTCTAACAATAATATATTATCGTGTTGAACATAAAACAATATCTAAATCAAAAACCTGTTGAATTTGCATGAATTATAACTTTAAAATATAATGTACCATTATATACTAAACTCTACAAAAAATGACATAAATTTCTTTTCATTAAATAAATCAAATATAAACTAATAATTATTTTTTGATATAGATCCTTCGTACTTCTATAAAAATATTTACATATCAAGGTGACATCAAGAATAGAAATATTTACATTCTTTGATCTTCCGTTATTATTCGGTCTTCGTCTAGCCTTAGCTAATGCATAATAAAATTTATTCGAATCGTTTCAAGGTTGAAAAATAGTTAATTGTTTATGTATATAGATCCTACGTACTTCTATAAAAATATTTACATATCAAGGTGGCATCAAGAATAGAAATATTTACATTCTTCGATCTTCCGTTATTATTCGGTCTTCGTCTAGCCTTAGCTAATGCATAATAAAACTTATTCTAATCGTTTCAAGGTTGAAAAATAGAGTGAAAACAAAAACATGTTTTACGTTATATTGTCATGTTTTACATTAACATTTATATTTTATTTTTAATAATTATTTTATTTTGTTAGATTCTACACAAGATAATATTCATATGATACCATCCAAATTGATAATCTCTAATATAATATAATTATCCAAAGAGAAATCCAAGTTAATGGACATGTTCTTACTTTCGTAGTAAGTATTATTTATAAATACATCTCTTCACTAAACAAAAAAACTTAAAAAACAATTATAATTTAAATATATGTTAAATATTATTATAACAATAAACTAAAAATTTGTGAAATTTTGAACCTGAATTCAATTAATTTTTCATATAATTTGCTTGATGTATATATTGAAATAAAATTTTAAAAATCCAATTACTCTTTTATATAATTACAGATTTGTATATATCAGTTTCCGTATATCATATAAATTTATATTCATTAATATATAAGAATATCATATATATATATGACTCCAATTAAACTAGTGTTTCAAACATCTCAGGTTTAATATTTCTTTTGACTTCTATTTCATACATATCTTTCGTTACACTAACATTTTCTAAAATGATTATATCAAAAATTATTTTTCTTTAATCTTATCATCGAACATCAAAATTAAATACTACATTTTTTAATAACAATTCAAATATATTGGGTATTTTTTTGTTATATGATATACAAACATGTCATCAATATCGATACCATGTATCTATGATATAACATTTTATATGATATATGAATTATACCAAATTAATAAAAACCCGTGCATCGCACGAGTTCACTTAGTAGTATAGATATAATAAACGATGTAATCGAATACAATCCACTTGCTTGTAAACGACTATAGTTATTGATTTGAACTTTGTTAAGGTATTCTAGTTTGAAACAACAAACGTTTTTATAAATTTATTTATCCATTTCACTTATTGTTGTGTCTTTTCTTCCTCATTTATCCATCCTAAACATTATAAATCATACGGCTTTTGTGGATTTCTCTAGTTGTGGTTATGGTGTAATGTGTTATCCAACATGTGCACAGACTATTCCTCGGATTTTTCTTGCGTTCTATAATGATATTATGCTTTTTCATTGTTGTAATTGTTTCTTATATCCATAGAGCGAGATACTAAAGCATGTAAGAGATTTAACTTATGCAAGCTAGATGCGCTATCACAATTGCTCGTTACATGAATATTGGTTATATTGGGAATCATTCATATTTCATTTTTCAAACAATGGTGGTTATAAGCAAATTGATTATGATTGTTAAAACGTGTTTTATTTCAATTTTGTAGAAACTAATCCAAAGGGAAGAAGAAAAACTATATCAATCCAAGTGAGGAAATGTTGAATGGATAGGAACGTAAATATTATGTATGTACTTACCTGAATGGTGAATTGATGATGATGTTCTTTTGATAAGTGGATTAAATATTTGTACTTTTTTAAGGTGTTAATTGTAAGGTGCAATATAATATTTAATTAGTATGTGGTTAATTAAAAGCCTTTAGTATAGTCATTATTTTCTCTCGTCCCAAAATCGTCATCATCAAATCCCAAGGCTCAACCCTTGGACGGGTGGTTGTATCGTTTATTGTGATGGAATAGTCATTATTTCCTCCCATCCCAAAATACAAGTATTAATTAATGACTAGTTAACAAAATTTCTTAATTCATACACAAGGAACTTTATACTTATTAGATCTAATTAAGTATCGTTGCTGCTTACTCGCATATGCACTTATCAAGAAAAAATATTGTTTTTCAAAAAGAAAACTGACATTATTTTAGCTCTAAAATTTCCTTACTGTTTTACATTGTGATCCTATTCAAAAATAATGAATTGAGTTATTATAGGCTTTTTTATGCTGCTATTGAAATATCCCTTCTCGCTATATTTTTGGAGATCGAATCGAGCTTTAATGAGTTCTAATATGCAACATCAACGCTTCCACCCAAACAAATTGAAATTCATCCGAACTGGTAAGGAGATAACCTCACAGCAAAGTCCATTGACACGACCTGAACCCATATAGATCTTGATAATCAAGAAATTACCATGATGAGGTTGGTCAACCTTTTTGTAGATCCGCTATTCATATGAATGAAGAAATGACTTTCATAAGCTATGTGAAAGGACATTGCAAGGTCCACTACCATAGTTGGCGGAAATAGCTTAAAAGTAGAGCATAGCCTTGCCAAGGCTAAGGTTGAGGGTTCAAGTCCCTCCTACTGGCAAGCCTTTATCCTTTCTATGTTCGAGCCCGCGAAACCATATGATAATATAGAATTGGCTAGGCGATTGCACGAAATGGACTAGACTGTTGGTGTAACAAGTGGTGTATGAGAGCAATACTTTGATCACTGAGTTAAGTAGGTCCTTGCAACTAATAACAAGATCTACTAGTCTCGTTCGAGATATTTGAGATAGCTCCGTAAACAAATAATTTATTATAGTAATATAATATACAAACCCATTATCCTTATGTTCTGAACTTCCTTCTTGGTATGGTACATGAGGAGTAAAAAATGAAATGAGGAAATATGCTACCGATGATGAAAATGGAATTTTGGACCGTTTGTATTGTGTTGTGAGAACGTTTGATTTATTTCACTTCTCGATTCAAAAGGTTCTTGATGGAAAAAAATTTTAATATAAAAATTCTTCCAATTACAATATTCAAGAAAATACATCTTTTAACCCAGTAACGTAGGGTTTGAAAATCCAGTTATCTTTTCAAATCTAGTTAAAATAAATAAAGATTTTTTTAATGATCTCTTTCTTCCTTCTTTATGAGAAAAATTAGATTTAACTTTGTTGCCGGAGATGGTGTAAACATGTTCAACAACATTCATGAAAAGTCAGATAATTTTAGACAAAAGATTAACAACGTTATTGACAGAGAAAGATAGAGCATAAAAATTGATTTGATTTAAGGCGTTACCTCTATGGAGCAATCAAAATTCTCTCGTAGCACAATATTTTGAAGCCCATTGACATCGATGTGGTGCTCGCTCGAGATCGACATCGTGCTAGTGATTTTTGAGAGCTAACAAAGCAACGAAGATGACCAAGGTGTCTCTATTGAATAATTTAATCCGTAGGATGATAAGAACTGTTTCAGAGGTTGTTTGGGGACAATAGAGTGATAATATTGACTCGTTGAGATACTTTATTGGTATGAATGCGGAAGACAAACAAATGATAATTTGAATTGAATGAACTAAATGAGATGGAAAGGATGTAATGGGTATAATAATGGAATGACATCTCTTCTTTATTTGTGTTAATTAAGTAAAATAAGAAACTAATGTAAACAACTTTGAGCTATTCCGAAAACAACCATTATATTTGAAATTCACCAATTAAATCGATTAATGTGTATGTTATGGAAATAAAGAACTTGTTTATATGTATTTGTGGAAGAGATATTGATGTGGCAATGAATGTATAATTGAATATGATCAATCAAATTGAACGAGTGAACCGGTTAAAATTATTTGAAAATTGAATTATCTATTGGTATTTCGTTCGGTTAGACAAAATCAATAGAAAATGAATATAGTCTAATAACATCAATGGAAAACTGATTTATCTTTAATTGGGATCATACAAGATTAAACTGAATCGACCGGTTTCACTTTATTATAAATTCAATATGATTAGTCATTGTAACTGAAAAATCAATAAACATCAAATATGATGGTAACAAATAAAATCGAAATTAAATTAAATTAAAATTCGATAATAATTTTGAATTCAAAACTAAATCTACCATGTCAACGTCGGCATGATAACACCAAATTTTTGACAAAAATGTCAAAAGTTAAGTTTTAATTAATATACTAGATTTTTAGTTACATTTTTGCATATGACAATGAGAACTAAAAAAAGTTTAATGAAAACTGAACAAATTATTATTTTCAAAAAATAAATAGTTTAAATAAAATTGAAAAATGAACCAAAATCAAATCAATACTTTTATTTAGGGATGTCAAACGGGTTAGTTCGGTCCGAGTCCTACCCGAACTCGCATGTGGCCCGGTGAAACGGGTTCAGGCTGGCACAGCCCGAAATCTAATTTATCCAAAATATTAGGCCTGTGGCCCGACACGCGGACTTCGGAGAACCCACATGTCGCTATTATTATAGTTTCTAAAACAAAATAAAGAAGGAACGGGGGAGTAAATCAGCGTAGGGAGCAACTAGAGCGGAGCAATGATGAAATAGACAAAGGAACGACGACAGAAGCACTAAAGGAACGACGATCGGAACAGCGAAAAGAGAAACAAAGGGACAAAACACAAAAGAATAAATGAATAAATGAACTAACCCGACGAAGAAACATTACTTTTTCGGGCTTGCTGTCTAAAGTGGTTGGTGTGTCATGTATTGGTTGATTTGCACTAGCTTTCGATTTCTTTCTCAAATCCTTGAGTGTTTTATCTATGTCTGGGTCGTAAACTAGATCAGCACTACCGACACTTCTCATGCACTAGTGATCTGCACATGAAAAGACAAACACAAAGGAAAACGTGTGAGCTCCAAAAAGTAAAAGAAATTGACTAAAAAACAAAAGAAAATCATGAAAAACAAATAAGACTCTGGAAAGGGCTATGTCCTAATCCAAAACTATCCTAACTCTAAAGTCGTAATCAATTCCCCGACAGCGGCGTCAAAAACTTGATGTGGTTAATCTCAAGTAATAAATTACCTAGACTAATGCTTCTGCAAGGATACAGATCGTGTAGTACCAGGGTCAAATACGAGTCGGCGAAGAAATGAAGCAATCGACGAAGAAACCAAGTAATCAGTGAAGAAGCAAGGCGACGAAGACACGAAGACGAAGAAACGAAGCAAGCCGGCGAAGAAACGAATAAATCGACGATGAAGAAACGAAGAAACTGAAGGCAAAGAAACGAAGAAACCGACGACGAAGAACAAAGCAACTGACTGTGAAGAATGAAGCCAACCTAGGCGAAGAAGCAAATCGGCGAAATTCTTCTCACATGTAAACTACACGACGATAAGAGGAGAAATCCAAATCAAAAGGCCGGACCGCAATATGTGCAGACTTCTTAAAAAGCCGAATTTGTACGACCTACGAATTTAAAACCCAAATCCGCTATTTGTGTGCGAACTTCAGGTTAGGGCTGGGCAAAATATCTGAAGTATTCGTATCCGATTCGTATTCAAACCGTATTCGATCCGAAAAAGAAAATATCCGTAGGAACATCTACAAATACAAATACCAGGATTTAGATATTTGACAAATACAAATACAAATACAAATACAAATAGTATAGTCAATTATTCGTAAGTATTCGTATCCGTAAGTACTAAATAGATAATTTATTTAATATATAGATATATATAATAAAATTAATTTTAAGGATCAAATTATAAATAAAAAACATTATTATAATTGATTTTCAGATTAAATATAAAATATATAAAGAAATAGTTATTATATTTAAAATTTAAGGACTAAAATGTAAATTATAAAAGTTTAACCCTAATTTAAGGACTAAAATGTAAATTATTTAGAATTTTTCGTATTAATTTTTTTTAAAAAATTGATCTTTTACGGATACGGATATCCGACAAATATCCGAATATTTACGGATATTCGAATTTACGAATATCCGTATTTATAAATACGAATACCAATAATAAAATCAAATATTCGATGAATACGAAAACGAATAATCGAATATTTACGGATATTCGCTATTTGATCATCTATTTTAGATGGCCCGTGAACCGAATTGAATTTTAACACTCCTACTTCTGCTTATTGATATTGTAGCAATAATTTTAAACCGAACCAAACCGACAATCAAATTATATCAAACGAGAATTTGCGAATCGTCCCTAGTTGAGATTACAAAATATTGAGAACGCCGAATTGACGACGGTGGGTTTCTTTCTTGTACTCCAATGGAAGCTCAACCTTCGGCGACGGACCGAGCTCCGCCCACTTCGTCGGCACCGGGGAACATCGGAACGCTAATGTCGTTTTATTCTAGCTGTCTTTGGAATCGATTTTCTTCTCTGATTCCCTCTTCGGGTTCCAGTTTTCTGGGGAAATTCTCCAATCTGTATCGCCTAACAGTTGCGAGAAGACGACGACGAAAAGTGTTCCTTCCGCTTCCTCTACCATCCGATTATCCAGATTCTTCTGTGTAAGATTATATTGCCTCCTCGCCTTCGTTGTGGATTCTTCTGAGAATATCTGGAAAATCGAATGAATTATTTTTTTCGGTACTTTGTTTCCTGTCATCAGTTCTATGTTGACTTTGGTTCTTCATTAATTTTGGATGATAAGTCATTGAACGCTATAGCCTCCGTGATACTGGAACTGCGTATTGAATGATTCTGTTTTGTTCAGCAATATTCAGAGATTTTGACAATATATACTGATTCATGAGTATTAATTCGAATGATTTTAGAGTTATACGCAGGGCACCTTCGGAGATATCCAAAATTTATGAAGTTTTGGAGGATATTATGGCTTACTTCCTGTCGAATTTGCATGATATACAGAAGAGTTTACGATTTTGGCAATCTAGAGCAGAGGTGCATAAACAAATCTCACTAAGATGTACTTTCTTGTTTCGCTGGATTTTGGCAATAAGAGTCCGTCCTAATGGTTCTTTGCGCTTCTTTTGTTCATACTGAACATAGGGTCGGGATACTCGGAAAGCATATTTCATGATTTTTGAGCGAGGGCCTGTAGCTTTTGTTGATGAGACATTGAAATTTGTGCGTGGAATTCTTGATGAGGGATCTGCAATGCATCATCTATCTCAGTCAGCTTCGTCTCACATGTCCGAGAGAATAAGGGTTTTGATGGAATTAAGATGTGCACTTGCTTCCTTTCTTGCTCAGGTTTTCATGAATTTAAATGACTGTTGCTTCATCTTGTTGATTACGTCATATACGATACATTATTCAGTTTGGGAAAATCTTGGCTATTTATGCATTACTCAAGTCTTTTTCTTTACTGATGGATTGAATAGCTTTACGTTGAGTTGGATAAATGCGGTGAAGATCTTTTGAAGAATCCAGAGGAGTCTTTGCCATCACTGTTGTCTGTTATAAATGGATTATTTTTAAACTTGGAGGCATCGACACGCCATCTGCATGCTGAGCGAGAGGTAAATACCAAATACTTATTTGCAATATTAATGGGCTGGAGTATTATTTCATACTGCTAGATTTCATCATATGTATTGATTCACATCTGATATGTTCGCAGACTGATTCTTCAGTGGATGGAAGCTGCTCAATGCCTCTTGTATTTGGTAAACTCCCAGAAGTTAATCAAGAAGGATCCCAGTGGACAGATTGTGAACTAATAGATGCTATCAACCTGGTATATACAAATTTGGACAAACTTGAATCATATTTAACAGTTACGGTAAGTGGTGATAGTTCTATGATGCGTCCAATTTGAAAGTGCTAGTGAACAAATATTCATTATGTAGTAACCTACTCGACTTGCATTGAAAACTGGTAATTAAGAGTTTTTCTTGTATATGAATCTCCTTTTTAGGTTGGAAAGCATCGGAAACCAAGGAAAATAACCCTATTCTGGGTTCGGTATACTTGTGGTGCAGTTGGTCTCTCTGTTCTTGCTTTATGGCTACTACGCCATAGTAGGTTGATGGGAAGTTCTGATATTGATAATTGGATTCATGATGCAAAGGAAGCAACAACAAGCTTCTTCAGTGATCACGTTGAGCAGCCGGTTTGTTTTAATCACATGCCATGTCACGTTAGACCACTCCATGAACTTTTTCCTTGGTCCAAATGAATTGTTCACCTAAAATATCAAATGTTACGATGTACGAAATTTTATAACTAATGGGTGAATGTGACTTTCAGTTGTTTTCCGAATGGAGAAGAAGAAAGTTCTTGCTGCAAGTTAAAATGTTATTATTGAAGTTTCTTCTTCATAGGTCTTGTAACTTGAAATGTTAATAGCCTAGACAATGTCTGAACTAGTTTTTCTTTTGCACAGCTACTTGCCATTAGGGACGAACTTTTTGATACTTTTCATAAAAGGCACAAAGGTGTTATGGAAATTGAAGAAGTGCAGTTGACTCAAGACTCGCTACATAGGTTGGTATTTTACCCTTTCTTGATCCGTTCGTATTTATTTTCTCTAATATTGTCGTGTGGAGTTAATAACTCTTTTTCTTTGATAGTTCACTATTTAAACAATTTTGACCATCAAATTGTTTATTTGTCACTTTTCCTAAAGGATTACAGAATTGTACTCTAGTATCTTTGACCCCAAGATTATCTTCTGTTGGGTACAGGATGCTTATGAACTTCTGTGAACAGACATCACGTGAAAATCTCCCAGAAAATGCATCTGACCAGCAAATGCTTGAAGTCGTAATGAACCGGTACAACTCTTGACATGGTTAAAGGATATTCCAATCCGCATACGTTGTTGAAAACTTTCTAAATTAATAAATAAAAAAATAGGAAAATCAAAGCTACTAATTTGAACAGTCTGCTTCAAATCTTGGTTTTTGACTTATGATAATGGATGTTCTTTCTTGACCAAACTTGTCTTAAGGTGCTATATAATTGTGAAATTGCTGCATGTTTGAACATCCTTTCACAGACAAATTATACTGGACCATTTATATGCAGCTATGAAAAGGAACTTGTGCACCCTATTCATAATCTTCTAAGTGGAGAGCTTGCTCGTGCTCTACTTATCCAGGTAACTAATGTTTCTTGGTGACAGCTCTTTTACATTTTGTAAGATCCCACTCATTTGAAAACTATTTGTCTTTCAGGTGCAGAAGCTTAAACTGGATATCGAAACGTGAGTTCAATAAACCAACAGCTTAGAGTTAACTAAATTGTATTTCTTGTCCATTTCTTATTGCGTGAATGGTTTCTACTGCAGAGCAATGCTTGAATTGGATCAGATTCTCCGGGCAAATGAAATAAACTTTGCCATTCTAGCTGCTTTACCTGCATTCTTTCTCAGCCTTATCATGTTCACATTGCTCCGGGCATGGCTTACAAAGGTAAGATAAGGGTAACTAAATCAAACCAAATGCATTAATTATCTCACTGAGGTTCATGATGAAACTCTAATAGGGTCGACGCATCCCTTTTATCTGTAATTATGGACCATATATTTGGTTGTATAGTTTTCTGAGAATTGATCATTGTGCATAATTATCGATGCTATCTTTGTTGCTAATTATGTTAACTTCACTATGATACAGGATAGCAGAGCAGAAGGAAGAGGGAGAATTGCTCGTATCCACAGGAGACTACTCGTTGTTGATATCGAGAAGAGAATCATGCAGTACCAGAGCTACATCGAACAAGGGCGTGTGAGCATTCAAACTTTAGTGTTTATGTAATTCTTTAGAAATTCTTTGCATAAATATTTTCTTCCTTTCTTGATCCTGCTCCAGGAAAATGACGCAGGAAGCATGTTTGGGTTGGTAATATATAACCTCGATCGTCTATACCAGGTTGTTGAGAGGCATGCTAGAGCAACTGGCGAGTGGGATTCGTAAGTTTTTTCCCTATAAATTTTACCTCACATAGTATTTTCTCGCAGAATAAAACCTCAACTAAAAGTATTGATCAACCTGTGAAAGATAAAGTTTCTAGGAGAAAAGTCTGGGATCTTAGTAAACTCATTGGTGCTGCCACTGGCATCACTTTTTAATAATCATAGTTAGCATGGAACAGCTTCTCTATTATAATTCTAACTTACATTTATGAGAAATTTATCCAGCTAAAAACTTTAATGCCTAAATCTGTTTTGAGTCATTTCATTTTCACAAAATATGCATAAAATGACTGATGTGCATATAACAGATTGAGACAAGACTTGGTCGAGTTGGGAAACCCGCGATTGCAAATCTCATATAAGCTCACAGTGACGCAGCGCCTGGTCCGGGTGTATGACTGCTTGCTGCCTCCACTGAAGCGGCACTAGCATTCATCATCCTCTCTCCTCTCTTTGTCTTCAAAAGGCTCTAACTATCTTCTCTTCCAGCAGAGCATCGTGTTTTGTTCATCCTGATTTCCAGGTTTTTAGATGGGCAAAAATCGATAATCAGAGCCATAAATCAAATCTCTGTTCATCTATTATGATTCAATCTGATGTGCCGTTTCCTTTAAATGTGAATCAATCATAGGTTTGTGATAGTTATTGTATATTAAGGTTCACCAGAGATTGTGGCAATGTTTAGTCCAGCAACTGGTTGCATTGCCGTTCAATATCTCTATCGGCGCCCGTAGAATAACTACGATGCTGTCAGACGTGGGTCTCGGACACTAGAAAGTTCTGGAATCTTCTGTTTGAACATCTTAGTCTCTGCTGAACTTTAGATCAAGTTGTTGCTGCTTTCAGACATAACTTGGTGAATGACAAATCTGAACTGATGCGTTAGAATTTGAGATCGGCCTTATTTCAATTGATTATTCTTTGCTTATTCAAAAGCTTTGTTCCATCGTTTATATGGTTGAAAAAGGAACGCCATGACAATCAATTATTTTCACAATTTCACAACAAAATACCCAAAAAAACATTATTTTTATTCCCTCGATGTTCTCGTTATGCATCCCAATGATCCATTGTTCAACACGCGCGCAGACACACGTATATTATGCATTATGTCATAGTAATAGCATAAAACAAAAATATTTAATGTTAGAACTGAGATATGTTTATAAAAAAAAAAATATTGTTCTTAAAGACAGATTGATCATTTAGAGGGTAAATCATGTTGAAAGTGAAAGTCGCCGCAAAGGGGTATAATTCTTTTCAAACCAATTCACTTGAGTGATTTAATCAATTATTTTTGTTCATTTTGTAGTTAATTAACAATTAAAATGATGAACCAAGAGATCTCCAGACCAAGTTTTGACTCTCTTATTTTGGCAAACGGGTCGAGGTCACATACATCTAAGATATTCGTATGTAATGATTTTCTACAAAGTGGTGATGAAATGTATATCTTGTACAATCGTATTTCTTTTTTCATTTTGCAATTCGATGAGATAGCAACCGAATGGGTGCTGTATGAGTACTATGGTCATTAACCCAAGAAGGTTATTCTTTCAATTGGGTCGTCGCCTAAGAAAAAGCAGGTTCCATGGGTTTAACTTAGAAAGACGAACATCAAAATTAAAGGTCGGAAAAAATGGTTCAGTCCTCTTACTTTTCTATCTTTAAATTGAGCTTAATTTACTGAAATTTACTGAGGAGATATGTAAAAGATACTGATTCTAATTGTAGTTCTTTTAATTCCAAATGAACAAATTCAAATTTTAAAAAGATTAACTATGTTAATGCAATTTGGTAAATACACCAAAGCATCTTTGACGATTCATTGCTAATAGTGTTCATGTCTCTTCATCTCTTTTGCTTTTCAAGTGCCAAGTCTATACTTGGACCAATAAAACGCTTGGTTCTTCTTCTTCAGTGTTCTTGATCTGAGCGAGTTCATCAGCGGTGTTGATGAGTACAACACTCTTTTCGATCTTCAGCATCTCACTCCTGAAATTTGAGCTTTAACAACTTCAGCTAATGCTCAGATTCCTTGAAGGATTGAGAAATTGGCGAACTTGGATCATCTTAACCTCTAAAACACGGGTTTTGGCAGTCAGATTCCTGCCAAAGTTTCTTGCTTGACCTGTGTGATATGTCTTGTCTACACAATCTGATGGATCTACTACTGTGATTCTTCGCAATGAATTACTCTTATGGAGTTTTTATATGACCATCCAAACATGGCATGCAGTTGCACTACTATATATGCATAGAGGAGTACTCAGATTGCATCTCTACTACGTTAAATAAGATGAAAGCGAACGTGAGACTGAGAAGTAGGGAAGAAAACAGGAGAAGAAACAACGAAATAGATATGGGGAAACAATATCAAATAGATAACAATTATACTTTTCTGCGAGCGTAATTATGAAAAAGAAATTGCAAACACGAAATTTATCTTCAAGTCATGAACGATTTAAAAAGCGTAACATTAATTTGCCTGAAATCGGTCCTTGTGTGCCTTTAGATCTGTAACTTTATGTTCACTTTCTTCTCAGCTTATAACTGGTAGATTCATCCAAACACTACCAAGAACATATATGCCGATAACAAAACACCGGTTTTGTACCTAGTAAGTTGTGCAACAACGAGATGAAGAAGCTAACATCTTGTTTTCGCCCGATTTTCCACATGCTTCACATGAATCATCACCACAGTGCTGATCTCGTTACACAACATAAGGCATAGCTGGATTTTCCATTTTGCAGATTGATCTCTAATGTGATGACTGGTGACAAACGACAGCCTTGCAAGAGAACTCATCATCGATGAGCCACAACTTTAACTCTTCGAGCTGTTTCCGGATTACATTGAAATCAGCCTCAAGCGACCAATAGGCCATCAGTTTCCCATCTGCCAGCGACTGTTTTACGCCATCTGCATCAGTATTCCCTGCAATGCCCGCTGTGTCTGTATTCTTAATCTTCTTTACCTTCTGCTCTAACACCTTTATCACACGATGAATGAAAGTTTCACTTTCTTGCGTTGATTGAGTCTTAGATGCTGCAGCTACAATGCTCTGAATAAATTCATTGCTCCATAACTTTTCAGCGGCAGATGAGTATGGGACAGCTAAGATTCCGGAGCTTTCCCCAACATAGAAGTCATATTCCGAGCTGACTCTGTCAAGATACGCAGTTTTGCCTACCAAAAGTGTGTTACTCGTAAACACCCAAGAGCTGTACCCAAGTTTTAAGCATATCTTGATTACGTATGCCTTGCCCAGGGCTTCCTTCACTGAGACAGGATCGGAAATATGACTTTTCACCAACTTGTATGCTCCAACATTATCAAGAAACTTATCGGCATCTATCACAGGATGCCCCCTTCTTGAAAGATCAAACAACAATTCAGAAGTAGGGCCAATAAAGATGTAGTTTTGAATATTAAGCTTCTCAAAATGGCAGAGCAGGTTACTTGTGAACATCTCTTTTGCATCATACAGACTAACGAGCAGAATGGTTTTCTCTCTTTGTATAGCCCGAAGGAGAGTCCCAAGCTGATTTAAGTTCCTTACAACTCTACCTGGAATAACTTCTCTGAAACAAAAATCATACCATTTAAGGCTGCTCAGAGGTTGCAGATTCAGAAAGCTGGAATCAAAAGAACTTCTGTCCAGTAAATGTGAGTCTGGTCCCACGGTTTTCCCGTAGTTAACACCAGCATCCCTGTGAGAGACACTTAACGCTCTCTCGTTTTCTAGGTTGGTGTAGATGTTAAAATAGCTACCGGAATGAATAAACTTAATGAACCAGGGTGTCCATATCCGTTCGCCCATCTTCTTGTACCATCCACTAGTCACCTAAGCAAAACCCAGACTTTTATTTCCGAAGAAAAAATACAACTACAAGTTGCATGACACAAAGCCATGACTAGGAAGTAAGAACGAGATGTTACCATGCCGTCGAGCATTGGTTTGATGCCCTTAGCCTTATGATCGTCATACCATAATCTGAACTCTTTCCATGGTTTTGGGAAGAGAAGCTGTCCCCACGTTCCAACTAACTGGTACAAGAAAACCCTGGTACCAGGATCCAGAGACAATTTGTTCCCATGTTTACCTGTAGTTGGCAGCTGAATTTGTCATTCACAACATACCGAACATGCCTAGGCATTGTAAACACAAGCACACTGTAATACTCCCACCACCAAATGTTCATGAATTATGATTAGCCCTGAACTCCAAATGTGAATTTGAAGAAGATATCCAAGTACTTACTACAATGGCATGTCGAAAAGTGTAACGCAAAATAGTACCTGGAACGAACCTTGGTCGTTGAAGCGAAACTCCATAGATAGACGGGCTGAAATTGGAAGCGTCATAGTAATATTTACGAATCACGCTCTCCAAAAACTTGTAATAGAGAGGAGAAACCTCCAGATCATCTTCAACGACAAACGCGAACTCGTCATCGGAGCTCGGCCACCAGGCCTCCAACCACTGCGCCTGCAATCCGACGTTGTCCGTCCGATAGTGAACAACTTTCTCTCCAAATCTCCACTCGAACCTATCCACGAACTCGAGAATTTCCCTTTGGCTCTTTAATTTTTTTTCCGCCGGCGTATCGTTCCGCGAAAGGGAAAAATGGTCAATGTACACATGAAGGTGAACGCGTCCAATCGCGGTGGTGCCGTCGTAATCCGCGGTTGCAAGAGAGCGGAGGCAGCGGGAGAGGGAGTGGAGACGATTGAATGTGAGGACCTTGATGAGGAATGTAAAGGGAGGGACATCGCCGGGATTTCGCCGGGAATCGGTTCCCATCCCAGCATCAGAGCGCGTGGTTTCGGATAAGAGGATGTAAAGAGCAAAGACAGAGAGAGAGAGAAGGAGAAGAAGGAGAGAAAAGAGATTCTTCTTCGGTGAACCAAACACAATCGCCATGAATGATGATAGTTTTCCGAAATGAGAACAGCGATCTGAGAGAAGAGAGGCGAAAAAATGCCGAGCCTAGTGTGAAGATTGTAATTTCTTATGAAAGCAGGGGCAATAGGCCGAATATCAGATATACCTGGCTAAAACGCTTCAAAAATACCATTTCCTAAAATAATTATTTAATCGGGAAAAAAAACTGGATAAAAGGCAAATTTACCTTTAATTTTCGAACGTGGGAAAAACCGCATTCTGGGAGAGTAAAAGCCAAACCCGCATTCTGGGAGAGTAAAAGCCAAGAAAGAACAAGTGATTTCGAACTTGAGAGGGATCGATTCGAAGTTGGCAAGAAGTAAATTCGAAGTTGGCAAGAAGGAAATGGCTAGAATCAGCAGCGGTGGAGAAGAGAGCACGAGTCAATCTTCAATGGCGTCAATAAGTGTAAGTAGATCGATTTCTAGGGTTTTAGAGGATGTCGAGTCCCATAATGGTTTATTGATTTGAAATGGTGTGAGTGTCAATGAGTCGGTTGAGTCTCAGTGAGTCGCAAGAGTCGGTTGTCTCAGTGGGTCGGTTTGGGTCGCGATGGTCGGTTGAGCGTCGATTTCTAGGGTTTGCAGGCTGTCGAGTCCCAGAATGGTTTATTGATTTGAAATGGGTGTGAGTGTCAGTGAGTCTGTTGAGTCTGAGTGAGTCGATTTGGGTCGCAATGGTCGCTTGAGCGTCGCAGGGAGTCTAAGGGGCGTTTGAGTCGGTTGTCTCAGTGAGTCGGTTTGGGTCACAATCGTCGCTTGAGCGTCGCAGGGGGTCTAAGGGTCGTTTGAGTCGGTTGTCTTAGTGAGTCGGCTTGGGTCGCATGGTTCAGTCGAGTCGCATGGGTCGGTTAAGTCAAAGGGTCGGTTGGGTCGCATGGGTCAGTTGAGC
>CM071860.1:21780708-21793799 GCA_036759665.1 Gynandropsis gynandra
GAGCCGTTCGTCCTTCGTGGTGCGTCATATCCATCGAAGACGAACCCGGTAAATCGAGAGCCTTTCCGCAACTCTCGTGCGACCATTCGTTCCACACACCCTTGTGCACTCGTTGCAGCAAGGCATATCCCCCACTAACCAAGTCTAGAGCGTCGATTCAGTCGGGATCGCGTCACCCTGCGACCCTTTACCTCTGCGACCCTTGGACCCCTACGACCCCTTTACCTCTGCGACCCTTTGAACCCTTTGCGACCCCTTTCCCATCCGACCCTTGCACCCCTGCGACCCTTTGACCCTTTGCGACCCATTTACCCTTGGACCCCTGCGACCCTTTGACCCTTTTCGACCCATTTACCCTTGGAGCCCTGCGACGACCTTTGATCCCTTTGACCCCTCGATGAGACTGTGACCCAGTGCGACCGTACGACTCTGTGACCCACTCTGTCACCTTTGACATTGCAATAGACACAAGAGAAACACGAAAAACTCACTATACACACCTGGTTTTTCTGCGGAACGTGCTTAATTGCAAGCTTCTTTGTTGACAACAAAGGATTTCAACCTATTGGCAGCGAATCTGATGCCGATTGCAAGCTATTCTCGCCGAATCTGTTGTGGTGTGGGGGAACAGTAATTTTCGCGCGAGAATTAGAGGTGCTCTAGAGGAGAGAGAAAAAATGTCGTAAAGGGTAACATGGGATTATCAATATTTTAAGAGTAGATTTGAAGTTGAAATTTTTTTTTTCAACCAAGAATATTTTTGAAGCACTTTAGCCCTATATGGGCATTTTTGATAATCCCGGGGCAATATGTCATCGCATGTATTAATTTAAGAATATTATTTTTTTAACTGAATTAGGCCCCGTACTGTCTTAAGATTTAGCCCATTCAAGTTTATATTTAGTATGAGTAAAATGTTTTTAGTTCAACTTAACTTACCAAAATTTACAAGTTAATGGATCGATTTGAAGGCTTTTATTTTGGAAAAATTAAATAACTTAACTAAGAAACTTTTTTACAGAGAAAAATGTATATTTATAATAGTCCCAAAATATAAAGTAATATTTTGACATTTAAAAATGAAAAAAAGTTTATATATAGTTTTGATACTTTGAAAGAAGTTTATATATTTTTATTAGGGAACATTTGTGGGTATCTGCGAGATAAATTTGTTCTGAAATCCGTGTGAAGGGATAGTAATATTTATTACCAAAATTTGAATCCGTAAAACCCGCACATATAATTATGTGCGGAAAAAGCGTGGAGGGAGGAAGACGACCGACCAGATATAAGAGAGGGAGGGAAGGTGACAATGAGATAGAGGAGATGGAGAGAGTACGACGACAAGACAAGAGGGAAGCGAGGTGAAGGAGAAAGGAAATGTTGTAGAGTTTTTATGTTCAGATTCAAATTATAAGGGTATATAGTAATTTTTTAATTCTCTTTTAGATTTAGTTTAAAATTATAAGGTTATAATGATAATAAATTTATAATTTTCGGGATCCATGGTACTCAATTACTTGTATATTAAAATCTGAATTCAAATTTGAACGTAAATATACTGTAACTTTGATACATAACTCCGAATTCAACATTATTTCAGTTTTCAGAACGAAACAAAATTGGATTTTTGAATTTTGAAGAATTTACGGAATTTTTGGCCACCTCTAATTTTATATGGAATTTTCTTTTAAGATTACCTAGATTTTAATTTTTTTATCTCAATCTACGAGTTGGTTCGTGGATTATATTAGTAAATCCACAGTTTTCGGACAAATCTTATGATTTCACCTTATTAGTTCTTTTTGCTACAATCATAATTTTATTAAAACTAAAAGCAGATAAAGATAATGAAATAGAAATAAAAACAATATATTTAACCTTTTAGTTTTATTCTCTTTTGATTTTGATCATCCTCCAATTTTTATTCGAATTTTAGTTTTCATCCAATTTCCCTTAACTATAAAAAAATTTGTCTAAAATTTCTTCCATTAATTATTCGTTAACCGATCTGATTTGACTAAATTCCGACCCAATTTTGACCCAAATTTCAATTTGAATCTGACCTCAACTTTAACTCGATTTTAACCTGAATTTTGATTAATTTTGACATGTTTAAATTTTAAATATTAAATTTTAGGAAATTAGATGTGAATTTAATATACACATAAACAATAAATATTAATTATTACTATAATAAATTATTTGTTTATGGAGCTATCTCAAATATCTCGAACGAGACTAGTAGATCTTGTTATTAGTTGCAAGGACCTACTTAACTCAGTGATCAAAGTATTGCTCTCATACACCACTTGTTACACCAACAGTCTAGTCCATTTTGTGCAATCGCCTAGCCAATTCTATATTATCATATGGTTTCGCGGGCTCGAACATAGAAAGGATAAAGGCTTGTCAGTAGGAGGGACTTGAACCCTCAACCTCAGCCTTGGCAAGGCTATGCTCTACTTTTAAGCTATTTCCGCCAGCTATGGTAGTGGACCTTGCAATGTCCTTTCACATAGCTTATGAAAGTCACTTCTTCATTCATATGAATATCGGAATCTATAAAAAGGATTGACCAACCTCATCATGGTAATTTCTTGATTATCAAGATCTATATGGGTCAGGCCGTGGCAATGGGCTTTGCTTGAGGTTATCTCCTCACCAGTTTGGATGAATTTCAATTTGTTTGGGTGGAAGTGTTGACATTGCATATTAGAACTCATTAAAGCTCGATTCGGTCTCCAAAAATATAGCCAGAAGAGATCTTTCAATAGCAGCATAAAAAAAGCCTATAATAACTCAATTCATTATTTCTGAATAGGATCACAAAGTAAAACAGTAAGGAAATTTTAGGGCTAATGTTTGTTTTAATTGATTGTAATATAATTTCAAAAACGTATATAATTTAATATATGTGTTTCTTAACATAGACAAGAACATATAACTTAATATATTTTTCTTAAACTAAACAAGAACATTGAACTTAACATATATGGTATTAAACTAAACTAATCAAATTTCTTGTAGACATTTTAAAAAACACCTAACCTACACATTCAAAATCTAACTAAAATTATTACAAATTTAACTAAACTTAACCTAGTATAAATTTAACCAAACTTAACCTAGTATAACTAAACTAAATTTTACGTTAACTAAACTTAACCTAGCATAACTAAACTAAATTTTCCCTTCCGGTGACGGTGACGGTGACGGAAACTGGCGGCGAGCTGATGGCAGACGAACGGATAGATTGGCAGCCGTAGGACGGATTCACGGAAGGCTTACACACAGAGACATGGCAGAATCGATGAAACGGGTAGTCGTATCGATGGTAATCGTAATCTATAAAATGGAAAGAACAAAATCGAATAACCAAAACAAAATCAAATAGTACACACCTTCAACTGAATGACAGAAGCCCCAAAGCTCTGGGTTGGAAAGTCTCGTCGAGAGTAGACACGACAGACTCACGATGACGGGTGAAGCAGAAGGACCAATAGTTGGGCAAACGGACAAATGGTTGAGCGACGAGAAGGACGACTGGGCGATGAGAAGGAATGGACCGAGACATTTATAGAAGTTACGGACGGAACGAGATTTCCGTCTGCAAACCGTCCGCAATAACGGGCAGAAACGGGATGCGTCTGCAAACTGTTCGCAATCACATACGGAAATGGAACTTCCATCCGTAAATTACGTACGGCTTGCGGACGCGTCCTGTTCCCATCCGTGATTGAGGACGGTTCATGAGTTTTGCATCGATGCAACCTTTGTGTCAAGAACTCCGTCAGCAATCTGTCCGTAATCCGAGGGATGTGATAGAGGGACGAGAACTGACTGAGGGACGAGAACCAACCGAGGTACGGGAACCGATCGAGGTACAGGAACCAACCGAGGGACGAGAACCAACCGAGGGACGGGACAGAACCGAGGGATAGGATGGGATGGGATGGAACCGAGGGATGGGAACCGACCGACGGATGAGATGAATTCAAGGGATGGGAACCGGCCGAGGGATGGGATGGAACCGAGGGATTGGACGAGAACAATTAATAAAAACTTATATATTTCGCCTCATTCAATAACAATGTTAACAATACAATAACAATTATTTTATTGTTTGAACATCCGATTACAAGTTAACATGAATCATCTTCAGAGTTACATAATTCTTCCGTCGATTCTTGTGTTTTTGAATTTATTCAAATTCTTCTTCTTCTTCATTGTCATCTATCCCTTCATCTTCATTTGTTTCAATTTCTTCGACTTCACCATGCGCTAGTGCTTCAACAATAACTTCATCAATAGCAACAATCTTAGTGATTTGTTGTTGCATGACCAATTGTTGTTCTTCTGTGTTGTCGACAAATTTATCCCTTTGAAGTATCTTCATTGCAAAACGACAACCTCAAGATCATCTCATATGTGGGTAGGAAACGTAACAAATTTGATCGGCTTGTGAAACAAGAATAAAAGGCTCGTATTTTGCATATCTTCGTGTAGAGTTAACTTCTACAATGCCTAATTTGTTTATTCTTGTTCCGTAATCGCTTATTGGATCGAACCAATCATTTTGAAATAACATCACTCTTAGGCCGACGTAACTTACAAAAAATGACAAATATAAATCAATATATTCTAAAATATCATAGGTGGTATCGATAAAAAAAATTGAATTAGTAATGATAAATGGATATTCCAATTGCAAAATTTCTTTCAAAATCCCATAAAAATCTGGTTCATCGGTCGATTCACAATAGCTTTCGCCTTTCACACATACACCATAGCTCATAGTTGACTTCAATTTTCCGTGTTCGTAAGTATGAAAGTTGTAACAACGTGTAAAACACATTGGCCAACTCGTAACTTTTCCAATTGGTCCATTAACAAGATCTCGTATTCACAACGGGTGATTGTCGATATCAATCTGCATTACAGAGGAAACAATCATCAACAAAGCGTCAGAATATCATATAAAAGTAATTTATTAATTTTTAATCTATCATTTACTTACATATTGTCTTATCCATGTGGAGAAATATCTTTTTTTAAGTTCCTAGAGTTGAGATTCATCAATATTCACATATGTATTCTTCAATATATCATCAAACATCCTGTAAAATGTTAGAAAAATCGTAAATATTACAAATAAAATACGTATACACCATTGAATCCATATTTATAGTATTTTACCTTTCAAAAGGCCGTACATATTCACAGTTGAGTAAAACATACGTATGTGCGATGTGTAGATCTCATTGTGATAGCCATAGATCTTTCACCTTACTAGCAGTTTTACCAATTCCGTAAAATAGATCTAGAACATCTGGTACTGGATATGAAAATGTCACACCACCATCAAAACATCTGTCTGGATTTCTACTTCGCGTTTGAACATGTGGCTTGAAGTAATAAGAAGTAAATAACGATATCTCATCATTCTCGTATTGTTCCATAATTGAACCATCTAGACGAGTTTTTTGTTTGGTTTTTTCTTCACATGAAACATAAATCTCTCGAATGGATACATCCAACAAAATTGAACTGGACCTCCTAATGCGGCTTCGTGTGGTAGACAAACAGTCAGATGCTCCATAACATCGAAGAATGATGGTGGAAAACTCTTCTCCAAGTTACATAGTACAATAACTATGTTACTTTTAAGTCTACGAACCACATCTACACTCAGAGTTCTCGCACATAAATCTCGAAAAAATATGCCAATACCTGAAAATTAAAGTATTAATTAGTTTATTTAACAATTAATATCTGTAAATTATTAATCATTATACTATATAAATAAAATAATTAATGATACCTCTAATTGCTTCTTGTGCATGTTTGTCCATCAATTCAGAAAAACATATGAGAAGTAGTATTTGCATGAATACATGACAATCGTGACTTTTCATCCCTAATAAGTTTCCTGCATGAATGTCGATGCACCTTCCGATGTTAGATGCATAACCATCAAATTTTACGTCTTCCTTCAACCATTTCAACAATTTATATTTCTTATCATTCGAAAACCTGAATATTGGAACTGGAACTTTACCGTCATCATTTATATGTAACTCCTTCCGTGAGCAATACTCTTCTAGATCCTTCTGTGATTTAATGTTATCCTTCGTTTTTCCTGTGACATTCTGTCCCGTGTTGATGATATTACCGAAAAAAATTCTCTATGTGTATGACATCAAGATTGTGTCGAAGCTTCAGATTTTTCCAATATGACAGATCCCAAAATATGCTCTTCTTGTACCATTTATGGGTAATTCCATAACCATCAATTCTCGGATGATTGTTCCCTCCGCAATCTATACTCCTAGGAATACCCAAAGCAAGAACTCGTTCATACAAAATCTCTTCGCCGGTCAAAACTGGAGGAAGAGAATTCTGCACACTATATTCCTTTTGAAATTCTTCTTATTGCATCTTAATGTATCATCAGCAGACTCGTCTTTAGTCTATTTTTCAACTGAAAAAGCATTTGTTTCCCCTATGCAATATGGACAAGCACATCGACCATGCGTTGTCCATCCAGATATCATACCATAAGCTAGAAAATCACTTATTGTCCACATAAGAGCACCTTGTAATATAAAATTCTGTGGTCTCGAAACAGCGCACGCTGGAACTCCCTTCCATAATTCTTTCAATTCTTCAATCAGTGGTTGAAAAAATATATCCAAACTTCTTTTCAGATGATTAGGCTCGAGAATAAATTTTGTTAAGAACAAAAACTCACTTTTCATGCACATATCTGGTGGTAAATTGTACGGTGTCATAATAACTAGCCACAATGAATAATTTCTCCGAGACATCCCGAATGGATTAAAACCATCAGTGCAAAGGCCTAAATAAACGTTTCGACTCTCAGCTGCAAAATTAGGATATACCTTGTTAAAGTGTTTCCACGTCTCACCATCTGAGGATGACACATTTCTCCATCATGACTTGAATGCCCAACATGCCATCTCATGTCGCTTATGGTCTTCTCAGATAGATACAATCCTTTTATCCTATCTCTAATTCGTAAATACCACATATGACGATTTCCCATTCCTTGTTAAATAAAACCGATCTTTTCCACAAAATCGAAAATTGCTCAAATCAAAAGTTTCTTTCCAAAAAATCATACAATTGTCTTTGCAAACATCAAGCTTTTGATATGGCAATAAACCCAATGATCTCATCATCTTCTTTGTTTCATAATATTACTCAACTGCATTATTATCTTTAGGCAAATAATCTCTTACTAATTGGGATATAGAATCCATGCAATTCTGAGAAAGATTATTTTCAGCCTTCAAATTCATCAAACGTGCAGATAGAGACAACCGTGAAAGACCACTTCTACAACCATCATAAAGTGGATGCCTAGCACTTTCCATCATAAAGTGCTAGGCATCATAAAGTGGATGCCTAGAGACAACCGTGAAAGACCACTTCTACAACCATCATAAAGTGGATGCCTAGCACTTTCCAACACTTCAAAAAAACTTTTCGCTTCTTCATTTGGATCTTCTTCAATATTTTCATCTTTGTTTCTTTCAAGGAATACATTTTGCACCATTTCTACATAAGGGTTCATTTCTACATCATGAGAAGTCTCAAACACTTCATGATGTACAATACCCCTACTAAAATTTTCCACAACATTACTAGATTGTGGTGCAAAATTCTCTCCATGAGATAATCAAATGAAACAATTTGGGGTAAACTCTCTTAAATAAAGATGATTCCAAACGATTCTCTCATTAACGAAATTTTCATTTTTGCATTTGACGCATGGACCAACCAACTTTCCGATTTCTCTATAAACTTGTTAATTTGTCGCCATCGTCATAAATTGTGTAACATCTTCTATTAACTCTTTCGATATACCTTGAGTTTCCGGATCAATTCTTCTATACATCCACTATCTAGAAACAAAAAATATTCGATCTCGACGATGATGCCATAATAATCAGAAACAATAACAACATATGTAGAGAAATGCATGAGAATTGTGTGTGAGAAACGAATGGAAGGAGGACGGACTAAATAGATAATTTATGTACTGATTAAGGACGGATTACAGACTAAGACAAATATTTCCTGACGAACCATCCCGAATACGTCCCTAAATCCTTTATAATTTGTGGACGGACGCTATAGCCATCCACAAATTGTGGATGTCTTTAGACGCGGTCTCCAATCCGAAACGTCTTCTAAATTTGTCTCAAATCCGTCTGCAAACATGGACAACTCATGAACTATTTTTCGGTCCACAAATTTACGGATGAATTTATTTTTCCGTCCTTAATCCATCCCAAAATTTAGGGACGGCCAGTGCAGTCCGCAAATTTCGTCCGCAAATAATAATTTTCTTGTTGTGTTTGTATTTATCGAATATCTGATTTCTAATATTTGTATTTGTATCAACGAATATTTGAATTTTCGGTTCGAATACGAATCATATATGAATATTTCGAATATTTTGCCCAACTCTAAGAAAATGGTTAATATGCATGTGTGTATAAATTAAACTTTTAAAGCTATAATTTTACTACATTATCAATTCTATAGAAAATAACGTAAATTATATTTAATTAAATCAAATACTAAATTAGGCTAATGATCATCTATTTCTACAGTTTTCCATTCTATCCAAAATAAAATAATAAAAATTAAAAAAGATATATATATATATATATATATAATATACTAGCATAATGTTTAATGTTTATTAAGCTATAATATTGATTAATTTCAGTAATGAGTTGAAAGATTTGTGGAGTTAAGATAAAGATGTTCATAACGATGTGAAAAATATATAATTTAAAAACGTTATCTTGTTGAAGATATGAATAATATCATTTGTTTCACTTATTCGACAATTAACCAATTAGTCACTGATGTACGTCGAGATTTTGGTTTTGAAAGTCTGCAAAGGAAGGCAATTTTTTATTGTAATTAAAAAAATATTTGAATATAGATTGAGTTATCCAAGGTTTTTTTTTATATCTATGTACGATTATTGTACTTATATTATGGGTTTTCTATATCTATCGTAAATGAATAATATAATAATATTAACAAAATGTAATAAGTAATTACTTAAGGGTTCTTCCATTGATCACATTGTAAAGTTAAGGTTGAAAATTCATAAATACATTTCCCTTTCTAGAGTTTATTTCTAAATTATCATTGAATTTAAATAATATATAGGTTAAATCTACAATTATTTTAATAGTTAAATATATATTATTTTATAACTTGCATTAGTACAATAAAACTTTATACATTTATGTTCATATTTTAATCTATAAATTTTTTATTTTTGTATCAATAAATTTGACATTTGTGAAATTTTTAGTGCATTTTCAAATTGAATTCCATTAAAATTTTTATAAAGCATAATATAGTTTAAAAAATTCAAATAATATTTTTATTTAGTAATGGCATATTTGTATATATCAGTCCTTGCATATCATATCAATCTATATTCATTAATATATCATAATAAATTAACGTCATTGCCAATTTAATTTTACTATTTATATGAGTTAGATACTCAGATTAAAATAGCATTCCAAACATTTTATGAAATGTTTATATTAAAAATTGTTCTATCTTCAGCTTACTATTTAATTATGAGGTTTATGCACTATATTGTTTTATCGTTTTTATTAAAAGCACAACCATATTGTTAAATTTTTCATTAAATGATGTAGAAAATATGTCATCAAAATCTATTTTATGTTTCTTTTATATGACGATCTATTTTTTAATGAATTATATTTCTATAATTGAAACTTTATAAAATTATATTATAAAAAGTTATTGAATGCTTTCAAGATGAATTATAATTGATAACATAATAAACTATTGAAATAATGTCACTTAAAAAATATTAGTCATCACATTTATTATATAAGACCTCAATTATGTTGTTGTAAAGAGGTTGAGATGCCAAAAACTATATGAAAAAAGAACATGACGTGAGAGGTTAGCTTTTTTGTAAATATTAAAATAACCATTTGGTTAATCATATTAATTCGGTTAATAACCAAACCGAACTTGGTTATTGATACCAATCATTTATTTTTTACGATCAAACCAACACCAAACTTGTTTAATTTGGTTTGATTAGGTTCAGATTTTCTAAACTGAACTGGATTGTCCATCTCTAAAAAAATCTAACAAACTAGAGAGTAAATGAACAAGGCGTTTTGGTGGACTTCTCATAACTCCAAAAGATTTACTATTTAATTCAAACGGTTTCCTAGGTACACGATAACACGTAAAGTGTATCAATTTTAGGTTAGGTATTAGTATCATTTTCGCATATATTTCTTAGTTAGAGTTACATTTCCGATATGATTCTTCTTTACATACGCCCGTTTTGTTGGTTTTCAGGTTTTAAGGTGACAAGGCCTAAACGAGCATAAAAAGACGAATTCCTGAGTAAAACCACACATTCTGAAGATAAATTCACTTGGAGCCAAAATCAAGCCTCGAAACTCAAAGGAACACCCGAGCAACGAGCGGAAAAGAGCAAAAACATGAATTGAAGAGTGCCCGGTTAATTGTTTCTGAAAATCCCCGAGAGTTTACACGACTCGGGCTGTTCAACCACGCGATCGGGTGCTGATGCCCGATCGGGCAAGACGGAGTACACGACCGGGTGCGCCTCTGCACGACCGGGTAGAAGGTGTACCCGAGCGGGTCGCCTTTCTCGCAACAACCTTGATTTTGAATTCAAACGAGCAAATTAATAGACCAGAACAGATCCAGACGCAAGGGGGCGACACCTAGGGCAAGGAAAGGCTTGGAAATCACCAGGAAAGGCTTGGAAGATGTTGGAGAAGGAGAGAAGCATCAATCCACACATCGGTACGACCTGGAGGAGGCGAGGCACGACATTGAGGCTGCGAGGTATGCAGAGCAGCAGCAGTTCCAGGAGCAGTCGATCCAGCACATGTACTACCTGACAGAGTCCGTTCGCAGATTCCAGCAGCTCAGCATGCAGCACTACCAGGAGCCGTACGTGCCGATCCCGCAGGATGACCATACTGGCGCCATTCCGTACCGCCCACACATTCCCTACGAGCTGCAGTCCTTCTACTTCCCACCTAGGGAAGGGGCACCCATGGAGCCAGCATACCCTCCGGCCACCCGCGGTGGAGAGGATGAGGATTAGACCACTCTTCCTTTTTCCTTTTTCTTTCTTTTTCTTTTTCTTGTTTTATGGACCTATTTTTCTTATTTTCTTTCTTTTTAGTTTTCGCGCTTATGTACGCTCTTTGAACTTATTGATCTAGTGATCTTTGCTCTATCTTTTGCATTGCAAGATTCTCATCTCAGATCTTTCACGCTAACACCTGCATTAGAGCAAGAGAATATCACAACTCCGGATGTATCACAATTCGAGAAAGCTACACACATCAGGTGTACCCGTTCTTATTCTTTCTATTTTCTCGAATTTGTGTTTGGTATGCGGGTATCCCTCATAGATCTCGAACACCGGGATTGTGTTCCGTTCAGGTCTGGGGGGGGGGGACTCTTCGTTTAGAGTGATACAGATTTTTATTTAGAGCGACATATTTGCGCTTAGGATTAGGTTTAGGAATAAGATGTTAGTAAAAAAAATTTTGAGCTTTAGTCATCTTTGCGACCTTGTCGAATCGTAACAATAGTCTAGGTTTGCTTAGAAGCCTTTTGGATACCGATTAGTCGAGTAGTTGTGTTTGAAGCCTTTATCTATAGTTGAAGTCACCCCTTAGATTTCGGTACCAAGTAGCCATATCTCCGTGTATACCGTCTAGCCTTTGCTTAGTTGATATATCTATACCGTTCATGAGTTATTAGATTCCACACGCTTATACTCCGCTGTCATCTAGGATAAGTTTATGACTATTCCGAGTTAGGATTGACATGAGTACATCGATGATCGATGGTTCGGGTCTAAGTGGTGGGTAGAGGCGTTGTTCTACGTCCTAAGGGTAGAGTGATGCGTAATCAAGAAAAGAAAAAAAATAATATAAGATCTTCAATAACGCACCTCTTCACTCCGCTAAGGTCACGCGACCTTATGAGTGTGCCATAGGTAGCCTGAGTCTAAGTAGAAAGCCATCCCTCTTGGACTTCGACGTCCTAGGAACAAAGCATTAATCTAAGTGTCGAAAAAAAAGAGAAAAAAATGAATAAGAACGAGAAAAGCGAGTTTAAAGATATCAAAAGCTCAGGGGAATTGGTATGGAGATTGCTTGGATGTTGTCTAGGGTTGTGAAATAGACTTAGATTTTTTGTAGGATTTCATGGCTCAGCACTTTCGGTAGATATGAGGCTATACTCGGTACGCTTAGGCTTTTGTTCATGTGACGCGCTTATTTGCGGAATGACTAATCCTTCGAACTTTTTGTGCTAGTATCCATCGTTATTAGATTCTTCTTGTACTTGGCTTTAGTTGTTGTTTGAGGATAAACAAAGGTTCAGGTCTAGGGGAGTTTGATAACACGTAAAGTGTATCAATTTTAGGTTAGGTATTAGTATCATTTTCGCATATATTTCTTAGTTAGAGTTACATTTCCGATATTATTCTTCTTTACATACACCCATTTTGTTGGTTTTCAGGTTTTAAGGCGACAAGGCCTAAACGAGCATAAAAAGATAAATTCCTGAGTAAAACCACACATTCTGAAGATAAATTCACTCGGAGCCAAAATCAAGCCAGAACTCAAAGGAACACCCGAGCAACGAGCGGAAAAGAGCAAAAACAAGGATAGAAGAGTGCCCGCTCGGGCACTGAGGTCTACCCCGCTCGGGCAAAACCTACGGGGTTTATTTGCAATACCTTGCACGACTCGGGCAGGAAGATTATATGATCGGGTAGTAATACCCGATCGGGCATAACAAGGTACCCGCTCGGGCGTTAATTGTTCTTGAAAATCCCCGAGAGTTTACACGACTCGGGCTGTTACCACACGATCGGGTGCTGATGCCCGATCGGGCAAGACTGAGTACACGATCGGGCGCGCCTCTGCACGATCGGGTAAAAGGTGTACCCGAGCGGGCCGCCTTTCTCGCAACAACCTTGA
>CM071860.1:21793926-21824798 GCA_036759665.1 Gynandropsis gynandra
AGGCATCGGGTTTCCTAGGGTTTATCATGTTTAGGGTTATGTCATCTTCTTTGTCTGTAATCCCCATGAGTGAGTAGATTCCCAACTATGGGTTAGGGATATCGGTTTTGTAACGGATGTAAAATTTGTGCGTTAATGCTTAGATTTATCTTATTCATCTTGATATTTGGTTCTACAATCAACACCGTAAACGTCTACACTAGTGCTGCCCGCTCAGTAATATAGGAATTCATATTTTGCTGGAAGGTTAAAGTATGAATCCGGAACTGTTGAGTTGTAGGTTAAGTTCGATTAATGAGAATCTGACCGGTCGGTTAATCGACTTAGGAATTAGGATTGCGTTCGTAAAGCTGCCATAGTACGGGTTAATCACTGCTGGAAGGTAGGGTTGCACGTACTCATGGTTAGGAGGTCTAGGCTCGGCGGAATCATTCCTCACCTTAAAGCATGAATTTCCCATTATCAAGATAATTCGATAGGTTTATGATCTTTAGTTGTTACATCCATACGATTCCCGGTATCCCGACACCCGTAGTGTTCGTCATTGTCAAGTCTTCCCCAACCTTTAATCGTTGCTACCATTTAGTTTAGTTTTCTAGATAGTTACACCACGCCATCATCTACTTCTCTTCGTCTTAGTTTAATGATATTCTTAGGATTGGCTGCGTTAGTCCCTAGAGTTCGACCCTGGTACTACACGAACCGTACACTTGCGGTGAAGTGGTCTAGGAAATATATTTAGCTTGATATTTCCGACATCAGTACACATGGAGTACACACTCAGACTCTCGTTTAGACTCTACCTATCTAGAAATTTCTAAATCTAAAAGCTATACATTCCGTATGTGACCGCCTAAAATTATTCTTACAATAGTTCTGGATTAAATATTGATTCTCCGAACCACTCTCCCACAAATCCCTAACAAAGTGTCAAAGATTTGTGTATAACACTCACTCAAGTTATTTGACACACTCTCGCTTCACGATTTAAGCTCACACTTCGCTCTTGAATATTTTGTTCAATATGTGTTGATGGAGAAGATGCTTTTCGTTCATGATATCCACTTTCTTTATATAGACTTCGTGATGTGTTTGTTGCAAGATATTCTCTATATTTGTAGCTTCCTTGATATTCTCCATGAGGCTCTCCAATTTGTTAATTATTGACATGTTTAACTTTGACCTATTCAACATAAGACTCAATAAAAACTTAAGATTAAAATATCACATTAACAATTGATACGTAAATTATCAAGCAAATAAAATGCCTAATATTCAATGACTACAAGAATACAGATCAGTGTAATACCAGGGTCGAACTACAGAGACTAATGCAACATAAGCTAAGAATATAACTAAACTAAGAGGGATGAAATGACGGTGATGTGGGGTAAAATTTGAGAATGATAAAATGAATTATGACAGAAATGAGGATACACAAAAGACTTGATAATTAAGAACACTACGAGTTTCGGGTTACCGAAATTTGCAAGGGTGCAGCTAATAAAAGAATCATAAATCTATCGAATTATCTTGATGACAAGAAATTCATGCTCATAAGTAGGGAATGGTTCTCTCAACACCTAAATATCCTAACCACAATAACGTGCAATCCTACTCTTGGCAGCAATTAACTCGTTATTATGGTGCATTAAGCATGAAATCCTAATTTCTATGTCGATTAATCGACTGGTCAGATTCTCATCAATCAAACTCAATCAACAATCAATGATTCCGAGTTCATAATCTAACCTCCCGGTTAAACATGAATTCCTAAATTACCGAGCAGACAACACAAGTGTAGAACATTCAATATATTGATTGTAGAACCGAAATACAAGAAAACTTCGAAAGGTATAAGCATTAACACATAACTACAAGCATTCCTTACAAAACCGGTATCGCTAACCCATATCTAAAGGCTTACTCACTATGGATTCTACTGTAAAACAAGATAAAACAACAATAAACAAGATAAAGAGTAAGGAATATGATGCCTCGAAATTCCGTATCTCGTTAACGGAGTTTCGATTGTTATTTCCTTCCTTCTCCAACTTCTCTTGAGCTCTCCTATGTGTTTTTCGTCCTCCCCCTCTGTTTTGAGCAGCTGCCTCTATTTTTTGGCGGCCACTTTCCTCCTTTTCCCTCGTTTTAACCCTTTTTAGGGTTTCTATCCCGACAAGCACCCCGCACGGGCTAGGTGACCACCCGCACGGGCTCTATGTTTTCATGACTATCCGAGCGGGCTTAGTGATAGCCCGAGCTGTGCAAATACTTCTGGAAATGCATCCCAAGCGGGCTAAGGGAATAGCACGCTCGGGTTCATGTGTTTTCATGAGGCACGACCAGGGTAAGGGTCAACCCAAGTCGGGCTCAAACTTTTTTCGGATACGACCAGAGCGGAGGCCTTTTTCGAGCCCGAGCGGGCTGAGTTAACTTTGTGTTTTTGCTCTTTTCACTTGATGCTCAAGTATTCCATGTGGTTCTTTGGCCTGAATCTGCTCCGAGTGGTTTGTAGCTCCAAGTAGGTGCAGTTGACTCCAGGAATCAACATCCTTCAGCTCGATTAGACCTTGTCGCCTTAAAACCTAAAAATAAACAAAAGGTTGGGATAGAGGACGTTCGTGTCGATTTTGTAACTGATGCTATGCAAACTACACAGAAATGATCTAAATGCATAGCCTAAAACTAACCCACACTATGTGTTGTCAACAATCTCCCCGTTTTTGATCTTATACTTATGCAAACACATAACCACATCATCCATATATATATTAGGGATTAAAATCATCAAGCAATGACTATCCACAAATATTTTTTTACTTCAATTCTCCACATAACTGACAATTACGCTTGCACTAATACCTTCTCCCCATGTTTGTGTGAGTATAAGGGCAAAAAAGGGTAAGATCGAGAAAACAATACTGCTTGTAGTCATTATTATCAACGTAACTAGTTTCGAAATTTGTTGTTTTCTTGGCTACCAATGACCTTATCATTTTTTACCATTCACACATAAGATTAATATTTTATCTTCGAAGCCATTGAACTCAAATTTCTTAGAAAGAGATTCAAATTTTAAAGAGAAAGATTTAAAAATTAAGTTTGAACAGTGCATGTTGTTCTTAGCTTATTTATTTCCATTTATACCCATTAATTTTCAATACTTTTTTAGGATCGATAACTACTGCACGAAATATGACTCTAGACTTCAATTCAGCTGACATTTAAAATACAAACCTATTCTTAAGTATACTATTTTTTCATTTTCTTTTTAATTTTAAAACAAGCAAAATCTATACAGGTTGTAAAGAAATAGTTAGCACAAATATACTTATCACTTCCACAAGGTACATCTGAAGTATATCAAAGTAAAATTTTTTCTCTGATTCAGCACAAATACTTTGGGCTTCTAAATTATTGAAATTAATAGATTTCCTCACAACTTAGACTCAAAACTACCTTACAGGTATATTTTGATGATAAAATCATAGCGGAGTATGTAGGTTCCTTTTTTTGTTCTTTTGTTGTCCATCATTATTTTCGTTTTTTCGCATATGTATGCGCGAATGTATGTTTTATAACCTTTTCTCTTAGAACGTCGAAGTTGGATATTAGCTGCACCACTTAGAACTGGGCCAAATCCATTGCACTTTTATCAACCATTTTACATTTCGAGTACTTCAATGATAGCGGAGTTTAAGAGTATTGTCCCAATATATGAACTTATAAAACATTTTCCAATATTCCAGGTACATCTCAATATCAGCGTAAGCATACATCCACAAACATATTTAATAAACAATCAAGTATATCCTTCACTCCTTTTTTATATAAACAAAATACCATGTGATTTTCGCAAAATCACAAAGAAATTCATATCCATTGATTTAGTAAAAATGTTAGCTAATTGTCTTTCCGTAGGCACATGTTCGATTTCTAATTGTTTTTTGCTCAACAATCTCTCTAAGTAAATGATGTCTAATCTTAATGTGCTTAGTTTTAGAATGTTGTATTTGATTTTTCAGAATGTTTATGACACTTGTATTATCACAATGAGTAATAAAAGATTAAGAGACCATAGTCTGAAAATATTTGATTCATCCAAATGAGTTGTGTGTTACGAATCCCTAGTGCAATATACTCTATTTTTACCATAGATAAGGATCTCGAGTTTTGTGTCTTTCTATGCCATGAAATAAGATTATATCCTAGAAATAAACATCCTCCTAAAATGCTTTCGTGATTATTAGTATTTCCATCCCAATCTACACCACAATAGCCAATTAACCCATCATCAATGTCTTTAGTGAAATAAATACCAAAGCGAATAGTTTCCTTCACATATTGATTATTCATCATTTTATGGCTTAAAAATGTGATTTTGTTTATTGGCTTGATATTTTGCATAAATTTCTACACTTGTTATTAGATCAAATCTACTTTATGTCAAGTACAGTAGACTCCTTATAAGGCTTTGGTACACATTCTATTCTGCATGCTCTTTTTCATAGTCTTTTGTCAATTTGGTAGTAGTAGACATAAACGTATGAGCACTTTTACTATTGTCCATTTCAAATTTCTTCACTAAATCACGAGCATACTTGCTTTATGATATGAAATTATTTCATCTAACTATTTCACCAGCAAACCAAGAAAAACTTCAGTTCCCCGAATATACTCATCTCAATTCCTTTGCCATTGTTTGCACAAACTAATAAATATTATTTTGAGAGGTTGAACCAAAGATAAAGCCATCAACATAAAATTGGACAACGAGTAAATGATTATCAGATATGAATAAATAAAATTTGATCGATTCACCCTCGTTTGTATCCCTTGTTAATGAGAAACATGGTTAGCCTATCATACCACACCCTTGACGCTTGTTTCAATCCATACAACTTTATTTGTATTTGTCATTCCGGGTATACCTCATATCATCTCTAAATTGTACAATTTAACGATAGTTCTATAATTAACATGTTCCCATCGTTGATGTTATAGATGGATAAGATATTGTGTAACTCTGTAGCATTGTACTTATTCACACTAGATGCTTATTAGATTGGCTTGAAATCCCTGTACAAAGTGCACATTAGTCAACACGGGTTGTCCAACAGTTTTACTATCACATTTTCCTTGTATTTGCCTTTTGCGTCCATCTCCAAAAGTTACATATTAAAGTTGGATAACAAGCTAAGATTATATGTCATGTGTCTTGAACAACCACTATCAAAGTGCCACATATAATCTTGTTCTTCTTGTATTGAAGTAAATGCAATATTGCAATTAAGATCAATTTTTTTACCCAAACTTGTTTAATTGTAGGTTTCTTTAATGTTGTATTTCCATAAGCCTTTTTCACCCATATTTATCTAATTGTAGAGGTTGACCATGAAGAATACTTACCTTCAAAGTTTCACGGTCGACTTTCACTCCAAAATCTTCTTGTTTTCCAGTGGTTATTTTTCATTTGTGGCATCCATGAAAGTCAGTTCCTTTAAGTTGATTGTCTTTTATGTGGATAGCAATTAATTTGAATATGACATTTCCTCCTAAAGTGGTAACATCTTCTTTGCTCCCATTATTGATAGCTATTTCTTAAATCTACCTTCAGTGAATGAAAATGGGTCATTCATAATGGACATATCAGTTGGAAATGGCTAGATTTCTGTTGAAAATGATCATTCCCAACAGATTTCAACAGATTTGAAGCCGTTGAGAATTGATCATTGAAAATCCGCATCCGTTGCGATTTGCAACGACATTGCAATGGATAAAATTCGTTGATACCTTTCAATGGACTGTAATGGATATATGCATTGAATGGTTCCAATGGATGTCCATTACAAATGGTCCAACGGATGCCCATTGGATGATTGTAATGTATGTCCATTGAACGCTTGTTGGAAACAAAAATGGTGGGAAGTTAAAGAATTTCAACGGATACCCGTTCGCAAAAAAATGTGGGAGATATCAACGGATACCCATTGCATAAAGAAATGGCCGGATTTAAAAAAACAAAAAAGCCAACGGATACCCGTTGAAAGTTTTGAAAATTTTCAATGGGCATCCGTTCAGAACCTAACGAAAAAATTAAAAAATTAAAAACTTTAAAAAATAATATAAATAAAATTTATACAAATTTAAAACCAAATTTACTACATACCATCTAAATTGGTAGCGTCGTCTTCATCTATGTGATCGTCAACACCTTGTGAAGGGATTTGAATCGTAGTCGATGTTCGATTCTTGTCTCGGCGTTATTGCCCCCGTCGGTGTTGGTGGTTGATATGCTCGATCGATCAGTAACTCAATAATTCTCTCCATGTGATGCATCTGCGCTCACATTTCTCGAAGCTCAGATTGTGTTCCATGAAGTGCATCTTGCTTTGTTCGAAGTGTAGTTTCGAGATGCTCAATGCGTCGTTCTTCATGTAAGTCTCTTGGACCACAGGGGTACCACTAGTGATGTCAAAGTGGGTTGGGTTTAATGGGTTAACCCAACCCAACCCATCTAAAATGAAAATGGGTTTTGGTTAAATGGGCTAAAAGTTAAATGGGCTTAATGGGTTTTAGACCCATTTATACTTATTTTAATGGGTTAAACCCATTTAACCCATTAGCCCATTTATATTATTATCAGATTCAACTTTAAACACATTTAACTCGATTTCACTCAATTTCCCCCGATTTCACCTAATTACTCGATTTCACCTACTTTCAACCATATTTCACACAATTTTAACTTGATTTCTCACATTTCACCGAATTTCAACCCGATTTCATCTAATTTTGTCTCAATTTCACCCAATTTTAACTCTATTTCATCAAATTTCACCGGATTTCAAATTTTGTTTCACCCAATTTTAACCCGATTTTAACTCGGTTTCATCACATTTTACCGAACTTCAACCTGATTTCATCCAATTTTGACTCAATTTCACCCAATTTCACCCAATTTTAACTTGATTTCATCAAATTTCACCGGATTTCAAATTAATTTCACCCAATTTTGACCCGATATTAACTCGATTCCATCACATTTCGCCGAATTTCAACCTGATTTCATCCAATTTTGACTCAATTTCACCCACTTCTAACTCGATTTCACCCAATTTTATTGAGTTGAAATTCAATGATATTGGGTGAAATCGAGCTAAAATTCGGTGACAATGAGTGAAATCGAGTTAAAATTTGGTGAAATCAGGTTAAATTGGGTGAAATCGAGTTAGAATTTGGTGAAATTGGGTTAAAATTAGATGAAATCGAGTCAAAATTGGATGAAATTGGGTTGGAATTCGGTGAAATCAAGTTAAAATTCGGAAAAATTGGGTGAAATCGAAGATTTGATGATTGTATCGGACATCTTTTCATTAGAATTTGTTAAAAATGTTATTTTCAGGAATTATCGTTTTAGCTATTTATATATTCAGATGAAAAATTGACGATTATATCATATGTTTTTAATATATATCAAGAATTTTATTTTATAAATTTTATTTTCATTAATTATCAATTAATTTATTTTTATAAATAATTATTTTGAATATTGAAACATCAATAATAATAATATTTAATGTATATAAATATATATATATATTCATAATGTTAAATGATAAAAATATATTTACAAAATATTATTTATATAAATAAACTCGTTTAACTCGTATAACCCGACCCATATAACCCGTTATTAAATGGGTCGGGTTAAACCCAACCCATTTACACCACAAAACCCATTTAAGTTTAATGGGTTGGGCACAACCCAACCCATTGACATCCCTAGGTACCACCATAGCGTCCTCGATGATATCCTTTGTAGCAAACCTAGACCGTATAGACGCCGCTTATACGGTCTAACAGACTACAATGTAAAACACATTAAAATTAGCATATTGTTAGAAAATATTTTATTTAAGTAAAGAATTATAATAACAATGATCTTATTATTTACCTCTAAATAATTTTTGTCTTTTGTAAAGGACTGAGATTGTTGGGAGTTGATTGTTGTGTGATCTTCTCCATCACAGATTTCATGGTCCGTTCTACTCAAGGGTCGACCAGCTCAGGTTTATCGACATCTTCCCCGACGACGAATTTCTTCTCGGCGTAGGTTTCTACATCCAACTTAAGAGCCAGTTCTCTTCCCATCCTCCGCATTTGTAACATTATAGTAATATCATCAATTAACAATTTTTATATAAAAATAAAATTTAAATCATTAATTGAAATTTACCAAGTCTTTATTTCGTTTCGGGAATGACTTTGATCCCTAGGTTTGGTGATGTGGACCATATCCGGGAACCTTCTCGTCGTACTGATATTTTTTGGCCTTCTTGCTTTTGGCCTTGAAGTCCTCGAACTCCTAATGTTGGACGAGTTGATTGAATAAATCGTCTATCTCCCATGTCAGTTTGGTGTTCTTCTTATAATAGTTGTGCTTGGCATTGTTCATCATCAAGTGCAACCGGGCTTGCATGTCGTGCATCCAAGTTATATTGATGCACGACGTATCCTTCTTCTGCCATCTATATGTGCGTTGTAAAATTAAATTGCAATAAATTTGTTTATAAATAAAAGTGTATAATAATTTATAAATCAAAATTTTATATTAAAATTACTTACGATAAATGTACACTACCATCGACGGCGTATAACTTCTTGTGTCACCTGTCAGGAATGATAGAGTCGATCTTGAAGCGAACCTTGGATGATGTTGTTGTTCGTGTGTTTCAGAAAATCAAAGATATCAAACATGCACGTGAAAATAAAATAATTAGTTAATATATATAATTAAATTTAATATGAATTTTGTAACTAAAATCTTATCATAACGTCCCGTCAGGACGTTCAGGGTCAACAATAGGGACGGAAGGTTGCTCTTCGAAACTATCGATCAATGCGGCTATGTCCACCATATCATCTTCTTCATCAAATATCTGTGGTGCCGATATAGATGAAAGATGCCGATATGGTAGCGGTGGAGGCGGTGGTGGATGAACCCACCAAAATTCCACCGTAACTGACAAATCGTCAAGCTCTTATTATGTTTAAGTGTTTAGAATTTCTGTTTGAGAGAATCTGATTTTCTGTTTTGAGATTGTGTTGAAAAATGAATTGTTCAATGACACATATACAGAATTTTTCGACAGGCATCCCTTGAAAATTGCAACGGATGCCTGTTGGAAATAACGTCACCTCAACAGACGCAATTAATTGACATGACTATTAGTTTCTCAACGGGAATCCGTTGCAATTTCTAACGGATGATCGTTGGGAAAGCACATTCCTGAGGAAACAGACAACATAATGACAGTACGTCTTCGTTTCAATGGGCATCCAATGCAATTTCTAACGGATGCTTGTTGAGACACAAAATCAATGTTGTAGGTGTAAGATAGCCATGATGACCGTGTTCAACGAACACCCATTGCAACTGACCAATGGGTGTCCAATGGCGTCTACCAACGATCATTCGTTGGCCATCCAAACCTTGGCAATGGGCATCCATTGCCATTTCCCAACAGATGCCCGTTGACAATGTGAAAACCTTGAAAATTTTCTAAGTATTAAACAAAATTTAAATGTTTCAACGGGTATTTGTTACAATGTCCAATGGATACGTGATAACACGTAGTGTGTGCTAGTTTTAGACTAAGTATTTAGATCATTTTTGCATAGTTTTTATAGCACGAGTTATGAATCTGACACAAATGTTCTTTATATACGCCCTTTTTGTTGATTTTCAGGTTTTAAGGCGACAAGGCCTAACCGAGCTTTAAAGTGTCAATTCCTGGATTCAACCACAGATACTGGAAGCTAAAAACCACTCGGAGCAAATTCTAGCTTCGGAACCAAATGGAATACCCGAGCATAGAGCAAAAAGGAGCAAAGGCACTGAATTAACCCAGCCCGCTTGGGTTTGGAGCAGGCCCCGCACGGGCTTCAAGGCGCTGCAACTCCAGAAAATATCGCACGACTCGGGCAAGAAGAGAGCCCGCTCGGGCTTGGACAAACACGACGACCCAGTGCGGGGCGGATATTGTACCCGTGCGGGCTGACTATTCCAACAGATATTGCATGACCCGGGGAGCAAGTAGCCCACTCGGGCAGAGTGACCACGACCAACCCGCGCGGGTTGAGCATATAGCCCGCACGGGCCCCTTTTTCAGCAACAACCTGTTTTGAATTTCAAACTCGAATTACAAAGAGAAGGGGGCAATCTAGAAGCAAGGAGACGGTGGCTAGGGGCTGAGAAGAGACTGAAAAACACAAGGAAAACTCAGGAGACGCTGGAGAAGAAGAGAGACAACAATCCTGACTTCGGTATCAAGATAGGGAATATCGAGGAATCGTATTTCTTATCTCTTATCATGTCTAGGGTTTATCTCTCTTGTTTTATGATCATCTCGTTTTTATACGTATTTCTTGCACGATTTAGGAGACGTTTTTGATATATATGTGTTGTTTTACGTATGATTCCGTTTCTGTTTTACTTGTTTTCGTGTTTTCATGTTCTTACCGGTTTTTATGCGTATTTGGATCATTTTGGAGCTAAAGGACATGCACGGAACTAAGGAGCAACTTCGAGGATCATCAAGGGACAAACGGGACGAGATTTAGCATGGAAAGCCTCCACCCGGTCGGGCACAACTCATGCACGATCGGGCAAAAGCTACGGCAAATTTTGTGCACTATTCATGCACGACTCGGGCAAGAAAATGCCCGACCAGATGCCTTATACCCGAGCGGGCACACACCATGCCCGATCGGGCATCACTTGCAAGCCACGACCTGCACGACTTACCCTAGCCGCACCCGAGCGGGCACATTCAACGCCCGAGCGGGTCGCAACCCGAGTAATCAGCCAAGTTAATTAAAATTAACTTAAAACAAAAGGGAACTCGTGGGGGCAATTAAGGCAACACTTAGACCGACTTAGGAGGCATAAAAGAGGCTAGAAGACGTCATTAGAGGGGGCTTACATTAGACCATTCATTCAGTTCGTGATTGGAGAAGACTCTTGCGAGGAGGCAAGCTAGGAGCATTGGAGATCAACCCGACACTTCGGTTTCGCTTGGTTTTCATGTTCCTTAGACTTTCTACTTTGTTTATGTTTGTTTACAGACGCATGAAACTGGGATTGCATGATAGATAGATTGGTTGTTGGTTTCGGTAGTCTTGTGGTGAAACTGGATTCCTAGAACGTTTGTCTTATCGTTAAGAGTCAACTCATTTATTTACTTTTAGTATTTCATTCTTCATCCATATTTGTTCGTTAGCAAGTTTGATTCTTAGTTCGAGTTTAGATAATGTTGCGTAGTCTCTGTGGGATCGACACCTAAAATACTACACACGTGTCGTGCACTTGCGGGTAGTTTAGGTTATTTTATTTAACTTTGAGAACACATCATTTTACAGTAGATTCTATGAGTGAGTAGATTTCTAGCTATGGGTTAGGGACATCAGATTTGTAATGGATGTTTGAAACTATGCGTTAATGCTTAGACTTATCGAAACTTTCTTGAAATTCGGTTTTACAATCAACATCGTAATTGTCTTATACTTGTGCTGACCGCTCAGTAATCTAGGAATTTGTGTTTAGCTGGAAGGTTAGATCATGAATCCGGAACAATTGATTATAGATTAAGCTTGATTAATGAGAATTTGACAGGTCGGTTAATCGACTTAGGAATTAGGATTGTGCGCTTAACGCTACTGTAATCACGAGTTAATCACTGCTGGAAGGTAGGATTGCACGTTGTTGTGGTTAGGAGGTTTAGGATTCGGAAGAACCATTCCTTATTTATGAGCATGAATTGCCCGTTATCAAGATAGTTCGATAAGTCTATGATCCTTTGGTTGTTACATCCTTGCAAATCCCGATAACCCGAAACCCATAGTATTCTTAATTATCAAGCCTTTTGCATCTCCCCATCGCTGTCACGATTTACTTTAGTGTTTTAGGAATTCATATCACACCATCATCAATTCAACCCGTCTTAGTTTAGTCGTATTCTTAGCTTAGGTTGCATTAGTCCCCAGAGTTTGACCCTTTTATTTCACCGATCTATACTCTTGCGGTAAGTGGATATTAGGCCTTTTTATTTCTTGATATTTAGCACATCAATACTCTTTGAAAATTGAACATATATTGTTAAAAATAATTTTTAAAAGTTAGATATTACAATTACACAATTCATATTTCTTCTTCGGTAGATTCTTCGATTGGTGAGTCTTCCATCAATTGTTCATTGAATTCATCATTGTGTTCATCTTCTGCATTTTCTGGTTGAACTTATTTATAATCTCAATTGTATTCTCCACCTATATCAGTTCTTAGGAGAATCTCTTCGCGATTGTCTATATCAATTAATCGTATCAGCTTAGGGTGATCGGTTTGCAACAGATATTCTTTTTCATCAATGCTTATAACTCCTCGCGGCTTGATCTTTACTACGGCTCACCACTCTTCTCTTTGACGTTTCAATGTTGTTGGATATTGCATGCAACATACTTGATATGCTTGATCTATTGTGATGAGTAGATCATACTTACCATATTATCATGTCGGATTGATGTCAATTCCTTACCATCGATTTTTTCGTGTTACCACGTCCTATAGTTGGATCGAACCACAGACATTTAAAAAGCATTACTCCAACGAGACTGAGATATACTGCCTGTAGGATTTGGTGTAAATGTCGTAGAATTTCTCACCATCTATTTCACTATTAACGCAAACATCGTAATTGTACGTGCTTCTATGTTTTTTTTGTATTCGTATGTGTAGAATGTGTATCCACAAATAAACAAAATCGGCCAACACAAAACATTTCTTACAAGACCATTAGCCAAATCTTTTAATTAGGTAGGATGTCTCTCATCAAAACCTTTGACCTATATAACATAAAATAAATGAATACTTTATAACAGAATGTTTTGTTTATATATATATAACGTATGAATATATGTGTACTTACGTAATCTCTCAACCACGGGCCCTAATGTTGAACTTTCATTTCTGTGAGTTCATCTACATTTAGATGAGGATATGTAACAATTACTTCTTTATCAAATATCTTGCAATGAAAGTACGTTAACACACACATATATTTTAAATATATATATATATATGTTTAAAATATCGTTTAGTTGTTTTGTAACTTTCGAAAGGTAATAGCTCTTGAAAATTTGGTAATATATTTGTGGACGTGAATATTATTCGGATTTCCCTCTTGTACGTCCAAAGAAGGCATAAATATTTTTCCCAATGAGCATAATACTTTATAGATATTGTTTTTCATTAATTATAAGTCATCCCTTTTAAAATTTCTTGAACATATATATCTGAAAATTATGCTAATTCAGCATATCACAACATGAACGGTTCATAGTAAGAGCTCAGCAAATGCAATTGGAATGAGTCGCTACATGAAATGTGACAATTGTGACTTTTCAACCAGATCAGTCTCGAACCAACAATATCCACACACCGAGCAATGTTCGATGTATATCCATCTGTAAAATTAACGTCTTTTTTAACCACCTTAATAATACCGTTTTCGCTGGCCTAGACAATTTGAATTAGGATAGGTTCCCTTCCATCTCGTAACTGTAATTCAGGTCTTCGACATATTGTCTTCCAATATTTTCTTGATTGTATATTATCCTTCATTTTCCCCGTCACATTCAAAACAATGTTGATGATGTTATGGAAAAAGTTCTTTACGATATGCATAACATCCAAATTATGACGCAATACTAGTGATTTCCAATATGGTAGTTCCAAAAAATACTACGTTTATACCAGTTATACCATTTACCTTGGCCTTTTGGTTTTCGATGCCCATGATCTCCATCGCATTCTATGAATTCTTGTAAATCTCCCATCATGTTTAATTGTTCATAAAGGATTTGCGTTCCAGTTTACATGCACAGTGCCTCTTCTTCTTTTACCATGTTCTTTCGAATTTTTTTTATCTTTTCTAAAAGTATGTCCACAGGGAAAAAATCTTCTATTACAATCAAACCAATATGGGTTTTTCCTATGCACTAGTTGAAATGAATTTGTATCCTCCATACAATATGGACATACCAATCGCCCGTGCGTGCTCCATCCAGATAACATTCCATAAGCAGAAAAGTTACTAATTGTCCACAACAAGACCACTTTCAATGTGAAATTTTGCTTCGTACTCACGTCATAAGTAAGAATTCCATTATTCCATAAATGTCTTAATTCATGAATTAAGGACTTGAAAAAGACATCGAAACCTTTCATTGGATGTTCTGGTCCTGGAATCAGCAAAAAAAATTATTTCTCTTTTCATACACATGTCGGGAGGCAAGTTATACGGATACAAAATCACCGACCACAAAGAATATTGACTTTAAGATTGTCCATATGGACTAAAAGTATCGGCGCACAGAAAAAGATAAATATTTCTCGTTTCATACGCAAATTCAAGAAATACACAAACTCAGGAAATATTTCATTGAAATCTTTCAAAACCTTACCATCCGATGGATGTTACATTATCTCATCTTCGATCGAGTGTTCTGCGTGTCATCTCATTGTCGCAGCAGTTTTTTCGATTCAAATAACCTTCTCAACATGGTTGCTACAGACATATATAACGTTTTTCTATGGTATATATATATATATGTGAATACAAATTCTTTGGACGAAATCTGCTTGCACCGCAAAATTTACATTCCAACAAGTCTTTATTATTTCTCCACAACAACATGCAACTGTTTCTACAAACATCATTTTTCTCATGTTGTATTCCCAAATCTTCTAAAACATTCTTTATTTTGTAATATGTCTCGAGGGCTTAATTTTTCGGTAAATATTCACGCATGATTTTGCAAAATGAATCCATGCATTTTTTCAGTAACATTGTAGTCTATTTTTATATTCATGAATCTTGAGGACAAAGATAAACGAGACTGACCTTCACAAAAACCTTCATATTTAGGTTGTTTCGTAGTATCCAATATGTTGAAAAACCGGGGTACCTCGTTGTTTGACTTCTCTTCGTTCATGGTAGGTTCGAGGATCTTATGCGGCAGAGCGAACTCCTCGATTGTGTTCATTCATGTGGTTGCTCAACAACTCCAGGAAAAGCATCTGATTCCATTTCAACATATGGATTGGCTGATGCTTCATAAACAACTTCTTCATTTCTTTCTATTTATTGTGCTTCTTGCACAATATCTCTAACGCCACAATTTTCATCGTGAAATAACCAAATTTCGTAATTCTCTACGAAGCCCACATTGAAAAATGTTTGCAAAAAATTTATTGACTTTGATATTTCATGTTTTTGTATCTTTTGTAGGGACATAACATTTTCACGCGTTATTGACACAAAGGTTGCATCGACGCAAAACTCATGAACTGCTCCAATCCGTGTAAGAATTCTTGAGTAACTTCCTCGGTTATAGGATATTTTCTTCTATACATCCACTCTCTCAATCTATATTTATATCTATTTGAAGAAGACGACATTGTTTGAAAATATATTTGATGTTGATGGCTTGATAGTATAAGTATCGATTTTAATAAATAAATAGTGAAATTTTCAACGGGCATCCAGCCACAATAGTGGGAATAGGAATCATCTTTTGTGAATCAAAAGTTTCGTCCTTATCCTCTCCCAAACAAAATTCGTCATCCTTTTTCTTAGGTTCAATATCCTCAAAGAACGTCGCTATTCCCGTCTCAAAGATCATTTTTTCGTGGGATCATAAAACTTATTTCCCTTAGATCTTTCTGAGTATCCATTCATGCTAGGTGTATTCGACATTATGCATTAGGGAATGATTCCACATTCCTCAAGGTATTTGACAAATAGTTCTGGACATTATTCAATTGATCTGTCATTTCTATCGTAGTATTCACCGCTATGATCAGAATGAACGGTCTTAATGCATTTATTAAGTTGAAGTTCAACCACAATCTTAAACACTTTGAAAACATCCATAACCTCTGACTTCTCATGTAATCATCTATGAATCATATGAAATAATGTTGACCATTCAAAGAAGTTATAAGAAACGGTCCACATACATCTGTATGTATCAATTCCAAAGTCCCTGAAGTTCGATATGTACATTTACGTACTTTGTTTGTGTATTTGTTTCCCTTGATACAATTGACACAATGGCCAAAATCCAAAAAATTAAGAGTTTCAATAATTTCATCTGATACTCAATGTTCTAACCTTGGTTTCGAGATATGGCCTAATCGATTATATCATCAAACAACAGAATTTTCATCCATCAATTTACGCTTCACGCCTTGTGAACCAACATGCGGGATTTCATTATATATGAAGGGATGATATTGAACATATAAAGATTATCCGAAATAGATAAAGAACTGATTCCAATCATAACCAAATGAATAGAGGATAAACTTAAGATTTCCAAATAAATAAGAAAATACAAATTTTTTCATAACATAAATTGAAAATAAGTTCCGTCTAAAAGATAGTACCATAAAAAATACCATCCAATCCAAAGTCAGTCTTCATCAAAAGTCTAAATTTCTCGATAGCTTCCACTTCCATCCTTTTACCATCACCTACATAGCTATATCTTTCAATCTCAATTGGTTTTCGGTAATGGAGGTAACCCTATATAGAAATAATTATGTGAGTTGTAGCACCTGAATCAACCCGCCAAGTATTATTAGGCATTGAAGCTAAATTAACCTCAAAACAAACCAAAACGAGAGTTAAAACCTTATTTGCACGCCAAGTATGATACTTCTTACAACATTTCCTTATGTGACTAGTCTTGTGACAAAAGAAACATTTATGAACCTTAGCCTAATAATTGTATTTTGTTTCTTTGCACATGAACTGATCTTGATTAAGCAGTTTCATAACCTTTATTTCTTTCTTTTTTTTCTCGATCTTGCCCCTTGAGGTGGTAGCGACAAAAGCACTATATGTATTTTCCTGCCTCAATCTCTGTTCCTCTTACACACTGTGAGAAATAAGCTCATTAAGAGTCAATTTGTCCCTCTAACTGTTACAATTCACCTTAAAATGATCAATCAAACTAGGACGTCTTCTGACAGTCCAAGTCCAAGTGCATTTAAATTAAAGGTGTTGTTTGATATTTTCATAATGTACTCATGCATACTCTTGTTTCCCTTACACCTCATGGAGACAATTTCGCCTAAAAACGTGATTGTTTATCCTTTGTAATTTTTGGCAAAGCATTTCTGCAAGATATCGAAAGATTCCTTAGTCAATGTCACCTCATTGGCAAAGAGCCCGTGAAAACTTGAGGAATGAAATGCTTAATGATCATCAAACACGTGCGGTGTGAGGTTTCCTAATGTTCGAGTTTGTCACGATCTTCAATAGAACTCAAATCATTATCGCTGGATAAACCTACCTAATCGCAAGGTCGTGACCCATCAAAGCTAGCACGATCAGTAAGTGCTTCTTCCATTCAACAAAATTTGACCCATTGAACATAGGGATCAAACTAATATTGGCACATATACTTTATACTGATTGCACAACTGTAAACAAAATATAACTCGTCTCTGAGATATACATTCAATAAAACCTTAATTGAATGATAACACAAGATTCAATCCCATCACAACGCATTTTTACAATATTAAAATTAGTATTTTGATATTAATTTTGACTTGCAATATATTACTAATACATTAAATAATTAGTGTAAATCGAGCATCTCATGTAGTGGTTAACATTTGGGTATATCCATCACATTTATGTCATACCGAAATAAACACTAATTATCAATGCGCACACAATACTATATTGTCAAACCACGATTAACCTTTGAGTTTATTAAAATTCGCATGAATTATATTATTTATCCTTGTTGTATCCTACGCCCATAATTTATATCCTCCCTTCGTGACTCCCTTTTTCTTCTTTCTATCTAGTTATTTTTTATTATTTTTAAATATTTTTTCTCCTTCACCGTGAGAACTCCATCCTCAAACCTTAATCTTACGAATAGTTTAATTAACTACAATTAAACTCAAATCTGATATAAAGACAATAAATCGGTTCTGATAACAATTTAAGACATCCAATTTAACCTGATTAGATTTCTAAACACGAAATTATATTATGAATTATATCAAGATTTAAGAAAATTTAGCATAAGATCGAGATAAATACCCGAATTCATGGTATACGACATGTAGCGAAATAAATCTTCTGATTCTACGTGCAATAACCGAAAATTTGACACTCAGGATGCATCAAGAAAACTGAGAATCTCTCTCAACTTTTATTAAACGTTTGTGATATAATGAACATCACTATTCCTAAACCAAATGAATCTCATTTATATATGCACATAAATCTGGGACCATAAATTGACAGATAACCGGTTTATTTTCGATTTTCAATTGTATCGATTAATTCCATCATAAAATATGAAGGATATTACCTAAAGTCTCTATGCATATAATCTTCCACATTCAATTCAATATCGAAGTCCAATTAATTAAACTTTAATCCTATCACATTTAATTTGGACTAAACTGAATGATAACAATTATACCATAATTATTTACATATATTGATCTACAAATATAACATATGTATACTCATATAAATGGAAAAGGAATAAAGAAGACAACAGTAGAATGCTGTGAATTTGAAAATCATTGTTTCATTGATCATATTTCAAGAATAAAGCACGAATATATATATATATATATATATACATATACTGTTGGGTTGATTTGGGTTGCGGAAGCGTGTTTTATCAACCCGAATATTTGGATCTAGTCATGTTCGGATTGTTTTTCGGGGTTCAACGACGAAACAAATTTAGAAACGATTTCGTAATACCTTTTTGCGTTGAACGTGTGATTGTCGGATGTGATAGACTTGATAGCACAAGCCCTCTACGCGTATCCACACCGAGATCGGATCTGCTTTCCACGTTTGGTGCGGAATTCGGGAAGAACGAAAACTGTTTTCGTTCTTCGTTTTTTTACGACTATTAGGGTTTAGATTTTTTATAATGAAATCTCGTTAACGAAAACATGTTTTTCGTTTATTATATAATTATTAAACTTTTTAATAATTACAGCCTAACCCCTGTGACTCTTAAAATAATACATAAGAGGCATATTACTTTCAATCTCCCACTTGCCTTTACCTAATATTTCAAACAGTCGAAGTACATGTATCCCCATACACATACTTGCCTGTACATCTGATGTACTACCCCAAAAGAAAAACAAGTACAATTATATTCTTCGGTGCTAGCGGATGAATATAACTGCATTCCACACTGATTGTCTAACAATCACAAGGAGATACCGAGACACTCGTATGCGTGTGATCTCGTAAGTTCATCACTAAACCGGTAGCCAATTAGTCTCCACTAATTAACTAATTGAGGTTGGCGTCTAGCAACACTCCCTAACGACCGCATAGCGTGAAGTAACATCCTTACTCATTTGAGTAACAATATTACCCAAAACGAACCATGGTGAGTTGACGTTAGTATTTCCTTCCATCTTTACAGCTCCCGATGCATCCTAGGCATGGTCATATTTGTCAGCCTTACGGATCATCAACTATGTCTCATGTCAATCACAACTGACTGATGAATGAACCTAAGAAACACCTTTCTTCATTCATTCAATGTACTCTGGCCAGAGATTCATACAGTCATTGTTATTACTGATAACATAGAGCTCAAACTCTTACTTAGAGTTGACGGATCCAATCTTGATCATTCACTAACTATGCAAATATCTAATTATTCTCAATATCTATTCAACTAGTACTCTCAGATACAAGGTGTCCAGAATCGAAGAATAATAGATAAGATGCTAGTTACTATGCTGATCCCAGGTCTAAGGAAAAACTAACTATTTAACTATCTGGAGAAATCTTAATGACAGTTCATTGGTTATTTAACCATTAAGCATTTCTCCCTTTAGGTCAGTTCAGTGATCACATCAGCATGTGTATCACCCATATTTGTGATTCAGTAAAAGAGATCTACTGATTTCTATCACCATAGAAACTTATCACATACATGTTGTTCTTTCCGGATCACTTTAGTCCGAGTAGTGATCCTACGAACAAGAACAATTTAGATTAAATCATACCAAAACTTGACTCTCTTTATTATGATCTCTATCATAATGTCAAGTTTCAGATTATATCTTGGACTCTATCATACAACTATGAATACTCATCAAATGAAAATAATGCCATATATTATTAAAATAAATCGATGTCTAAAAATACAACTCGCTACATGTCTATGAACTAATGCCAGCTAGTCATCTCTCTCAATCCGATCCTCAGTTTATGCTTGTCAAACTCCTTTGACCCAAGAGGCTTCGTGAACGGATCTGCTGCATTTTCCTTTCCATCCACCTTCTGGATTTGCACGCCCCATGCATTATGATCTCTCGTATCAGGTGAAACTTCCGCAGAACATGCTTCAATTTCTGATAAGACCTTGGTTCCTTCGCTTGAGCAATAGCTTCGGTGTTATCACACAATAAAGGAACGACTTCCTTTATCGAAGGTACCACACCAAGTTCATCTATGAACTTTCTCATCCAAACTGCTTCTTTAGCTGCTTCGCAAGCCACTATATATTCTGCTTCAGCCGCCGAATCGTCTATAGTAGCCTGCTTGGAACTCTTCCAACTTACTGCGTGATAACATGTAATCCGTCGTAGTATTTACATAATTCTTAGGTTTAGTTTTTATTAGATTTCTTGGATTTTACCGAGTTATTGAGCATATTCGAGGATTTCATCTACCATTTCGTGTTTTGTGTAGGAAATGAAGACATGAAGAGAAACACGAGTGATTACGGCGATTCCACCCCGAAAACGTGATTGAATGAAAAGATACCTCATGTGCACGGCCACGGATACAAATCGAACATTCAAGCCTCGAGCGAAAGGAGAGGAAACAGCAATTGAAGGCTGCACGCTCGGGCATGGAGCAAGCCTGCTCGGGCTGAGGTTGCACAATTAGAGCCAAAAATCGCCGAGAGCAAGCCCGACTTGGGCTGATGGTTCACACGCTCGGGCAAGAGAGCCCAACCGGGCTGAGTGTGGTGCACGAACGGACTGAGTTCTGCACGAGCGGGTGAAGGTTGTGCCCGCACAGGCCGCCTAATCCGGAACAACCTCTTTTGAAGGTTTGAACGGGCAATTAAAGGAAAAACAAGCCATCTAGGGCAAGGGGACGAAGCACAGACCAGAGGAGACACCTAGAGACAGAGGAGAAAGAGGAGAGCACACGGATTGAAGACTATGGGCATCCGAAGGATTCATCCGAAGCCAACGCTCGGGATGATAGGGGAGTCGAACACTTACTTCGTTTTTGTTTGCTTCTCTATGTATTCTGAGTAGATCTGTTGTCATGGGTTAGGGATGCCATTGTAATGGATTGTTTGAGTTATTTATGCTTTATTTTCGATTTTTTCAATTGAATTGTTCGGTAGGTTATAGATTTGTGCGTAATGCCTTCATACGTTGTTGATTTCAAGTTTGGATAAGACTAGATCTATTCTACTGAGATTAGACATGTTTGATGGAGATTAGAGATTCGTCTAGGCTTGGGAGAGTCAGGCTTGAGTCTCATGAACGAACCTTTGAATGAATTAGATTAATGAGACCGGTCGATTAATCTATTTAGGAATGGTAATAATCGAGATAGAATTCCCATTGTTCTTAATGCATCTAGAAGTTCCGCGCTACATAGGGATATGACCGACGTTGATTTCCTAGATAGAGGATTTAGGTGATGTGTGGGATCAGAGGTTTTAATTTTTCCAAGACCACTCTACCGCAAGTATACGGTTTGTGTAGTACAAGGGTCGAACTCTGGGGACTGAGTGAAGCGTTAGAACTAAGAAGTCACGAGAAGAAGATCGATCAATATAAGATTATGAGACGAGAAGGTAAAGATAATAAAGGATAACGAAGTTAGACTCAACAAGATAGAGTACCATGGGCTTCGGGAATACCGGAACATGCAATGGATGTTTCTATGGATCATGAAATTCGGTTTGTATCAATCGATGGGGAAAAAAGATCGATCAACATAAGATTATGAGGCGGGAAAGTAAAGATAATAAAGGATACCGAAGTTAGACTCAACAAGATAGAGTACCATGGGCTTCGGGAATACCGGAACATGCAATGGATGTTTCTAAGGATCATGAAGTCGGTTTGTATCCATCGATGGGGAACTAAGCCTAAATCTCCTACCTAGGAAATCAACGTCACCCATATCCCTATGCGGTGCGGAACTTCTAGATGCATGACGAACGATGGGGAATTCAACCTCTAATGTCGGATGGGAACTCGACCTCTATAAACGGAAATGACTTGGCGTAAGCCTAAATCCTCTATCTAGGAAATCAACGACACTCATATCCCTATGTAGTGCGGAGATTCTAGATGCATTAAGAACAATGGGAATTCTACCTCGATTACTACCGTTCCTAAATAAATTAACCGATTGGCCAAATTCTCGTTAACCTAATTCATTCGAAAGTTTATTCACGAGACTCAAATCTGACTCTCTTAAGCCTAGACAAATATCTAATCTCCTTCAAACATGCTTAATATCAGTAGAATAGATCTAGTCGTATCCTAACTTGAAATCAACAACGTATGAAGGCATTACACATGAATCAAACCATTCAATTCAACAAAACCGAAATCAAGCATTAATAACTTAAACGATCCAATACAATGGCATCCCTAACCCATGGCAACGAGAACTACTCAGAATACATAGAGAAGAAAACAAAAACGAAGTAAGTGTTTGACTCCCCTATCATCCCGAGCATAACCTCCGACGAATCCTTCGGTTGCCCGAAGTCTCCTTCTTCGGCCGTGCTCTCTCTCTTCTCCTTTGCCTTATTCGTGCCCCTTGTTCTCTTGCCTTTTCTAGTCTGATCTTGGCTCTCCCCTTCTGTTCTTTTTAAATGCAGGCCGTTCAAAATTCAAGGAAAGTTGTTGAGAAAAAGGTGGATCTAAAAGGTCTCTTTTCTCCTAAATTGGCCGTTCTAAAATCAAGGAGGTTGTTGAGAAATTGGTGGACCCGAGCGGGCACAAGAGCAGCCCGATCGGGTGCACAAACACAGCCCGAGCATGCACACTTGCAATTGCTCTTTTTGCTCCTTTCGCTCGAGGTTTGAGTGTTCCGTTTGCTTCCTTGGCCGTGCACATGAGGTATCTTGTCATTTTGACACGTTTTCGGGTTGGAATTGCCGTAATCATTCGTGTTTTCCTTCATGTCTTCATTTCCTACACAAAACACGAAATGTAGATAAAAGCCTCGAATATGCTCAATAACTCGGTAAAGTCCATGAAATCTAATCAAAACTAAACCTAAGAAACATGTAAATACTACGACGGATAACGTGTTATCATTAGGCTTGGGAGAGTCATTTCCGTTTATAGAGGTCGAGTTCCCATCCGACATTAGAGGTTGAATTCCCAATCGTTCGTCATGCATCTAGAAGTTCCGCACTACATAGGGATATGGGTGATGTTGATTTCCTAGGTAGGAGATTTAGGCTTGGGAGAGTCATATCTAGCACTAGGGGTAGAGTTCCCTACTGTTCTTAACGCGTCTAGACATTCTGCGCTACATCGGCAGGTGAGCGATGTTGATTTCCTAGATAGAGGATTAAATATTAGTTCCCCCATCGATTGATACAAACCGAATTTCATGATCCATAGAAACATCCATTGCATGTTCCGGTATTCCCGACACCCATGATACCCCTCATTGCCTAGTCTAGCTTCGTCATCCTTACTTATCTTTACTTTCTAGTTCACTACTCATCTATTGATCGATCTTCTTCTCATGACAATCTTAGTTCTAACGCTTCACTAGTCCCCATAGTTCGACCCTTGTACTACACAAACTGTATACCTGCGGTAGAGTGGTCTTGGAAATAAATAAAACTCTGATTCCGACCATCACTGCGGGGAAGAAGAGATGGCACAGAAGGAAGCACCGGAAACCTACGGGACGTACACAGCGCCTAAACACACGCAACTTCTCTCCTGCATTCGAAGGCCCGAGATAGATCGGAATAGATTTGAGTTACAGCCGGCCTTCATTCAGATGTTGAGTCAATCGCCATTTAGGGGACGATCTACGGAAGATCCGAACCAGCATCTCACTCAGTTCAAGATGTTATGTTCGAATATGAAAGCTTACCCCGGAATCAATGATGAAGCGATTATGTTGCTTGCCTTCCCGTTCTCGGTTAGGGAGCATGCACTTGAGTGGCTCTACACGTTACCCCCAGATTCTATTCATACGTGGAGCCAGCTCGAGGAACACTTCATGATGCGATTTTTCTCACCTCACAAGACGCAACTATGGAAGAACAAGATTAATTCGTTTGAACAAGAGGATAAAGAGAGTCTTGCAGAGGCGTGGCTGCGATTTAAAGGATATCAACGCGAATGCCCACACCACGGGATGGATAAAAGATACCTCATCGCCACTTTCATTGAGGGTCTTCGTGATGAAGTTCGAGATTGGTTGAACGCTGCTTGTGGAGGGTCTCTACATGACCTCCCGTTCACCGCTATTGAGGCCAAGATTGAGAAGATGACCGAGGGAAGAAACATTATGTCGAGGGAATTCAATCGTCGTAGTCTAGCCAAGGGAGCGGACAACGAGGTGCTTGCATTGCGAGCTGAGCTAGCCGAGTTAAAGTTACAATTGGTAAACATGCACCAAGCGTCTCCCGATTCTCACGGATTCACGGATGTTGCAGATGTGAACTACATTGCCAATAATCCGTATTCCAACACCTACAATCCGGGCTGGAAGAATCATCCAAATATGTCCTACAAGAACGCCGATAATGTTTTGAATCCATTGCAAGGAAACTATCAGCCAAAGCCATTTCTGAACCAGCCACAACATCAGAATTTTCAGCCTAGAATGCAAGGGTATCAAGGGTTTCCGCTGAGAGGAGTACCAGCACCAATTCCGCAACAAGAAGAGGGGAACAACGAGATTACGTCTATGCTCACTCAGATTTTACATGGACAAAAAGATATAAGTGTTGAGCTGAATATTGTAAGACGAGATCAAGAGGAAGCAAAGAGGCAAATTGCGAAAATGCAGAAGCACTTAAAAATCCTAGACACCCAAGTGGCACGAATTACAGAAAATGCTCTTAACCGACAAGGAGTTTTACCGGGAAAGCCTGAGCCGAATCCCCGTGAGCATTGAAACGCCGTCATGTTGAGAAGTGGGACAGAACTTGCGGACGTCACACCCCAGAATATTGAGAGAGGAGAATGCTCAAAGAGTTCAACGAAGAAGCCTAGCGACCAAGAGCATCACAAGGAAGTACAAGTTAAGGATGAAGAAGAACCATATATGGCACCGCCACCAAGACACCCTCCACTTCCATTTCCCTCACGCCAAAGGAAACAAGCTGAGGATTCACAATTTGAAAAGTTTGCAGCGAGGATGAAGAAGTTGGAGATCTCTATGCCCTTCCACGAAACTATCATGAAAATTCCGTCTTACGCTAAGTTCCTCAAGGAAATCCTCAGCAAAAAGCGTAAAGTTGAAGAGGAGGAGACAGTGATGGTCACCGATGCAACATACGCCGTTATTCAACATGGGATGCCACAGAAATTACCCGATACAGGTCCCTTTGTCATTCCTTGCAAGCTCGGAAACGTGACCATCCATAATGCCTTATGCGACTTAGGGGCTATTGTCAGCATCATGCCACTGTCGTTGTACGAGAAACTTGATTTGGGAGAGATTAAATCCACAAAGTTGGTGTTACAAATGGCTGATCGATCATCGAAACTTCCAATCGGTATTGTGGAGGATGTACCACTTAAGGTAGGTGACTTACTACATTCCCGTTGATTTTGTGGTTTTGGACATGAATGAAAATGAAAGAATACCCATTATCAGTGGGAGACCATTCCTCAATACCGTTGGCCCTGTGATCGACGTGAGAGAAGGGAAATTTACGATGAAGATAGGAGAGGCAACAGTGGAGTTTGGGTTAAATAAGAATCTCAAGAAAGTACCTAGGTTAGAGTCCATTTGGTCTGTTGATTTCACGAGTGACCTACTCAATACCACGACTAGAGGTACGGATCAAGATGATGACCATGGGCACGAACAACCTTTGAGAGCTTCGAAAGAAATACAAGGCAAAGACGCACACGAACGGCAACAAAAAACAGCAAGCAAAGCACGACCAAGCATAAGCTAAATCCCAATCGTGCAAAATTTTCGACCAAACCCAGCAAAGTACGCCCAACCGTTGAAAATGACACACTCGACAAAACGTTGATCTTGAACAGAAACATGATCGGGCAAGAGAAGAGCATGGGAGAGCTGGCTGATTTAGCAAGGCGGATGACGAGCCATACACCCGAGCGAAGGACACAATGCAAGAGGTATCGCATACGAAGGCAAGGACATCCACCTCGATGATGATGAGGAGAGCATTTGATCAAGCTCGCGACCTTAAACAAGCGTTTATCGGGAGGCAACCCAACTTTCGGACTTTTGCATTCTTTTTCATTTCATTTTTTTCGGACCTATTCTTATTCTTTTCACATTGATGTACTCGGTGGATTTTTATTTCTTCTTTTGGATTATGAGATTCTTTTTCACAGGTTTTCGACGTCGATATCATCCTTGAGGAGGAGACGCATACAACGTCCAGCCGCATCACCAACTCGGGACAACAAGATATACAAGGTGAACACGTTCCAACCCTTACTTCCCGTAGTTTGGTATGCGAGATTCTCTTAGGTCTTGAACACCGAGAGGTGTTTCATTCAAGTCTAGGGGAGTACTCGTCGAGTATTATGCATGTGATTAGGATTAGATACTCGTCGAGTATTATGCATGTGATTAGGATTAGATGTTGATTTTTTTAGGAATAAACGGATGGATACCAAGTATAAAATTTCGAGCTTTAGTCATTATTGTGTGATTTTGTCGAATCGTGAACAATAGTCTAGGTTTGGTTAGAAGTCTTTTGGATACCGAGTAGTTGAGTAGTTGTGCTTGAAACCATGATCTACAGTTGCATTCACCTCCTAGGTTTCAGTACCAAGTATCCATATCTCCGTGTATACCGATTGATCTTTGCTTTGTTTGATATATTTTATCGTTCATTGATCATTAGATTCCACACGCTTATACTCCACTGTCATCTTGGAAAAAGTTTCTAACTATTTCAGGTTTATATTGACATGAGTGCATCGAGATCGATGGTTCAGGTCTAAGTGGTGGGTTGAGGCGTTATTCTACGTCCTAAGGGTTAGAGTGATGCGTATTCTTTCGTAGAAATAATAAGAGAAAAAAAAAGTTCTTCAATGACGCCGCTCTTCACTCCGCTAAGGTTACAAGACCTTATGAGTGTGCTATAGGCAGCCTGGATATAAGTAGAAAGCCATCCCTCTTCGACTTCGACGTCCTAGAAACCAAGCGTAGATCTATAAAAATGAGAAAAAAAAGAAAAGAAAAGAGAATAAGAACGAGAATACGAGTTTAATGATATCTCAAGCTTAGAGAATTGGTATGGAGATCGCTCGGACGTTGTCTAGGGGTATGAAATAGACTTAGGTCATTGGTAGGATTGCATGGCTCATGACTTTTGATTGATAGAAGTCTGAACTAGGTACGCTTAGGCTTCCGTTCATGTGACGCGTTGTTTTGCATGATGGCAAATTCTTCGAAGTTTTCGTGCTAGTGTCCATTGTTGTTTAGCTCTTCTTGTACTCTGTAAAGGATATACATGTAAAAAGGGTAGAAACGTAATTTATGTAATTAGGTCTAATGTTGTAATTAGGTCTAATGTTGTATTTTGTATTTATAGCCGTTTAGGCTTATTCTAATCTATTCATTCAGATTTCAAATTATCATGGTATCAGAGCTTTAGGTCTAACGACAACAAACTTCCTAAATTCTCGGCCGACCTCTCCTCCCCCCTCAAACCGCCGCCGCCGCCTCTCCTCCTCCTTCGCGACCGCCGACCATCCTTTCTCTTCTCCTCCGGCCGTTCACCCTCTTTTTCCCTCCCTTGTCGTCATACCATCACGTAAGAAGAGCCAAAACCCAGATCTCTGGCCGTCGTCCTCCACTTCGGCCGCCTTGACCGTTTTTCTCGCGTCCCGGCTCGCCCACCCTCCTTCGTCCCGCGCCGCGTCCCGTGGTTATCCCGTCGCGGTCACCTTTCTCCTATTATATCCTAGATCTAACCCTAGATCCACAACACCAAACCCTAGATCTTGCATCTCTTGCTCAGCCGCCTCAAAAACCTAATCCATGGCCGGCCAAGCCAGCAACCCTACCGCCCGTCTCTCCGATGCGGCTCCAACCTTCGATCCACAACATCCCCTAAGCACTACTCTCACCGCTAAGCACTCTTCTCACCGTCAACATGACCAACATTACCAAGCTAACGCCGACCAACTTCCTCACATGGAATGTTCAGATTCGTGCCCTCCTAGAAGGCCACAACCTTCAATGCTTCATCGAGGACAATTCCATTGTTCCTCCGGCCAAGATCCACCGCGATGGTGTGTCCGTTGACAACCCTAATTTCCAACCGTGGAAACAACAAGACCGCCTTCTCTTCTCAGCCCCTCTTTGGAGCATGTCGGCCTCCCTTCAGCACCTTATCGCATGCGCTCCTTCCACCTATGAGGCGTGGAAGCCGCTAGCCAACACCTATGGCAAAGCGTCTCGCGGCCATCTCCTTCAACTTCGTGACAAAATCAAACGATGCTCCAAGGGATCTCAATCCATTGATGAATACTTGCGTGCCATCACGACCACCGCTGATGAAATTGCCCTCTTAGGGAAACCACTGGATCATGAAGATCTCCTCGATGCCATCCTTGATGGCCTTCCCGAGGAGTACAAGCCGATTGCGGATGTAATCCGCGCGAAGGACACTGTTGCATCCGTTGAAGAAGTTCACGAAAAGCTTCTCAATCATGAGGCAAAATTGGCTACTGCTGAGCCGCATCCTCTTTTAGCCGTTGTTTCCCTCACAGCCAATCTCACGGCCGCACGGTCACCCAATTGGTCCCGCCCGAATTCTCGCTCGTCCGGCCAATCCGATTGGTCTTGTCGTCCTCGTCAGCGTTCACCAACACGCCGTGGCTATCAAGGCCGGTGCCAAGCGTGTGGTGTTCATGGCCACAGCGTTCAACGCTGTCCACGTTTTCGACTTGTCTCCTCCCCCGGTATTCTTGGGAACCCGCCGGTGCAACCATGGCAGAATTCATCACCGAATTGGCAGCCACGTCCGCAAGCTCATCATGCCGCTGCCTCTTCCTATGATGCAACCTCGTGGCTACTGGATAGCAAAGCGTCTCATCACATCACGTCGGACCTCTCGAACCTTGCCATTCACTCTCCTTACCGCGGCAGCGACGATGTAGTTGTTGGTGATGGCAATCGGTTTATCCATCACACACACGGGTTCCATTTCTATACCCCTTGACACTAGATCATTATCTTTACGAAATGTTCTATGTGTACCTAAGATTTGCAAGAATCTGATTTCGGTTAATCAGTTGTGCAAAACTAAGAAGGATCTCAGCATGGGGGCGCAACTTCTGAAAGGAAGCGCTAAAGATGGAGTTTATGAGTGGCCCGTCTCATCAAGTATCTCGTCTCCCTTTCATGCATTTCATAGTGTCAAGACCACTTCGTCCGAGTGGCATTCCCGTTTAGGTCATCCGTCGTCTTTCATTTTGAATAAAGTTATCAAAACTTTAGATTTACCGTTGTCTCGGGATTCCCCTCATGTGTTTTGCAATGCTTGTTGTCTTAATAAAAGCCACAAATTATCATTTTCAACGTCTACTCTTATCACTTCTCGTCCACTTGAAGTGATCTTTTCCGATGTTTGGACATCTCCTATTTATTCCGTTGATGGTTTTAAATATTATGTCCTTTTCGTAGATCACTTTACACGTTATTCATGGCTATATCCACTCAAAACCAAATCCCAAGTCTGTGACACATTCATTCAATGCAAATCACTTATTGAAAACAAATTCGACAAACGCATTTCAACACTTTATTCCGATAATGGAGGTGAATTCATTGCCTTGCGTCCTTTTCTATCCTCTCATGGCATTTCGCATTTCACATCTCCACCACATACTCTCGAACATAAAGGTATATCTGAAAGACGACATAGGCACATCGTAGAAACCGGTCTTTCCCTTCTCACGCACTCCTCCATGCCCTTATCCTATTGGTCTTATGCATTTTGTGCAGTGATAACACGTAATCCGTTGTAGTTTTTATATCATTCTTAGGTCTAGTTTTGAGTAGATTACTTAGATTTCATTCATTTATCGAGTTTATTCGAGGATTTTATCTACATTTCGTGTTTTATGTAGGAAACGAAGACATGAAGAGAAACACGAGAGATTATGGCAATTTAACCCCGAAATGACAAGGTTCAACTTGTGCAAGGCCGTGGATTGAAGTGAATATTCAAACACCGAGCAAAAGGAGCGGAAACAACCATTCAAGACCTACACGCTCGGGTGGATTGGGAGTGCCCGGTCGGGCTAATTGCTACCAAACATCCCCGTAGCTTTGCACGACTCGGGCACTCAAGGAACACGACCAGGGAGGTGTGCCTGCTCGGGTGGATTTGGTGTGCCCGCTCGGGCTAATTACCATCCAACAATAGCCGTAGGTTTGCACAACTCAGGTGGATGAAGCCACACGCTCGGGCATGAATGCCCGCTCGGGTCAAATGAAGCACACGGTCGGGCATAGGGCCTGCACGAGCGGGTAGAGGCT
>CM071860.1:21828642-21854711 GCA_036759665.1 Gynandropsis gynandra
AACAAGACAGATCTGTGGAATGATTCAAGGCTCGACTTGTTGCAAAGGGGTTTCACCAAAGACCGGGCATCGACTATCATGAGACATTCAGCCCGGTTGTGAAACCTACCACCATTCGTGTCATCTTGAGTATTGCTATCTCTCGCGGATGGACTCTACGACAACTTGATGTCAATAATGCCTTTCTACAAGGCCGACTTTCGGAGGAGGTATACATGTCTCAATCCCCGGGTTTCATTGATCAAACTCACCCTCATCATGTGTGCAGACTTTAACGAGCAATCTATGGACTTAAACAAGCTCCTCGAGCATGGTATTCGGAGCTTCGCACATTTCTTCTCGCTCGTGGTTTCACAAACTCTCTGGCGGACACCTCCCTGTTTATTCTCAACACAACCGCACTACAATTGTACGTGCTGGTCTATGTTGATGATATTGTTGTTACAGGCAATTCTGCATCACGGGTAGAGCAGTTCATTGATGACCTAGCCGCACGCTTTTCCATCAAAGACTTGGGTCACCTATCGTTCTTTCTCGGGGTAGAAGCAATGCGAACGTCTGATGGCCTACTCTTGACTCAACGTAAGTACATCAATGATCTTCTCCACCACTATCTCATGCATGAATCAAATCCGGTTTCCACACCCATGCCGTCCACCTCACGTTTGACACTAGACACCGGTACTTCCCTCTCCAATCCAACGGAATACCGGTCTATTGTTGGCGGCCTACAATACCTCTCTCTCACACGATTGGATGTAAGCTTTGTGGTCAACAAGCTGTCCCAATTCATGCATGCTCCCACGGATGTTCATTGGCAAGCTGTGAAACGAGTCCTACGCTATCTCGCTGGCACGAAGGATCGAGGTATCTTCTTATCCGCGAACAACACCCTCTCCTTACATGCCTTTACCGATGCAGACTGGGCTGGAGATTCTCATGATTTCAAGTCCACCGGAGCGTATCTTCTCTTCCTTGGTGCGCATCCTATTTCCTGGTCGTCTAAGAAGCAATCCGGACTCTCCCGTTCATCTACAGAGGCTAAATACCGATCTACTGTGTCCACCGCCGTAGAGGTCCCCTGGGTCATTGCGTTATTATCTGAGCTTGGAGTCACGTCATCATCACCACCCACCATCTATTGCGACAACATTGGAGCAACATATCTTAGTGCCAAGCCGGTTTTCCATTCTCGGATGAAACACTTGGCTCTTGACTATCTCTTCGTTCGCGGCTTGGTCGAGTCGAACACTCTTCGGGTCACTCATGTTCGAGCCGCTGATCAGCTTGCAGACCTTCTCACGAAGCCTCTTCCACGACTACCATTTGAGGTCGTATGCTCCAAGATTGGACTCACCACGGGTGCTCCATCTTGAGGGGGCGTGTAAAGGATATACATGTAAAAAGGGTAGAAACGTAATTTCTGTAATTAGGTCTAATGTTGTAATTAGGTCTAATGTTGGATTTTGTACTTATAGCCGTTTAGGCTTATTCTAATCTATTCATTCAGATTTCAAATTATCATACTCGACTATAGATTTGCTCGAGGACGAGCAAAGGTTAAGTCTGGGGAAATTTGATAACATGTAATCCGTCGTAGTATTTACATGATTCTTAGGTTTAGTTTTTATTAGATTTCTTGGATTTTACGGAGTTATTGAGCATATTCGAGGATTTCATCTACATTTTCTTGCTTTGTGTAGGAAATGAAGACATGAAGGAAAACAAAAATGATTACGGCAATTCCACCCCGAAAACGTGATTGAATGACAAGAGACCTCATATGCACGACCACGAATACAAATCGAACATTCAAGCCTCGAGCGAAAGGAGCGGAAACAACAATTGAAGGCTGCAGCTCGGGCATGGAGCAAGCCCGCTCGGGCTGAGGTTGCACAATTAGAGCCAAAAATCGCCGAGAGCAAGCCCGACTCGGGCTGATGAACAACATGGTCGGGCATGTTTTCCCGCTCGAGCTGAGTATTGCACCCGATCGGGCTGCCATTAATTCCACAAATTCGCTGAGTTCAAGCCCGACTCGAGCTGATGGTTCACACGCTCGGGCAAGAGAGCCCAACCGGGCTGAGTGTGGTGCACGAACAGGCTGAGTTCTGCACGAGCAGGTGAAGGTTGTGCCCGCACGGGCCGCCTAGTCTGGAACAACCTCTTTGAAGGTTTGAATAGGAAATTAAAGGGAAAACAAGCCATCTAGGGCAAGGGGACGAAGCCATCCAGAGGAGACACCTAGAGACACAGGAGAAAGAGGAGAGAACATGGATTGAAGACTTAGGGCATCCGAAGGATTCATCCGAAGCCAACGCTCGGGATGATAGGGGAGTCGAACACTTACTTCGTTTTTGTTTGCTTCTCTATGTATTTTGAGTAGATTTGTTGTCATGGGTTAGGGATGCCATTGTAATGGATTTTTTGAGTTATTAATGCTTGATTTTTGGTTTTGTTCAATTGAATGGTTCAATAGGTTATAGATGTGTGTGTAATGCCTTCATATGTTGTTGATTTCAAGTTTGGATAAGACTAGATCTATTCTACTGAGATTAGACATGTTTGATGGAGATTAGAGATTCGTCTAGGCTTGGGAGAGTCAGGCTTGAGTCTCATGAATGAACCTTCGAATGAATTAGATTAATGAGACCGGTCGATTAATCCATTTAGGAACGGTAATAATCGAGGTAGAATTCCCATTGTTCTTAATGCATCTAGAAGTTCTGCGTAACATAGGGATATGAGCGACGTTGATTTCCTAGATAGAGGATTTAGGCTTGGGAGAGTCATTTCCGTTTATAGAGGTCGAGTTCCCATCCGACATTAGAGGTTGAATTCCCCATTGTTCGTCATGCATGTAGAAGTTCCGCACTACATAGGGATATGGGTGACGTTTATTTCCTAGGTAGGAGATTTATGCTTGGGAGAGTCATTTCTAGCATTAGGGGTAGAGTTCCCTACTGTTCTTAACGCGTCTAGACGTTCCGCGCTACATCGGCAGGTGAGCGATGTTGATTTCCTAGATAGAGGATTAGATATTAGTTCCCCATCGATTGATACAAACCGAATTTCATGATCCAGAGAAACATCCATTGCATGTTTCGGTATTCCCGATTCCCATGATACCCCTTATTGCCTAGTCTAGCTTCGTCATCCTTACTTATCTTTACTTTCTAGTTCACTATTCATCTATTGATCGATCTTCTTCTCATGACAATCTTAGTTCTAACGCTGCACTAGTCCTCAGAGTTCGACCCTTGTACTACACGAACCGTATACTTGCGGTAGAGTGGTCTTGGAAATAAATAAAACTCTGATTCCGACCATCACTGCGCCTCCATTCAGACAAAATACATAGCCTGAAATGGACCCGCTGTCATCCTTGTCTATCAAGAAACTCGCATCAGTGAATCCTTCTAACTCCAAGTTAGAACCACCATAAATGAGGAACTGGTCCTTAGTTCTTCTCAAGTACTTAAGGATGTTCTTAACAACCTTCCAGTGTTCCTCACCAGGATCTACCTGATATCTACTCACTACACTTAGTGCGTAGGCTACGTCATGCCTAGTACACGTCAGGGAGTACATGATGGCTCCCACTGCGCTAGCGTAGGGAAGCCGACTCATGCGTTCTCTTCCCTCCGGGGTCTTAGCACAATCCTCCCTAGAAAGAGAAATTCCAGTGCCTATCTGTAGATAGCCCTTCTTGGAACTTTCCATGTTGTATCGTCTCACGATACTGTCAATGTACAAGCAACCTCTTTCCATGTTGTATCGTCTCACGATACTGTCAATGTACAAGCAACATGAGTATCGGACCATCCACCCCATGGAGCTAGCACTTTCAGCGTGTAGTGCAAGCACATTTCAGCCGCCTCAAGACATAGAAGAATGCATAGACCTCATGGAAGAGCTGATGGAACTCGAATCCAGCATGAACCCGAGCGGGCAGGACACAGAGCCCGACCGGGCTGAACGAGCACAGAAGAACCCGCACGGGCAGGATCATAACCCGACTCGGGTAGTACTCACGGGGGTAAATGCTGCAATTAGCGACCCGAGTGGGTGGATGCCTGAGCCTGATCGGGTGGTTGAACTGGATGAGAACCCGCCCGGGCGGCCCCACAGCCCGACTCGTGTACCACTCACGGGGATAATTGGCACAAACTGTACCCCGAGCGGGTTGGTCAAAGAGCCCGATTGGGCAGAGCAGATGGACAGGAACCCGCTCGGGCGTACTGACAGCCCGACTCGGGTAGGTCCTACGGGGGTAAAAGACACCATTCTTAACCCGACCAGGTTAACTGATGAACGCGATCGGGCAGTTCCTATTCCTCCGTGCTCTACATCCCCTATGCCTTGCATCGCCCACTTTCGCACAGACCCCGACTAGAGTGCCGAGAAAGCACCCAAGGTTGAGCTTAAGCCCCTCCCGCAAGGGCTCAGGTATGAGTTTCTTGGTCACAATTCTACATACCCCGTGATTATCAATGACACGCTTGATAGGACACCAGTGGACAAGCTCCTCTACGCACTCAAGAGATATCAAGCCGCCATCGGATACACATTGGAGGACATCAGGGGTATCGATCCTCAGATTTGCACACACCGTATACACTTAGAAGATGAGTCGAAGTCATCCATAGAGTGTCAACGCCGACTCAACCCCAACATGGCAGAGGTCGTCAAGAAGGAAGTGCTGAAGCTTCTAGACGCTGGTATCATATACCCCATCTCCGACAGCACTTGGGTCAGCCCGGTACAAGTGGTACTGAAGAAGGGAGGCATCACCGTCGTCCCAAACCAAAACAACGANNGCACAAGATCTCAGAAAAGGGGATTGAGGTCGACAAGGCTAAGGTTGAGGTGATTGAGAAGCTACCCCCTCCTAGAAATGTCAAAGCAATCCGTAGCTTCCTTGGGCATGCGGTGTTTTATCGGAGGTTCATCAAGGACTTCTCCAAAATTTCCAAGCCGCTTACCGACCTCTTGAGTAAAGATGTTGTGTTCGAATTCAATGAGGAGTGTCATGTTGCTTTCGAGAAGCTCAAGAAAGCGTTGATTTCGCCCCTTATCATCCAGCCTCCGGATTGGAAGCTACCTTTTGAGCTCATGTGCGATGCAAGCGACTAAGCGGTGGGGGCTGTATTAGGACAACGAAAGGATAAAGTGATGCATGCTATCTACTATGCCAGCCGTACTTTAGACGACGCTCAGTGCAACTACTCCACTACGGAGAAAGAGCTGCTGGCAGTTGTCTTTGCTTTTGAGAAGTTTCGCTCCTACCTTGTTGGATCCGAGGTAATTGTCTACTCCGATCATGCAGCGCTGAAGTATTTGATCAACAAGAAGGATGCGAAACCAGGGTTGATTCAGTGGGTCTTAGTCCTTCAAGAATTCGACTTGGAGATACGCGATAGAAAGGGGACAGAAAACAGCGTGGCCGACCACTTGTCTCGCCTTGAGATTTCCGACAGGATCCCTATAGACGACTTTCTTAGAGATGATGTCGTCATGGCCATAGACTGAACGCCTATTCCATGGTATGCAGATTTCATAATCCCATGGTATGCAGATTTCGTAAATTACCTCGTATGTGAGACTCTCCCACCTGGCCTGAACATCAACGCAAGGAACAAGTTCCTACACGACGTCAAATCCTACTTTTGGGACGAGCCTTACTTATTCAAGCGAGGGACCGACGTATATATAGGCGTTGCATCCCGGAAGAAGAGGTATCCGATGTGCTTTTTCATTGCCATTCTTCTGACTATGCAGGACATTTTGCCGCCCCTAGAACGGCAGCGAAAGTTCTCCAAGCCGGACTCTATTGGCCTACGCTCTTCAGGGACGTTCATAGATATGTTTCAGCCTCTGACGTATGTCAAAGGACGGGAAACATCTCTAGAAGGCAGGAGGGACCTCGGCAATATATATTGGAAGTCGAGCCATTTGATGTATGGGGCATCGACTTCATGGGACCATTTCCTCCGTCTTACGGAAATCAATAAATCTTGGTCGTTGTAGATTATGTGACGAAATGGGTGGAAACACTAGCATGCCCGACCAAAGATGCCAAGGTAGTCACCAAGCTCTTTAAACGAATCATCTTTCCTAGATTTGGTGTTCCAAGAGTTGTGATCAGTGATGGAGAAAAGCACTTCATCAATCGGGTGATCGAGACACTATTGGCGAAATATGGAGTGAAGCACAAGATCACCACACCCTATCACCCTCAGACAAGTGGACAAGTAGAAGTATCCAATCGAGAAATCAAGTCCATCCTAGAAAAGACCGTCTCAAGATCTCGACGAGATTGGGCCCTAAAGCTAGATGATGCAGTTTGGGCTTTAGAACGGCTTTCAAGACTCCGATTGGTATGACACCGTTTCAGCTCGTATATGGAAAAGCATGTCACCTCCCCGTCGAACTGGAACACAAAGCATATTGGGCCATAAAAACGCTGAATTACGACCTCAAAACGACTCAGGAGAAGCGGGTTCTCCAGATTCACCATTTAGAGGAGATGCGACAAAATGCCTACGAGAACGCAAAGATTTACAAAGAGCGTTCCAAGAAGTGGCATGACAAGCACATTCTCCAACGTTCGTTCAAGGCAGGTGATCAGATGCTTCTATTCAATTCCCGATTGAAGTTATTTCTAGGAAAGCTCAAGTCGCGATGGTCGTTACCTTTTACGGTAAAAGGAGTTTCACCGCATGGAGCCGTGGAGTTAAACAACGGGATTGAGGGAACATTCTTGGTGAATATGCAGAGAGCGAAGGCATATTATGCTGATAGAATGGATGACGGAACGGGCAACTTGCCTCTTTCCGACATTACATGCGTATGAAGACGCTAGGGTCGAGCTAAAGACCGAAAACAAGCGCTTCCCGGGAGGCAACCCGAGCCACATATCCTTTTTCATTTTCATTTCATTTCTGTTTTAGAACTTCTCTTTAGACATGAACAATTTTTTAGGACTTAGGGTTTTAGTAGACTTATGATTTTTGCTGCACGGTTTTCCTCGCTTTCTTTTTCAGTTTTGCAGCAAATACCCGGTCGGGCATACCATATCACCCGCGCGGGCTAGGTCAAATTCAATAAGGCACGATCGTGCGATTTCATGAAGCCCACACGGGCACCGTGCAGATGTCACACCATCCGGATGTATCACGATTCGAGAAAGCCACACACACACACACCAGGTGTACTCGTTATCTTTTTATATTTTCTCGGATTTTTGCATGCGGGGATCCCTCAAAGGTCTCGAACATTGGGACTGTGTTTCGTTCAGGTCTGGGGCGTACTCTTCATTTTGTGATACGGATTCGACATTAGAGCGACATACTTAGGATTAGAATTAGGATTAGGTTTAGAAATAAGATGGGTGCCTAGTGAAATTTTTTTTCGAGTTTTAGTCTTTTTTTTTTTTGCGACATTGTTGAATCGTGGATAATGGTCTAGGTTTGCTTAGAAGCCTTTTGATACCGATTAGTCGAGTAATTGTGTTTGAAACCTTTATCTAGTTAAATTCACTCCTTAGATTTTTGTACCAAGTAGTCACATCTCCATGTATACCGTTTAGCCTTAGCTTAGTTGATATTTTTAGCGTTCACGAGTTAGATTCCACACGCTTATACTTCGTTGTCATCTAGGATAAGTTTTTCACTATTCCGAGTTAGGATTGACATGAGTACATCAATATTCGATGGTTCGGGTCTAAGTGGTGGGTAGAGGCGCTTTTCTACGTCCTAAGGGTTAGAGTGTTGCGTAATCAAGAAAAGAAAAACCGAAAAAAATAATAATAAGATCTTCAATAATGCACCTCTTCACTCTGCTCAGGTCACGCGATCTTATGAGTGTGCCATAGGCAGCCTAGGTCTAAATAGAAAGCCATTCCTCTTCGACTTCGACGTCCTAGGAACAAAGCGTGGATCTAAGTACCGAAAAGAGAAAGAAATGCATAAGAACGAGAAGAAGCACACTCATGATATCAAAAGCTTAGGAAATAGGTATGGAGATTGCTTGGACGTTGTCTAGGGTTGTGAAGTAGACTTAGATTTTTGGTAGAATTTCATGGTTCAACACTTTCGGTAGATATAAGGCTATACTCGGTACGCTTAGGCTCTTATCCATGTGACGCGTTGATTTGCGGAATGACTAACTCTTCGATACTTTTTTACGCTAGCATCCATCGTTATTAGATTCTTCTTGTACTTGACTTTAGTTTTGTTTGAGAACAAACAAAGGATTAGGTCTGGGGGAGTTTGATAACACTGAAAGTGTATCAATTTTAGGTTAGGTTTTAGTATCATTTTCGCATATATTTCATAGATAGATTTACATATCCGATACGATTATGAGTTACATACACCCGTTTTGTTGGTTTTCAGGGTTTTTAGGCGACAAGGCCTAAATGAGCTTAAAAAGACGAATTCTTGAGCAAAACCACGCACTTTGAAGATAAATTCACTCAGAGCCAAGATCAAGCCTCAGAACTCAAAGGAACACCCGAGCAACGAGCGGAAAAGAGAAAAAATCAAGACTTCAAGGGTGCTCGGTCGGGCACCATGGTCTACCCGCTCGGGTAAAACCTATGGGGTTTTATTCGCACACCTTCCACGACCCGGGCACGAAGGCAACATGATCGGGTAGCCATACCCGATCGGGCGCAATACGGATACCCGCTCGGGCGTTAATTCATCCCAAAAATCTCCGAGAGTTTGCACGACTCGGGCCACTCAACCACACTGATGTGCGTTATATCAAGTAATAAAAACCTAGACTAACGCTTCCGCAAGAATACGGACCGTGTAGTAACTAGGGTCGAACACAAGGAGTTAATGCGACAAATGAGCTATTAAACTAATTGAATAGACGTGTGAGATGACTAAAGTTTGGATTGTGATTAAGCTAAACTAAACTAAATCGAAGAGAATAAACTTATGGCTAAGCACCATGGGTGTCGAGAGTTTGCCTAATGAAGTAACGAAGTTTTAAAAGGATAATTGGTCTAGGTACTATCATAAATTTAGGGAATTCAAGCTCTCCTATAGGAACTGACTGGCGTAGACTTGTCCACTATCTAGCATGCATATACCAATGTATCCATTGCGTATCTTACATGCATAGACGCATTATGGCCGCTATCCTAATCCCTAGATTAAACCGATTGACCTGGCGTAGATTCTAAACCGGCTAACCCTAAGTCATGGCTAAGTTCCGAAACCTAATGCCCTGGCGTTGGTTTATTAGGATTCTAAGATCATTCAATCAAGTGGCGTACAGGTAGAGAAAGCATTAAAATCAACCATGAAATCTAAAAACATGATAGATACCAAATTCATTCATTCTTTTGCCGTTCTAGATCTTAGGAAAGTTTGTTGAGAATCAAGGACCCGAGCGGGCATGTCCCTTACCCGCTCGTGCAAGACCTTTACCCGACCGTGAACATACAATTGAGCCCGAGCGGGCACCCATACCCGATCGTGTGCTTCGTCAGCCCGAGTCGTGCAAACCTTCGGGGTTTTCATGACATGAATGAGCCCGAGCGAGCACACCAAATGGACGCGAGCGGGCACACCTCCCAGGTCGTGTCCCTTGAGTGCCCGAGTCGTGTAAAGCTACGGGGATATTTGGTAGCAATCAACCCGACCGGGCACTCCCAATCCACCCGAGCGGGCATGACTTGAGGTGTTGTTTCCGCTCCTTTCGCTCGGTGTTTGAGTGCTCACTTCCGTCCGTCGTCTCGCACAAGTTGAACCTACGTTTCCGGGGTTAGATTGCCAAAATCACTCGTGTTTCTTCTCGTGTCTTCGTTTCCTACGCAAAACACGAAATGTGGATAAAGTCTCCGAATATACTCAATAAATGAATGAAATATGAATAATCTACTCTAAACTAGACCTAAGAATGATATAAAAACTATAACGGATTGCGTGTTATCACACACGATCAGGTGCTGATACCCGATCGGGCATGAAGAAGAACACGACCGGGCGCGCCTCTGCACGACCGGGTAGAAGTGGTGCCCGAGCGGGCCGCATTTCTCGCAACCAACTAGATCTTGCATTCAAACGACCTAATTTATAGACCAAAACAGATCTAGAGCAAGGGGGCGACGTAGAGGGCAAGGAAAGGCTTAGAAAACATCAGGAAAGGCTCGGGAGACGCTGGAGAAGAAGAGAAGCATCAATCCTCACATCGGTAACACAATAGGGAAGATCGAGGCATTGAGTTTCCTAGAGTCTATCATGTTTAGGGTTGTGTTATCTTTGTTATATGTATTCTCCATGAGTGAGTAGGTTCCCAACTATGGGTTAGGGATATCGGATTGTAACGGATGAACAATGTTATGCGTTAATGCTTAGATCTATTGATTTTATCTTGACATTCGGTTCTACACTTAACATTATCACTCTTATACTAGTGTTGCCCGCTTAGTAACATAGGAATTCAGACTTTGCTGGAAGGTTAAAGGATGAATCCGGAACTGTTAAGTTGTAGGTTAAGTTCGGCTAATGAGAATCTGACCGGTCGGTTAGTCGACTTAGGAATTAGGATTGCGTTCGTAAAGCTGCCATAGTACGGGTTAATCACTGCTGGAAGGTAGTGTTGCACGTACTCATGGTTAGGAGGTTTAGGCTCGGAAGAATCACTCCTCACCTTAGGGCATGAATTTCCCGTTATCAAGATAATTCGATAGGTTTATGATCTTTAGTTGTTTCATCCATACGATTTCCGGTATCCCGACACCCTTAGTGTTCGTCATATCCGAGTTTACCCCAACCTATTATCGTTGTCACCACTTAGTTTAGTTTTTAGGTATTTAGGACCACACCTCCATCTACTTCTATTCGTCTTAATTTAGTGTTATTCTTAGTTTTTGACTATTTTAGTCCCTAGAGATCGACCTTGGTACTACACGATCCGTATACTTGTGGTGAAGTGGTCTAGGAAAATATATAACTCGAGTTCACGCTTATCAGTTATCCTAACAAGAATTTTCATCAACAAACTATAAAAAATAGAAATTTTATTTTATAAACAATTTGTTACAAAGTTTGTTGCAGGAGGAACTCTATTCTGATTTTTCCGTTTTGTAACTTGAGCGGATAACAATTGGTTTGAGACATTTTGCTGAGCAGTTTGCTAGAAAGATGTTGAAGCTTGAGTTGTGCTAATCTCGCCTATAGCCAATAGAGAGCTGGTGAAATGTTGATAAATGGTCTAGGCTTCCTCTATTATTATTGGGTGATAAGTCAACACCAATTTTTTCTTAATGAATTTTACTTTTTAACTAAATAATTCGATGTTTTAGATTTATATTTGGACTTCAATTTTAATAGATATTTTTTAAATCTTAACTAATTATACAACTATATTATGTTACGTACTAATGGATTTATATATTAAATTTAGTTTACATAAAAATAAAATTTTTAAAAAAGTCCGATCGCAAGAACTCGTTAATTAAATACTAAACAAAACTGTGTGTATTTTCAACCCACCACACATTAGGGGTGGGCACCCGCGGGTACCCGCTACCCGCATCCAAACCCGTCCCGCACGAGTAGTTAGTTTTACTACCCGAATTCGTACCCGTAAAGTATGGGTATCCGTTGTTCGGGTACCCACAAAAACCCGCCAAAACCTTTATTTACCCGCGGGTATCCGCTCCGTTTTAAAAAAAAATAAAACTCAATAACAACATAACATAAATCAAAGTCTTACAATATTTAAAAAATTACAAAGCATAACAATATAATTCTAAGTCTTGAAACTTCAAAAATTACAAACTATCATAGCAAAAAAAGTTTTTCACAAAGTTTATAAATCTCATTCCGACGAATATCCTTTGTCAATATATGCGGAAGCTCCACCATTAGTCGTCGGATTTGGAAAATCTACAAATAAAACAAAAGAACATAAAAAAACGTACCATCAAATATATAAAATACTGAAAAATATGAACAAATATAAAAAAAATGGTACCATCTTCGAATTTCTCAATGTCTTCTAAAGTCAAGTCAAGTGTATGTGGCCCATAATCTCTTCGAATCCAATCTTGAGTACATATAAGGATTAGAACAGCCTTGATTTGATCTATAAATACTTTCCTTGCTGACTACAACATATCAAATAACATAATAAGGATTAGAATCAAATTAGGAGCTGAATAGCATAATATCATAAGGATTAGAATCAAATTAGGAGCTGAATAGCATAATATCATAAGGATTAGAATCAAATTAGGAGCTGAATAGCATAATATCATAAGGATTAGAATCAAATTAGGAGCTGAATAGCATAATCAAGATGAGGGCAGTAATCAAACCTTCAAGATATATGTTGGGCTCTGGAAGCCGGTGAAAGGGTTAAACTTGTTTATAATTCTTACATGAGCAGTCTGAAGATCTGGCTCTATAAAAGCTTTATACATAGGATATACCTGCATATACATACAGTAAAACTTTTCATTAACAGCTACCAGAAATCTAAAATAAAACTAGAGACAGAACAAGCAAAGGACAAACCGTTTCTGATATCTGATGAATGATTTCTTCAGGCTCTTGGCCTGCACGTTGTATATCACGAAGAACTCGTTTGACAAGATCAAAGTGAACACACGTGCCACATAAACAATCAAATTGACATTATCCGAATGCCAATATTTATCAAACTTCTTCTTCATTCTCACTGCCATTGCCTTTTCACTTTCATCAACTGCTGATACCATTTGCTTAATTTTAAAACCAGCACCAAATATCTCTTTCATGTACTCATTCCCTGTGACATATCGTGAACCCGATATTTTCAAAGTTGAATCATAAAAACATTTCAAAATCGGTAGCAAACATCGTGCATAAGTCCAATCATCATTCGTCGGTGGACCTAATCCATTTTTTGTGAGGTCTTCTACATATTTATCTCCTTCTAACTCAAGCATATCAAAACCTTCTTTAAGTCTTAGAGCTGATTCTAACATTAAATATGTGGAATTCCATCTCGTTTCAACATCCAAACAAAGACCAACTTTTGTAGAATTATGCGTATGCGCCAAACATTCTTTAAATTTTGCAGCTCTATTTGTAGAAGACCTAACATAACGAACAACAACACGAATTCTAGCATCATGTATGTGTATGTCTTGCAATCCATCTTTAACAATTAATCCCAAAATATGAGCACCACATCTCATGTGAAAAAATTCACTATCTAAGATATTTGTCCCCCATGTTTTCAACTTTCTTTTTAGATACTTTATCCCTATATCATTAGAACTTGCATTATCAACCGTGACTGTGAAAACTTTATTGATTCCCCAATGAATCAAACATTTTTCAATCATCTTGCCTATGGTTTCACCAGAATGATTAGGGATGGGACAAAAGTTGATAATCTTTTTGTGAATTTTCCAATTAGCATCAATAAAATGTGCAGTCAAACACATGTAACTAATGTTTTGAACTGATGTCCAAGTATCAGTGGTGAGGGAAACACTTCCTTTATGTTTCTTAAAAACCTGTCGCAACTTATTCTTTTCTTCCAAATATAAACTCATGCAATCCCTAGTAACTGTCCTCCGAGAAGGAATCACAAAACGAGGTTGAGCAATACTCATAAAATACCGAAACCCTTCTCGCTCAACAATCCTAAAAGGCAACTCATCAATTATGATCATTTTCACTAATGCTTTTCTAGTTGCATCTTGATCAAATGTAGCAAAAGATGGAACACCACCCGTAAAATCATTTTTCTTCACTTGATGATGCAAAGTTGTTTGCTTCAATTTTTTACTATTCGATATTTCATCATGATCACCTTCTGCCATCAACCTTTTTTTGCAAATTCTAGCATGTTTCAGCATTGCACTAGTCGAAATTCCTCTACTAGACATACAGCTAATCAGTTTCCCACAATGAATGCAACTAGCTTTTGTACCTTCTTTCGTCCGTTTAAAATGTTTCCAAACATCAGATATTAAATTTTTGTTTACCTTCTCTTCTTCTGCAACATCAGTAGACTGTTGTTGTTCCACTTGGTTGGATTTGTCTTTTTCATCAACGGTGGAAGGCAAGGAAGGCAAGGATTGAGAGATTTGTGGCATATCCGTATTGTCAGCCATAGAAGACATCTGTATGACAAGCCACGGGACAAATTACAAGTTATAATCAATCAATACGAGTCTGCTTTAGTAAGACTCTGTCGAGAGCTTTAGTAATCAATGAATACGAGTCAGGCCTATATGATAATAATGATGTGCATATGTTGATACAGGGTGAAAGCATGTCAAAGCCATTGCAAGAGGGAAAATTGTATCCACTTATAACCGGTGCTCAAGCTAAACTTGATAACGTGTCTGCTTCAGAAGCGTAAGTCACGTGTTAAGTTTGAAGCATATACATTATTAAGGCGTATATAAATAATTGTTCTGATTCCATGAATACGAGTCTGCTTTAGTAAGGTCGGGGGGGCGAGCCTCTTCGGGCAAGCAGCGTCGGGCGAGAGTCGAGCGCGGACGTCGGCCGAGCAGCGTCGAGCGGGAACCTCGGCCGAGCAGGAGGAGCGCGGCGGCGGTCAGGGGGTATTGATTTCGGTTTTCCAGAGGCTGGGGACGATTTGTTTTTCAGAGGGTGGAGGTGATTTGTTTCAGAGGCTGGTTAGGTTCAGGGGAAACTTAGGTTTAGGGTTACAAGGATAGTTTCGTAATAAATATTAATATTAGGGGCATTTATGTAATTTTTTGCGGGTATCCGCGGGTACCCGTTTGTGAAATAAAAAAATCCGTCTCGAATCCGAATCCGCGGGTATTGAACTCAAATTACCCGAATCCGCACCTGCGGGTACGAGTAATTTTTTGCGGGTTCGAGACGGGTTTCGGGACGGGACAGGTAGTGCGGGTTTTTTGCCCAGCCCTACCACACATGATTCGCATTGCGCGTGAGGTCAACGCGCATTCGTTTAAAGAATTTCCTGAAGCAACGGAGTAAAGGAAAAAGAAATACCGAATATTTGTTTTCCCTCATTGGTTACGAAAAACACAGCTCCCTAACCCTAAGTACTCTCTCTCTCTCTCTCTCTCTCTCTCTCACCTTCTTCGATCTCCGTCTCTTAAGTCTCTTCTCAGTCTCTGCGAATCAAATTCGGGCGGGAAATCGGATACCGAGAGCAAGCCCGTTTTCCCGTTTTATTGGTTAGGTTTCTACACCTGCGCGAGAGGTGTGGGGTTACATACCGTGATTAGAGCTGTGGAATGAGATCTGGCTTTTGAAACGTGTATATCGGTGGTTGTTCCTGCTTCGAATGACTTTTTGGGGTTTTCTTGTGCTGGTCGAATTGATTCCGGGTTTTGATTATCTTTTCGGGTTTGGGCTTTTTGGTTTGGAAATGGCAAACTCCCCGTTCTTTTTCTTGTCTCGAGTTTGGGTTTATTCGAGATTATGCCTAATTTAGGGTTTACTCATAGCTGTCAGATTATTATTGTTGTTACTTTTCCGGGATGAACATAACCGAAAGAAACTATTTTGTTGAGGAGATGCAAGTAATGCCTTAACTCGAATAGTTGAAATCCTGGTAAAGGGGTCCTTTTTCTAAGTAGTCTCGGGCAAATATTTGCGAGTTTCTCAAAGTGTAAGACTCTCAGGTTGCTGGAGACTAAGTCAAATATATGCTAATTGTACTTATTGCAAATGGGATATATAGTAATTCAGAATTTGGAGGTCTGCAGTTTGGCGTTTGAGTATGTAGTGTTGCATGACTTGGTGATCATTTGTAATTCTTGTGGCCGTTTAATCACTTGGGCTAAAGGTTGGTTGACTCAGGCAGTATCTAATCTGCATTCGCGTTTCGTATTTCAGATTAGCCGTTGGCAGCTGATCATGGTAAAGCATTTGGATCTTCTATAACAAGATGGAACCTGAAAGCTTGAAATTTGGAGGTAAATTTGTTAAAGAAACTCCTGTGTTTTGTTAATGGCGCAGTGGAAGTTTGTGTCGAAGCATAAAGTATTTCCCAGACAGGAATAAGGTGCAAAAATAGCCATGAAATGCATTTGCGAAATTGAAAACTGGAAAAGACAATTTATTGAACGTGGAAATGAAAACAACGAAAATAGAAAATTTAGAAAATGTGAAAGAAAAACAATCTTTTCATGCAGAAGTTGGGCAAAAGCAATCTCTCGTCGTCTTTGAATCTTCTCTATATTGTCCAGAATAGAGTGATGAATTAGCGAGTACATCTTTAGATTGAGTTTTGTGTCCTCAGTATAAAGTATTTCAGTGTATTATCTCCTTTCTGAAATTTGACGTCTTTTTTTCTTTTTGTATTTGGAGAGAATTTTAGTTTATTCTAGTTAGTAGAAAATTGAATGCAATGTTTGAGGGTTCATATTCCTTTACGCTTCTCTTCTGTCACCTTGATGGCAATGAGCTGCTGCAGGTCCAAGAGAATTGAGTGGCGCTATCGATCTTATTAGTCAATACAAGCTGTTGCCGCATCATGAGTTTTTTTGCAAGAGATCGCTTCCTGTGTCACTTTCAGATGCTCATTATCTTCACAATGTGGTGGGAGACACAGAGATAAGAAGAGGAGAAGGGATGCAATTAGATCAACTTATTCAGAACACATCACAAAGTCGAGATACTAATGCTCGCTTTCAACCTTTCGATTTAGTTGAACTTCAGGAGGCTTTTCAGCTACATGATCCAACTCATGTTGAATTGCCTCCTGTAAGAATTTGCTTTCTAATATTTTTTCCCTCTTCATAAGGGTGCCAGTTCTTATTCATTGGCCTTCTCAATTGAACTAGAATACGGGACCCACTGATGCATGCTTAGTTCCCATAACATCAGGTCTTAGGTTAACTGGCTTTTATATCAGGTTGAGACGAATGACATCTAAATATATGATCAAGCTGGTATTGTGTGGCATGGGAATATAAATACATGTCTGGTGTTTTAAGAATCTGTTGTCTTCTTTCAGGGAGAGAAGGGTGTTCCTACAATTGCATCAAAATCAAAAAGTGATTCCAGAGATAAGGAGAGGAAGCACAAAAAACACAAGGACAGAGATAAGGATAAAGATAGGGAACACAAGAAGCATAAGCACAAACATAAAGATAAGAGCAAAGATAAGGATAAAGAAAAGGATCGAGACAGGAAGAAGGACAAAAGTGGGCACCAGGATTTTGGTGATCAATCTAAGAAACACCATGATAAGGTAGTTGCTGATGAAGTTCTTACCTCGGAAGAATATCTAATTTTACTGTTATTGTATATTGATCTGTTTTTATGATGCTGTTGGCAATTATATTTCCTGTCACTAATATTTCAGAAAAGGAAACACGACGGAGATGAAGATTTCAATGACGTTCACAGACACAAAAAAAGCAAGGTAATGAATTTAGTGATAGCACTGGGTAGGTTTTTTCTTGTTCCTTTTATATTGTTGCTCATGATATTCGGATTTTAGGTTGTTTTGCAATTAACGTTTAATACATTCTTTACTCTATATATTGATTTGGTTTCCAAATGTACTATTTGCAGCATAAGAGTTCAAAGCTTGATGAGATGGGTGTGATAAAGGTTGCGGGTTGAAATGGCAGCAAAGTATGATTTTGTTCTCGACTCCTGGGTAGATGCCATAGAGAGTTTAGAAGCACTTTTTGACTCACTGTAACAATTTATTAGGTAAGCATCGATTTCTGATCTCGTGCTTTTATCTTTTCATTTTGGTCCACTCACCAAGTAGAGACCTGTTGCACGATCATGGGACTGTTCACTATCATGACGTACTGTGAATAATGATTGAATTAAACTTGGTTCAAGAAAATGGTTTGTCATGGAAAATGTTCGTATTTCTTATCTGAAATTTGGCCTAATTCTCCCCATTTGCACCTGTCACATGCATCACAGGCCCCACGGTTGTGTAAGTCCTAAAGAACACTTGATGTTGTAGTGAAGCACTGATAAAAAAACTTTCGCTTTGGTTCTTGCAAACATTCATCTTGATGCTCATCAGCAACAGAGAGAAATCCAAATTGGATTACATCTGTTGTTTCACATATGAATGAGATCTTGACATGTGCATGTGTCATATGATATGTTGCATTTGCATAGCTTTGCTTCTTCTTTTTCATCATCATTTTGTGTGTTCTTTGTAGGTTAATATCTTAACATATAATGAAGAAGGTGTAGGGTGAATTCACCCATTTGCGCTCTTGATGAAGGAAAAAAGCTGTCTGAAAGATTCTATCATTGTTGATTTGCTGTCATCTTTGTACATTTTTAATATTCATCAGTGGGTTTTCTTGTCTATAATTAGTACGCACAACGAGTGTAATGTATAATAAATCAATTTGTTAACCTGGAAACCTAAAATCCAATTATCTTTTTAATACAAAGTCATGTTTTAAAGTGCCAATTTATTAAAACAAAAAACAAAAGTATAGATTATATAAACATCTATAGTGTTAGGTAAAATATTCGTATCCGAATCGAAATTTTAAATATCCGTTGATACAAATGTAAATACAAATATTAAAATTCAGATATTCGAAAAATACATATACAATTAGTAGATTTAATTATCTGAACTATTCATATTTTTAAATATTAAATAGAAATTTTAATTAATATATATATATATATATAATAAAATTGATTTTAATGATCAAATTGTAAATAAAAACATTATTAATCTTATTTAAACATTTTATGATTGAAGCATTAAAATATCAAATACTTTAAAATAATTAATATTGTTGAAGATTTAATTTACACTCAAGATTCCAAATGAGTTGGATAATGTTACAGAGACATTACAATATACAAAAAATATAGAACTCAATAAATATATAGCTTTTTTACGATTTTTTAATATATAATCTAACAATTTGTTTCATTATTTTAGGAGAATTGACGATATTCGTAGAATCATCCACGAAATTAAATTTATATGACTCATGTGGAGATGAATGTGAAGATTTGGTGTTTTTTATTTATATTATATATCTTTATATCTTTGTGCGATTTGAATTTGAGTTTAAATTATATTTTATGATTATTGGTTTTTAATTAAAAATATATATATATTTTATAGTTTAAAACATTTAGTTTCAGATACGAATATCCGTATATCCGACGAATATACGTATATCCGAAAAATATTCGTATTTACAAATATTCGAATTTACAAATACAAATACAAATAATAAATTTAAATATTCGTCGAATACAAATACAAATAGTCAAATATTCATAAATATTCATTAATTGACCAGCTCTAAACATCTGTACATGAATTTTAAAAAAAAAACTAAACCAAAATTCGTACACCAAATGCAATTTCTAATAGCTTTTCTTTTCTCACTTTAAGGCAGCCTCCACCTTCTCTCAACAGATTATTTTCATCCTTCATCATCAAGTTCTCTTCTGATTCACTTTTATCATCAGCTCTCTGCGTATTCATGTCGACGACGTCTTCACTATAAGAACGAAATATTTGACCATTTGTTTCAAGATCTTCCTCCGTATTTCTCGTTCGCTTAAATTTCAAATCATTCAACAACTGAATATTGCACTCGGCTTCTCGTTTGGTGCTGTCACTTGTTCTTGTTTTGAGTTGCTCTGAATTTTCTCAGGTGCTACTGTACGGTTTAGGATAGCTAAAGGGCCTAAAGATTCAAAGATGCGAGGCAGCATACCAATTGGACAAGGACTCCAAGTTTTGGCCTTCACCCATGTATTTGGAACTCTTGCATCGGTTTCTTATGCACCTTTAGATTTTTTCTTTGATAGTTGAAGCTTAACAAACTCGAGTTTCTCGGATGCATTACGGATAGACTTCTCTTACCCAATGAGGGTCTCATGAGTTGTCGCAAGAGAAGAACGCCTTTGAAGAGGAACCTCTTGAAGTATTATGCCATTTATGTAATATTTTCAATAGTTTGGGTTTAAGTCGTAATTATTAAAAGTTAATAATTATAAATAAACGAAAAAACAAGTTTTCGTGATAAGATTACAGAATCCGAAAATCTAAACCGTAGCCGTCACTAAAAAAAAACCGAAGAACGAAAAACAGTTTTCGTTCTTCCCGAATTCCGCATCAAAGTAGATCCGATCTCGGTGTAGATACGCGTAGAGGGTTTGCATTATCAAGTCTTGCATCCGACCATCACACGTTCAACGCTACAGGTACTCTAAAAACTACTCGTTAAACATGACTAGATCTATAATCGGGTTGATAAAACACGTTTCCGCACCAAAATCAACACTTAGGATTGGTTTTTCGATTTTTTGTGAAAAATGGATAAAAAAACGTAAAAGTCGCGCGCGCACAAGAACAGACCGTGCGACCCGCCAAGGAGGAGACCTGTACGGCGGCCGGAACCCTAGCCGCCCAAGCGACTCTCGCCGGTGAGGGCGGAGGGACGACGCGGCACAGGCAAGGCGACGGTTCGGCAACACAGGAGAGACCAAATCGAACAGCCAACGACTCGCACAACCGCTGCGCAAGCGGTTCGTTCGCACACGTTCGTCGCACGCAGTCGACGGGGCATGAACCGGCGGTTCGTGCGAGACGGTCTTGTGCAGGGGCGCCGGGCGTGAGTCGACTTACGGCAGTCAGAAACCCTAATCGCCCCTTACGGTCGATGAATGGATGGGTTCCCAGGCGCCGAGCCGGCGACTCGCTGCCCGACGGGAGTGGGGCCCCGCCGACGCCATGAGTCGGCGGTTTCTCCATCCCGGAGCGGACGACCAGTGAGGGGCGGCCAGGGCGACGGCTGGGTTTCTCTTGAAAAAACTAACCCTAACCGCACGCGTGAAACGCGCATGCCAAATTTTTTTAAAAAAAATTAAAATTAAAGAATTTTAATTTTAAAATTAATAATTGAGTTCTTAGACGATAAATTATTTATCGTTAGGCTTTTCCTTCATCATAGACGTTTTAAATAGTTTTCTGGTTTACATGGTACGACTTGACTACGAGGAGGCATGTAGTTCAAGAAATCGATTTGTACGTCTATGACATCAGATGTCTAGTGAGAGGAATCAATTAGTTTTTGTAAACGCCTGGACTACCCGGGGGACATAAACTTAATTGATATCCGACCATGAGCTGAAGGATGAACTCGACTATATCGATAGGAACGACCCGACTACTAGGTGACTATGTGATACAGAACCATATTAAAATTAAGAATTTTAATTAATAATTGAGTTCTTAAACGATAAATTGTTTATCGTTAGGCTTTTCTTTCATCGTAGACGTTTTTGAATAGGTTCTCGTTTACATGGTACGACCTGACTACCAGGAGGCATGTAGTTCAAGAATTCGATTCATACATCTATGACATCAGATGTCTAGTGGGAGGGATCAATTATTTTTTGTAAACGCCTGAACTACCCGGGGGAAATAATCTTAATTGATATCCGACCATGAGCTGAAGGATGAACTCAACTATATCGATAGGAACGACCTGACTACCAGGTGACTATGTGATATAGAGCCATATTAGAATCAACCTGTTTAATATGCTTAAGAAATGACCTGACTACCAGGGGGCTTATGCATGATTAGTTCAGGAAATATTACTGAAAGAAATACAATTTCTGAATACTATTGTAGTATTTGATTAAATAAGTGTTCTAATAAGTGCTGCAAATTTTCCTTCTAGATTTCTCGAAGAATGTCTTCAATTTCCCTATATGCCATTCTCGATGTCCATAAACTTGTTTAGGAAAATTTCGATGATTGGTATCGCAACCTCAAAATCGTCCTCAAGCAGGAAAAGTTACTCGATGCGATCGAGAATCCTATCAAGGAATCTCCTGCTGATGACGATGAGGATGGTTTGCTCGCCTGGATAAAGCAAAAGGATGACCTTGACACTGCAAAGTGTATCATCCTAGCCTCAATGAGTTCAGAACTCCAGCGCCAGCATGAGGATATGGATCCTAGCTCTATAATTGCACATCTTAAGAAGATGTACGGTGCACAGAGCAGAACGACAAGATATCAATTGTCGAAGGCTCTGTTCAAGTCTAGACTGACTGTGAACTGTCCAGTGGGACCCATGTTCGAAAGATGATCGGTCTTATCGAACAGCTTGTGAAGCTGGGGTGCACACTGGGCAAAGAGTTGTCTCCAAATGTCTTGCAGTTGTTACCTGAGACGTTCTCATCGTTCATTGTTAACTTTAACATGAACAAGATGGACATGGATCTGCATGAGATGATGAACCAACTGATTGACTATGAAAGTCAGTCAATGTCCGAGATGTCTAAGGGATCTAGTGCCGTAATGATGGTCAGCTCTTCTTCCAAAAAGGGCAAGGACAACAAAAAGCCCAAGAAGAAGCCCCATGGGCCCAAGGGTGGTGTGACCAAACCCAAGGGCAAAAGAGGCAGATATTACCAAACTGATGTTGAGTGCTTCTTCTGTAAGAAGAAGGGGCATTGGAAGAGAAATTGTAAGGAATACCATACATCTCTCAAAAGGAAAGAGGGTAAGACCTACATGAAAAATATTTTCATGATTTCTTTAACTACTATTGATTCTTCTACTTGGGTATTGGATACCGGTAGTAGTTTTAACATCTGCAATGTGTTGCAGGGGTGGCATTAGCTGTAGGATCGATTTCTCTTTATATGCCTTCGGGCAAGACCTTGGTTTTAGAAGATTGTTACTATGTTCTGAAATTTGTATCAAACATAATTTCCATTTCTATGTTAGATAGATGTGGTTATAAAACAATCTTCGATAATAAAATTTGCTCTATTTTTCATAATGATGAATTATGTGCAAATGGTTATTTACATCAAGGCATCTATGTCTTACCCAATGCAAAAATTAAATGATTAACATGCATATTTCTGGTTTGAAGAGAAAGAAAGATAATTCAGCAAATCAGACCTTCTTTGGCATTGTAGACTAGGTCATATAGGCGAGAAAAGGATAAACAAGTTGCATAAAGAAGGTCTTCTTGGTCGATATGATTATGAATCATATGCAACTTGTGGGTCTTGTTTCACTGAAAAATGATTATGAAAGTTCAAGCCAGAGGAGGATATTCTTATTTCATAACTTTCACTGACGATATGTCTAGATATGGATATGTGTATCTTATGAAACACAAGTCTGAATCTTTTGAAATGTTCAAGAGATTCCGCAGTGAAGTTGAGAAACAAACTTGAAAGACCATCAAGACGATGAGGTCTGACCGAGGTGGAGAATATCTGAGTCATGATTTTCTTGATTATCTAAGGCAAAATGGGATTTTGTCTCAGTGGACTTCTCCTGGGACACTACAACATAATGGTGTATCCGAATGGAGAAATCGAACCTTATTAGATATGGTGAGATCCATGATGGGGTTCACTGATTTTCCAATGAACTTATGGGGCTATGCTTTAGAAACAGCTGCCTATCTGCTAAACAAAGTTCCCACCAAAACAGTCTCGAAGACACCATATGAGATATGGAAAGGACGTAAGCCAAACCTGAGACACATCAAGGTTTGGGTGTCCGGCCTTCGTTAAAAGACTTTAGCCAGACGAGCTTGATGCTAGGTCTGACGGGTGCAGGTTCATAGGTTATCCCAAGGAAACTATGAGATATTATTTCTACGACCCGTCTGAACACAAAATGTTTGTGGCAAGAACGGCAACCTTTCTTGAAAGGGAATTCCTTGATGAAGGAATTCATGGTGGGGAAGTAGTTCTTGACGAGACTCAAGAACCCGACGAACCAACGCAAGCTCATAGACATGAGATGTCAAATGAGCAATCTTGGCTGGAAGATATGTTGTTAGGCTCCGGCGCTTCATCTTCAAATGTTGAAGTGACAGTGCCCGTTCAGGAACAAGTTCAGGAACCTGTTCAGGAACAAGCCCAACAAGATATCCCAGCGCATGTTGAACCTGCTACACAGGCTTTCTTGAGAAGGTCAACACGTTATCGACGTGCATCTGACTGACTTCATCTGATGGTGCAAGAGGATGTGGTCGGTCATAGAGATGACGACCCGTTGACTTTCCAAGAGGATATACAAGGCCCAGAATCTGAGAAATGGTGGAAAGCCATGGAATCCGAGATGGAATCTGTGAAGATCAACAAAGTATGGACTTTAGTTGATTCTTCACAGGCTTCCACACCGATAGGTTTTAAATGGGTTAACAAGAGGAAGATTGGAGCAGACGGGCAAGTAAAGACCTATAAAGCTCGTCTAGTTGCCAAGGGGTATAGTCAATGCGAAGGGATTGACTATGAAGAAACGTTCTCCCCCGTGGCAATGCTCAAATCTTTTCGAATTCTGCTTGCGATAGCAGTATTCCATGACTATGAGATTTGGCAGATGGACGTGAAAACAACTTTCTTTAACGGATAGCTCCAGGAAGAAGTCTTCATGACTCAACCTGAGGGTTTCACATCGCCAACTCAAACTCATATGGTATGCAAGCTTCAGAGGTCCATTTATGGACTCAAGCAAGCTTCTCGAACCTGGAACATTCGCTTTAACAAGGCAGTTGAAGAGTTCAACTTTGTTAGATGCGAAGAAGAGCCTTGTGTGTACAAGAAGTTTAGTGGGAGCGCGGTTGTCTTCCTTGTGCTTTATGTGGATGACATATTGCTCATGGGGAATGACATTCCGGCGTTGCAAGAGACGAAGTTTTGGTTATCCGAACAATTCTCCATGAAAGATCTGGGAGAAGCAACCTATACTCTGGGAATAAAGATCTATAGAGATAGATCAAGGAGGTTGCTTGGACTATCACAGTCCCAGTACATTGATACCATCATGAAGAGGTATAACATGGAAAATTCCAAGAGAGGCTATCTACCGATAGGCACTGGAATTACTCTTTCCAAAGAGGATTGTCCTCAGACTCAAGATGAGAGAGAACACATGAGTAGGATCCCATACGCTGGCGCAGTGGAAGCCATCATGTATTCCATGACATGTACGAGGCCTGATGTAGCCTTCGCGCTAAGTGTAGCGAGTCGGTATCAGGCAGATCCCGGTGAGGAACATTGGAAATTGGTGAAAACCATTCTCAAGTACTTGAGAAGGACTAGAGACCAATTCCTCGTTTATGGAGATTCTAACTTAGAGTTAGAAGGGTTCACGGATGCCAGCTTTATGTCCGATAAAGACGATAACAGATCGACATCGGGGTATGTCTTTTGTCTCAATGGGGGTGCAGTGTGTTGGAAAAGTTCCAAACAAGCAGAATACTGTAGCTGATTCGGTTACTGAAGCAGAATACATAGCGGCTTGCGAAGCTGCTAAGGAAGCGGTCTGGATGAGAAAGTTCATAACTGAACTTGGTGTGGTACCTTCGATAAAGGAACCAAGATCTCATAAAAGATCAACCACTATCTAGCATGCGTATACCAATCTCCCAATTGTGTATCTCACCTTTTAGACGCATTGAGATCGCTATCCTAATTACTAAGTTCAATCAACCGACCGGTCAGGGTTCTAAATCAATTAAGACTTCATATCATGGCTACGTTCCAAAATCCAATTCATCTCCCAATGCAATTAGATTTTTATAAACATTCATTCAAGCTACCAACAAGAATAAAAGCAATACGAACAACCAATCAATCTGAAACGAACGAATATTATAACCAAGCATTAAGAACAAAACTTCATTACATATCGGCAAAGCTCTCTAACCCATGGCTATGGACCTACTCGAACATGAAGTCAGCAAAAGAAACAAAAAAGATAACTATATTCAACATGGATAAAGAATGAGATCCCTCCCTATTCAATACCAATGTCTTCAATAGCTCATCCATGCTCCGGCTTCCTCGCTCCGTCCTTCGCCCTTGTGTGTGCGTGGTGCTCTCCTTCTCCTCCTCTACGTGTGTTCTCCTCTCTAATTTTCTGTCCGTCTCTTGCTCTTGAAGCTCTCCCCTTTTAGCCATCTTTCTCCTCTTACCTTTTCTCTAATCTTTCCTCTTTGGCCGTCCTCTTTTCTTCCTCTCTAGTGGCTGGAATTTCCTTTTTCTTACAGCCACTGCAGTTTTCCTTCCGAGTTTTTTTCCATT
>CM071860.1:21854798-21869585 GCA_036759665.1 Gynandropsis gynandra
TTTGCTAAATTTCCTTTTTTGCTAGTTTCCATTTTCTCGGTTTCTATTTTCTTCAACAGCTTGTATTTCCTTTTCCTCTTGTGCAGCAACGATTTCCTTTTCCTTTTTCCTTCTTTTCCTCTTTGCTTTGCTGCCTTCTTTCTTGTTCTTGAATTTCCTTAATTTTTCTATCAACCATTTCCATTTTCTATCTTTGAGGGTTGCAGTTTCCAATTCTCGTGTAGGCGGCAATCTTTCCATTTTTGTGTAGGCGGTTGGAAGTTAACATTTTGTTCCAGAAACTTGCTTATATTTTATATAAAACATGTTTCCTTTTCATGTTCCAACCGTGATTTTTTGCTCCAACCATCGAAAGTTTCCATTTTTATAAGCGGCCATTATTTCCGTTTTTTTTGTAAGCGGCCATTGCTTCCATTCCTCTTCTCCGGTTTATGATTCTTTGGATGCTGACCGTGCATAGCTGATAGGAGAGTGGTTTTGCTTAGTTTTACTTCATTTACTCGTGTTTGTATCCCGATATTTCATTTCCTGCAATAACACGAGAGAACGCTAAAAGAGGACTAAATAATGCTTTAATACTTGGTAAAGTTCAAATGAATGATGAAACTAAATATAAAACGAGACTAAAATACTATAACAAAATAGACGTTATCATGCAGTGTGTTGGAAAAATTCCAAACAAGCTACTGTAGCTGATTCGGTTACTGAAGCAGAATACATAGTGTCTTGTGAAGTGCTAAAGAAGCGGTATGGATGAGAAAGTTCATAACTGAACTTGGTGTGGTACCTTCGATAAAGGAACCAGTTCATTTATTATGTGATAATACCGGGGCAATAGCCCAGGCGAAGGAACCAAGATCTCATAAAAGATCAAAGCATGTTCTGCGGAAGTACCATCTAATAAGGGAAATCGTTGAGCGTGGGGACGTTCAAATCTAGAAGGTAGAAGGAAAGGAGAATGCAGCAGATCCACTCACAAAGGCGCTTGGTTCAAATGAGTTTGACAAGCACAAGTTGAAGATTGGATTGAAGAACATGACATGCTGGAATTAGTTCTAGGAATAGTACAATTGTTGTAGCTATTTAAGAAGTATTTTTATGTCATGTATTTTGAACACTTATGACTAAATAAAATGGCATTATTTTATCATTTTGATGATATTAGCATAGTATATATGTGTATATATTTTCATAGCTAGTATGATAGAGTCCATGATTAAGTTTAGAAACTTGTCATCATGATAGGGATCATGATAAAGAGAGTCAAGTTTTGGTAAAAACTTAATCTAAATCGTTCTTGATCATAGGATAACTAATTGGACGTTAGTAATCCGGATAGATCAACATAGATGTGATGGTTTCTATTTGATAGAAATTAGTAGATCTCTTTTACTAAATCACATGTATGGATGATGCACATAGAGATGTGATCATTGAACAGACCCAAAGGGAGAATCCCTAATGGTTACATTACCATTGAACTATCAATAGGAATTTCTCTAGAAGGATTGAAATATTATAATTTCCTTAGACCTGAGATCAACATGACAAGTTATCTACCATTCTTTGATTCTTGACACCTTATGTCTTGTGATGTAAGTTGAAAGGATATTGGGAATGATTAGATGCTTGTGCAGTTAGTGATTGATCAAGATGGAATCCGTCAACTCTAGGTAAAGAGTTTGAGCTCTATGTTGTCAGCAACATAATGACTGAAAAGACCTTGGCCAGGGCATTTGAATGAGAGAAGAAAGGAGTTTCTTGCGATCATTCACCAGTCAGTTATGTTAGGCATGAAACATAGTTGATGATTAGTTAATTAGTAAGACTAATTGACTACCAGTTTAGTGATGAACCTACGAGGTCACACGCATACGAGTGTCTCGGCATCTGCTTGTGATTGTTAGACAATCAGTATGGAATGCAGTTATATTCATCCGCTAGCACCGAAGAATATAATTGTATTTGTTTTCTTTTGGATAGTACATAAGATGTACGGGAAAGTATGTGTATGGAGATACATGTACTTCGACTATATGAGATATTACGTAAAGGCAAGTGGGAGATTGAAAGTATTATGCCATTTATGTAATATTTTCAATAGTTTGGGATTGGTTTGAATCTATTATGTGATAAGTTCTTCTCAGGATCCTAATCGTCGAAAAACGATGCCCATTCCACTTCGATTCATGCAATCGGATTCATGGAAGAGCTAGTTCAAAGCTTTAGGGTTTGAATATTTCAGTTCAAACCAAGCAGAAGAAATATGAATCTCTTCAATGGCGGTCTAGGTTTTTATAAAACCATATGCCTGAAAAAAGGGGTGTACCGTTTTGAATGTTAGGTAACCCGGTGACTAAAATCTAAAGTCTATGATCCATAGTATATTGTATTTCATTATCAAAATTTAATTTATTTTATTTTAAAAGTTTTATTTATACTATAAACTTTTAATAAAATTGTATTCAATATATTAACATTATAATTATATAAAATCATAATTTTTCTAATCATATCATTTTAAATTAAATTTCTAATAAGTTGAGGGATACTATTGCATATTCACGCAGTATTCTAAAATTCTATATTTAGTTAGCAAGATTCAAGGAAATGTTAGGTACTAGGCGGGTGAACACTTAGCGCCTAGCATCTAGAGCGCTTAGACAGTGGTTAGGTGAAAACATATATATTATACATATATATATATGTGTGTAAATAATACAATTCAATTTTTAATTTAAAACATTTTGTAAATGTTTAATTGTATAAAACCACACACAAATAAGTTTGAAACAAATAACAAAAACAAACAAGTAACTTTTCTAACATCTAATTTCACTTCTCCATATTCTTCATTGAATTGTTCTTCGTCGGATTCAAACTCTATGTTAACTTTTTCTTCATAATCAAAATCATATTCATCAAGCTCTTTAACCACAAGCAAATCGTCCACTTGATCTCTTGAACCCTCAGACATCATTGCATCATTCTTGGTTTGATTACCAAACACTGAGCATCAAAAATCATACGGGAAAAAAGTTTCCACCCACTTATATATATATATATATTCTTGTTCCTAAAAAAATATTTGCTTGGTATTTTTTTAAAAGTTATACACAAACAAACGAGAGATTTTGTTTTGGGTATTTACAGGATTTATAAAAAAACATAATTTTAAAAATCTTTTAAAAGAACTGACATATAAAGTATGATATTTTATTAAACTATTAACAGTTTATTAGTTATTAAGTTTACTATAGGTTAGTTTATTAATTATTTTTTTCTTTAATTCTTGATAAACACCTTGTATATATTATATATATATATATATATAGCTGCGTGTGACATAGAAAGACAAATGCGTAATATATAAAGATTTTTGGGGTAAATTCAAAAAAAAATTTTAAAAATAACTTTTAATAAAAAAAACCCTACACTTTTAACTCATAAAAAAAACATTTAAAAATAACTTTTAATAAAAAAAACCATTCACTTTTAACTCATAAAAAAACCCTAATAACTCATAAAATAAAAACCCTAATAACTCATAAAATAAAAAAGAAAATGAAAAAAAAATGAAATATTAATCCTAAAATTATAATAACTATTTCTTGAAATTAAAAATAAAACTATAAACTATATATTTTTTAAACTAAAATTTTGAAGATTAATTTTCTTTAAAACAACAAATATATCATATAATTTGTTAAACATATGAAACATTATAACCATATAGTCACAAAATACTATTAACAAAAGTCTAATCTCATAAATTTATTAAAAAATAATATATTCACAATTCTAAAATTATTATCAAATCTCATAAATTTTATAAAAAAATAATATATCTATTATTCTAAAATCATTATCTAACCAAAATTCATATATAGATAAAATCATTATTTATATATGAATTTTGGTTAGATAATTCATATATACCCCTTTTATTTATATATGAATTTTGGTTAGATAATTCATATATACCCCTTTTATTTATATATGAATTTTGGTTAGATAATGATTTTAGAATAATAGATATATTATTTTGTTATAAAATTTATGAGATTTGATAATAATTTTAGAATTGTGAATATATTATTTTTTAATAAATTTATGAGATTAGACTTTTGTTAATAATATTTTGTGACTATATGATTATAATGTTTCATATGTTTAACAAATTACATGATTTAAAAAATATATTAGGGTTTTTTTATGAGTTAAAAGTGTAGGGTTTTTTTATTAAAAGTTATTTTTGAAGGTTTTTTTTATGAGTTAAAAGTGTAGGATTTTTTTATTAAAATTTATTTTTGAAAGTTTTCTTTTATGAGTTAAAAGTGTAGGGTTTTCTTTTATTAAAACTTATTTTTGAAGGTTTTTTTTTTGAGTTTACCCCAAGATTTTTTTAAGACCAAATCGATATCATTTTGATTAATTCAACAAAAAAAATTAAAGATTGCCTAGACGACTGCCGAATGACTAATCGACCATCCATTCGACCAAAACGCCCAGAAACTCCGATTTGCCATTAATCGTCCGACCACCGCTTAGCGTCGTCTAGACCGATTTCTTAACATTCAAACATCGATTAATGAATCTATTTTTTATATTTAAAATAATATATTTTAATATTTAAAAATATATAAAATAAAACCCGATTCATTATGTTTTAAATAATATCATTTTGATCATGACAAATAAAAAAATTAAAACACAAAAACGTCTAAAGCCAACTAATCTGCTTATAGACTAGCCATTGTCGATCGCCTAACGAGTTTTAAAAGACTACTCTCACGTGACCATTTCCATATTAAGAACTTACTAAAACTGTGATGGTCTTGTCCCATTGGGTTTGGGCAGAAATGTCTGTGGAGAGATCATTTGCCAAAGAAGATTGTGTTGATAACGTCAACTGGCAAAGCGTAGGCCGGATCAATCGCTTTGATTCCCTGATATTCGAGAAGAGAAAGACCTGCCCCAACAGTATGAGAGCACTTCGGTTTCATGTCTATAAGATGAGAGAAACAAATGGCTACAAGGTAATTGACGTACCCGCGACTCCAAAGTATGTGTGGAAGACATCAACAGCGTCATCGGGTCTGTCTGAGATTCCTCCATTTTCCATATCCTATCAATTCCGTATAGATATGTCAGATTTTGAACTTGGGAAGTCATTTTTGATCCGAAAGGCGAAAGCATAAAACTAAAGCAACTAATGGTTGTCTTGTTAGAGACGGACCTGGCAGTCTAAGATGAAATTGACAAGCTTCTCTTTGCTGATCCAATTTACTCTATCAATCATGATCAAGCTCGATAGTACCCACCAAGAGTAGCAAACCTGGTCAGAGCAATCAATGCAAGTTAGAGCGAGGGGCAGCAAGATTTCAGTGACGGGATCTTGTTTAGGAGGCGTTCAACACCCACGTCAGGGAGTTTCTCAGGTCGCCCATTTAGACCCCCAGATTTTACTTGACGTTCACATAACCACCATCCAAGTAGGTCCTTATCAACATGATGAAGATTCCCGGTAATGGCAAGAGCACCCACACAACAGAAAACTGCAATTATGAAAGACAGAATAAACAATCACAGTTCTTTAGGATCTGATTTTGCCATAAAAGCACAGAGATTCTACTTGATTGCATAAACTATCATCTATGAGTGTCCTAGCAGTAGCATCTCAGTTACAAAAACAAGCAATTAAACGTGAATAATCAAATGGTGATGGCGGAATGAGTATTGTTGGATAAGGAAAACAATTAAAGCATAAACATCAAATCCGCGGTTTAAGCATATTGCCAAGCAGATTTTTGTAGAACACGTAACATAAAACATACTTTGTCCTGCATGAGACTCTGCCCCTGGGGTGCACCCAAAACCGCCATCAAGATTTTTGCAGCTCACAATGTAATTGACTGCCTTCTCCACATCGATCTTATCGAGGCATTTCAATATTGACAGACAACATATAGCTATGTAAGAGAACCTACATATAGCAGATGAAGTTTTCCACAATGAAAACACGACTGGTAAAGAAATAAATGCCTCTATAGTGCATGATCAGGAAGAATACCGAGTATCTACTTCGCCCCAAATATCTCCAGAAAAGGACCCATCTTCGTTCTGCAATCCAGCAACAACTAATTTTTGGTTAAGGCAAAACATGATAATATTGTCTTGTATATTTTCATCACTTTACTTCTACAATTAGCCGTATCAGTTGAAAGTTCTACCATACCTATTTCATGAAGAACAAAAGTGTGGGATACATTGAACAAGTCCCACAAAATACAGAAATTAACCGAAAATCAAATGCCAAAGGATACAACTTGATATTTTGTCAACCTCAAGTATCTCTAGCTTGTCAAAGAGGGCCAAGATTTGGACAGCACTTAGTGTATACAAAATATGTGGATCATGTCCAGTATTGCCAGCAAATCCACCTGCGCAAAAAGATATTCCTCATCTCAACTTCTGGTACAGTGATAATCTTGTTTTTTAATTGATAGTTTGTTAGATAATCTAAGATATCCAATTTCCGTTGCCTAAATCATACCATCTTTTTCATTGTTCAATCTATCAATTGAGACCGGGGACAACTTGCAAGATACACAGAAAATAAATAGAACATGCTTTTCCACGTACCAGACTCATGCTGGCACTCCATGACACACGATACAACTTCATCTTCGGGAACAGAATCCAGTTTTCCAAGTAAATCCAGAGTAGTTAGTCCCCAGTACGCACCATTCATTCTTAGATGATCCATCACCACAGACTCAAAGCTATCCTTTTTCTAGTAAGTTGACGGGAGGGAATACAAAGCAGAAAAAAGGACAAGACAAAATTTGAGTGTAATGGCTAGAAGGACAAAAAGAAAAAAAATGATAAAGAACCTAAATAAGATAAAATTTCTAGTACCTTTTCTGCCATCAGAATGTAACGAACATGCTTGTCAGCTACGAGCTCACCCATCTGCAATCCATTGTTGACACCAGATTAGTTCTCTTCGATAAGTTTGAATTCTTGGTGATACCATTCATCACACGGTGCTGAAGCATCTAAAGATCTTTACGCTACATGATCATCGACATAGGTTACAGGCATCATCAGCACGGAATAGTATAAATTTCAGAAAACAATCACTTCATAAATAGTAAATTATTGGGTATTTGTGTCTGATCTAGGATTCTCACACATCTGTCACTCATAATCTTAATATTCATGTTAACAAGCAAACAGATCTAAACAACTTCACTTCTTTTTCCCTTCTCATTTGCAACAATCATATCTACACTTTCCTCATAGACGACTTGTTAAACAGAACTTGGATCGTTCAGAGATACTGAAGAAGAAGAATTCTACCTTCAAGACAGATTCAAATTATGCCCAAATCCTCAGAAGACACTAAACGGAACGGAAAATTTTCAATTCAATCCATCAAAAACCTAATGCACCTAATGCAAGGAAGACAGACGAAAACGGCCCAACAAAACCCAAACCAGATAACAAAAGGCCAGAAGAAAAGCTAGGAAGATCAACGAAACTGATCAGCAAAACCTCAGTCTTCTTCTTCTTTAGAGGAAGAGTTCAGAACTTTGATATGCGCAACATAATCGAGCTTCTCTTTCTGTACCCGTGGGTACCCGAAACCCGAAACCAAGAGCTAATTTTTCTTCGTAACCTCTCTCTGTTCTCCTCCTCCTGTGCAGCTGCGCCGCCGACGGACCGTTTACCGTGATAACCAGCGAGACGAGACGAGACGGGCGAAGCAGAAGGTGCTGAGGAGCTGTTGGTAAGTGACGAGATTATTGAAGTTAAACCACGTCGGTTCTTAGGATGTCTAATAGTTTTGGCTCTGGCGTATTTCTCTGTTTCCGCCTCCTTTCCTCCACGAAGCGAACTCTCTGATCTTCGAAATTTAGGTCGCTATAATTTCTAAATCCCACCTGAATTCAAAGAATCTGCAATAGCTTCAATAATTTCCTCAATTACCAACAGAGAAGACGAACAGAGAGACATGGATGGAGAGAAAGACGAACGGATAGAAATACGAATGGAGAAGGAGAGACGAAAAGACGAGTGACCAGAGAGTTGTGCTTACCGGTGGTGATGGAGGCGAGCGACGGCGAGGTTAGGAAGAGAAGGGGACGAGAGAGGCGGCAGCAACAGCAAAAGAGCTAAAGAGAAAAATAGGTAATAAGGAGGCCAACTAAAACACTTCGAAAATATTTTGGATATTTCTTCAAGTGAAAAAATTGATTGATTTCCAAAATCTCATGTTATTTTATTTTACCTTCGATTTAATTTTATTTAGAACGGTTTAATTTGAATCATTTTGATATTTGAATTTTATTATATCGTTCGAATACATGAACAATTCATATCTTATAATGTAAAGAAATATCTGGGCAAACAATCCAACCAAATTAAACCGTATTCGCATAACATTAACTATGATATCAGATGATCGAAACATATATACAGATGTAAACTCTTTCAATCTGTTGCAGTTTTTATCACAATACTAACTCAAAATTTCAGATGGACTTTGGTTTGTTTTATTACTTTTTCGGTGTACAAGCTCAGATCGCACTAGGTTATTTCTCCACAACAACTATGCCAGAGAACTTCTTATCGGAATTGAAATGGAGAATTGCAAACCAATGCCTACTACTATCCCTCTATAACAACATGTTTTAGATTCCGATAAAGCTAAATTCACTGATTCTATTCCTTGTCGAGATTTACTTGGGGCCTTACAATATTTGATATTGACTCAACTCTACCTTAGTTTGTTGTCAACCACATATGTCAAAATATCCACAATCCTCTTCTCTTTGATTTCAAATCATGTTTTACGATCATGGGTTGTATCTGGATTTACCGGTGTTTAGTGAAACTAAACCTTAAAGACAAGTTCAACGAACATGTGTGTGGATTTATTCGACACTTTGTCGATGACAATGACTAAAATCACATTTCTAAAGGGACTCATGCATAGACTTTGTGGAACAAGCTTGAAAAACTGTACGTTTCTAAAACCAATGACAACAAATTGTTTTACCTGACAAGACTAACAAGAGGGTACTTCTTTGGCAAATCATCTTAACAAATTTCAAGGGATCATAGAACAGTTGTCAGAGATAGTTGTAAAGTTTGAAGATGAAGATGAAATGTTTTCTTTATTAATGCTAGCCTCATTACTAGGCTTTTGGGGATTTTGAGAATTTCACGTACAAATTCTAAACCAAATGGAAAAATAAACTTGAAATATGTCAAAAGTGAAATCCTGAATGAAGAGATGTGACGAAGAAATCAAAGAAACTCTTCATTCTAATCAGATGGTCTTGTTGCAAATTCATAAGGGAGAAGGAAGAGTAGAAAATCGAAGTAAAGAATTAAAATTGAGCAAAGTAAAATAAGAATGCGAGTGCTCAATGTCACCACTGTAAACAAAATGAAAATATGAAAAGATTCTACCGACAATTCAACAAAGAGAAAGGTAAGGGAAAAAAGAAACAAAAGTGAAAGTAGTGTTAATGTGATGATGATACAACTATTGTGGATGAGTTCCATATCATGTATGATAATGAACTTGTCAATCTCACAACCAACAAAAACTGTTGAGTGATTGACAGTGGTGTTACTATTTATGTTACATCTGGTAGAAAGTTTTTTTCATCCTACACACGGTAATTATAGTGTTACGAGAATATGAAATCAATATATTTTAAAGAAGCTATGTATGATTATCAGAAAAAAAAAATGGTAGGCAACCACAGTTCAATACAAACCCTAGTAGTCAAAGGATTTAATCAAAAGAAAAGAATTGACTTCAATGATATTTTCTTACTAGTGATGAAGATGAGATCCACTTGTATTTGTTTTGGGTTGAGAACAAGCCTCAATTTAGAATCGGTCAAATGAATGTGAAGACGGTATTCATTCAAATATTTGATATGACACCATATTCATTCAAATATTTGGTATGACAACAATAGAGGCACCAAGAAATTATGGTTATCACAAGAAAAATATGTTGAGAAAGTACTGCAAATGATTAACATGAAAAATACTAAAAGAGTCAGTTGTCCTCTTGTTGCTCATTTTAGTTTGAGTTCTAAACAATGGCTTTCTTCATATCTGATCGTCTCGTTTTCAGACGTATTTCTCACATGATTTTAGAGATTTTTATGATATAGATGCGATGTTTACGTATGATTTTATATCCTTTTTATTCGTCTTCGTGTTTTCGTGTTCTTACAGATTTCAATGCGAATTCGGTTCATTTCGAAACTAAAGAACGTATACGGACAAAGTACTAGTATCGAGGATTGTAATGTAGCAAACAGGACGAGAAATGGAGAACAATGGGCAAGATGTGAACATGCCCGGCCGACCATTGTGCCTTGCACGGTCGGGCACTTCATTGGCAATCAAGCACGGTTGGGCTAGATATCAAGCACAATCGGGCATTAACGTCATAAATTATCCTGAGAGCATCGCACGATCCGGGCTCCTACGTTGCACGGTCGGGCCGTGAGTATCATGTAAGCACGGTCAGGCTTCCTTGTTGTGCACGACCGGGCTCATCAAACTTCAAGCATAACACGGTCGATCCTTTCTTTTAGCACGATCTGTTCCCTCCCTTCAGTACAATCGAGCTCTATCATCAAGACGATCGATCAGCACCTCAAGGATCACCTGCACGACTGGGCTTAACCTCCTGCACGGTGGGGCATTGGCTAGACAGCAAGCACGACCAAGCTCTTCCTTCAACACGGTCGGGAAGCTCTTCAAGGGACACGCTCGGTCGAGCTTCACATCCTGCACGGCCGGGCATGGAGATGCGTAGACGTGCAACACTGAAAAGGAAAGATTCCAGCCATGGAGAAGAAAAGGAAGATCACGAGAGAAGAGTGGAAAAGACTCAGCTAAAGAGGAAAGAGGAAGAAAAGGAGAAAGAGAAGAGGAAAGAAGAAGAAAGGGGTAAAAGGAAGAAGAGATTCATTCGGTTATACACGTTAGACATACGACAGACACAGAGAGACAAAGAGAATTACAAGGAGACTTGCAGAGGAGACATTCAAGGGGCATTGATGATCAAATATGGACTTCGGTTTTGTTTGATTTTTATGTTCCTTAAACTATCTATTTCGATTATGTTGTTTGTTTCCGAACGCATGAGCGAGTAGTCGTTTTGTTCTAGGAGAAGGGATTAGCCCATGGCTATCCTAGAACCACTTTGATTTTTCTTTGAATGCAATTTTTCATTTTTCGTTTGTCTATTCTTTGTCTGAGTGCTTGATTGACTTGTGTTTACGAAGGCCAAGTAGATGCATGTTTTAGGAACTTAGAAAAAAGAACGAAAGGATAATTCTAATTCCAAATATTTGAACAATCGAGGCTAGGCCATGAAAGTAGGGTAGCAGCGGTTGAGGGTTAATCGAGTGAATCATATAACTTATGGGTTTAGTTTAAGGTGTTAGCCACGAAAGTAGGGGATAACTTGACTAGATCACGTGTCTATGCCTTAAGAGAGTGTAGATATCATATTAGGATCGTCCACCTTAGATAACTTGATTGGAAATACATGATTAGATAGGTTGATTGTTGGTTTCGGTAGTCTTGTGGTGAAACCGTAATCGTAGAACGTTTGTCTCACTGAACTCATTAGTTTATTATTTTTTAGTTATTTCATTATGAAAATCAATATTTCGTTCATTTGCAAGTTTGATTCTTAGTTTGAGTTTAGTTTGTGTTGCGTAGTCCCTGTAGGATTGACACCTAGAGTACTACACACATGCTGTGCACTTGCAGGTAGTTTAGGTTAATTTAGTTTAGCTTGAAACGCATCAAGTTTTTGGCACCGTTGCCGGGGAGTATTGCCAACACGTCTTAGATTCGAACCCATAATCATACTTGTTTCGTTTTTCTTTTTTTTTTCTTTTCTTTCGTTTCTTTCAACCTAATTCCATTTATTTGTCCTTTGTTGGTTTATGACCAGATCTCAAGGTGCTTCGAGTCTATTCCAAGTCGACCCCGAGGAATGCAACACCATTCTTCAAAACACGCTGCCCCCAAAGTTGAAGGACCCCAGAACCTTCTCCATTCCATGCACAATAGGTAATATTGACATTGACAATGTTTTGTGTGATTTAGGAGCAAGCGTGAGCATCATGCCACACTCGGTCTTCAAGCGGATGAACTTCGGGAATCTCAAACCTACAAAGATGTCTCTACGCCTCGCGGACCGTTCAGTAAGATATCCGGTGGGAATAGTTCAAAATGTTCCCACCAAGGTAGGTAATCTTTGTTCCAGCCCCCCGGACTTAAAGATCCAATACACCCGGATTACGTTTGCCGTCTCAAAAGATCATTGTACGGCCTCAAACAAGCACCACGGGCATGGAATCAACGGTTCACGGCATTCGCTTCAAACTAGGGTTCAGTCAAAGCCGATATGACTCATCCCTATTTGTCCTCCAAATAAGGATCACGCCATGCTGCTCCTCTACGTCGATGATATCATCCTCACCGCATCATCCACTCAACTCCTACAATGCATAATTTCATCCCTCATGCAGGAGTTTGCCATGACGGATCTTGGCAAACTTCATCACTTCCTCGGTGTCACGGCTCAAAGAAATTCAGCGGACTTATTTCTCCATTAGACCTCTTATGTGGAAAATATTCTCCATCGAGCCTGAATGGAGTTATGTAACCCGTGCACAACTGATCATCTCGTTTTCATATGTATTTCTTGCACGATTTTAGAGATGTTTATGATATAGATGCGATGTTTACGTATGATTTTGTATCCGTTTTACTCGTTTTCGTGTTTTCATATTCTTACAGGTTTTAATGCGTATTCGGTTTATTTTGGAGCTAAAGGACGTGCACGAGACAAATTACCAACATCGAGGATCATCACGAAACAAACGGGACGAGAATCGACAAGGCATAGCATGAACCCTCGCGGGTAACTCCCTAGCCCGAGCGGGCATTTAGTTCGGCAATTTGGTCCAGCAGCTTGAGCACGAGTCGGGCAAGTACTAGACATGGCCGGGGCATAAGCCCGAGTGGGCCACAACCCAGCCCGACCGAGGCACGCACCAGTCCGACTAGGCTAACCCCAGCCCGAGCGGGCCACCATGTTTTCCATCACGTTCTTGCGCGATCATGAGCTAATTTGTCTTAAAACGAATAGGAGTTTGTTGGGACTTATACAATAAGGAAAACAACTTTAGAGAAGAGGAATAAGTGATATTTTCCTGGAGAAAGTAATGGAAACGTTGCCCAACTTATTCAAGAATGGAAAACTCATGAAAAGGCAAAATCGGTGGCTGCTGCAACAAAAGGAAAAGAACAAACGGTTAGAAAGAAAAAGGAGGAGAAAAGGAAAGAAAAGAAGAAGGAAAAGGAAGAACATGAGCTAGGGGTCGAGGAGAGCTTCAGTTAGAGAGTTAGTTTGGAGTTCTTGATCGAGGAGAGAGAGTAGAGAGAAGAAGGAGATTCTTGCGAAGCAGGCATACAAGGAGCATTGGAGATCAACTCAAGACTTCGGTTTCGTTTGGTTTTCATGTTCCTTAGACTTTCTACTTCAATTATGTTTGTTTACAGACGCATGAGCGAGTAGTTTGTTTTGTTCTAGGAGAAGAGATTAGCCCTTGGCTATCCCGGAACAACTTTTGATTTATCTTTGAATGCATCTTCCCGTTTTCGTTTATCTATTCTTTATCTGAGTGCTTGATTGACTTGTATTTACGAAGGCCAACTAGATGCATGTGTTAAGGATTAGAAGAAGGACCGAAAGGAGAATTCTAGTCCTAGAAGATCAGGTTTAGAACAATTGAGGTTAGGACATGAAAGTAGGGTAGCAGTGGTTGAGGGTAAAACGGATGAATCACAGATCTTATTGGTTTAGTTCAAGGTGTTAGCCACGAAAGTAGGGGATAACTTGACTACATCACGTGTCTATGCCTTGAGAGAGGGCAGATATCATATTAGGATCGTCTGCCTTAGATAACTTGACTGGGATTGCATGATAGATAGGTTGTTTTTTTGGTTTCGGTAGTCTTGTGGTGAAACTTGATTCCTGGAACGTTTGTCTCATTGTTAGGAACTCGTTTGTTTATTGTTTTTAGTATTTCATTCTCAATCCCATATTTCGTTCGTTTGCAAGTTTGATTCACAGTTCGAGTTTGGGTTGTGTTGCGTAGTTCCTGTGGGATCGACACCTAAAGTACTACACACGTGCGGTGTACTAGCGGGTAGTTTAGGTTAAATATTTGTTTAACTTTGATAACGCATCAAGTTTTTGGCACCGTTGCCGGGGACTATTGTCAACACGTCTTAGATTCGAGCCTAGAGTCTTTCTTGTTTTGTTTTTGTTTTTGTTTTCTTTTCTTTCGTTCTTTCTACCTAAATTGTTCTTTATTTGTCCTTCGCAGAGCCGTCAGATCAACGAGAAATGGATAATCAGAACGGCCACGAACAACTTCAATTGCCTCTCGGTAATTTGGGGCACATGCAGCAACAACAACTCGCGCCTCAACCGTGAGAACCATGATAACACGTAATCCGTTGTAGTTTTTATGTCATTCTTAGGTATAATTTTGATTAGATTTATTAGATTTCACTCATTTATCGTGTTTATTCGAAGACTTCATCTACATTTCATGTTTTGTGTAGGAAATGAAGACATGAGGAGAAACACGAGAGATTATGGCAATTTAACCCCGAAAACATAGTTGAGTGACAAGGTTCAACTTGTGCAAGGCC
>CM071860.1:21931432-21943483 GCA_036759665.1 Gynandropsis gynandra
TTAAATATATGATCACAAGCATCATTATTGCCATCAGAAAAACGAGCAATTACGATACCAAGAAGAAGATTTGTCTTGCACATGACGAGATAGTCTTTGCAATGGTTTGGTTTCGTACCCAGCGCAAAATATTTACTTCTACCATTTGCCATACAATTCTTCTCCTCCATAGGTTTGTAAGAACCCAACGAAACAAGAATACAAGTAATACTTCAAACCAAAAGAAAGCAAAAGAAAACATTTGAAATTGTGTTTGTTGTCTCTGTTCTCACACTATAAGTCTCGAAGCCTTGAGCTTCAAAACTCTTAATTAAAAGAACCAACCAATTCAAGAGGAAAGAGATAGCCTGGCCACGGGAACACACATGAGAGGATTGGCTCTGGGGATAGTAAAACCAGGCCCTTCTTCCATGTCCACAGTTCCAGTCACTCGCAACTCAAAACACTGAATTAACGCAGCAAGAACTGTAGGAACGAAGCGTAGCACCATCCTTTCACCGGGACAACTTCTTCTTCCGCTCCCAAATATTAGTATCTTCTCCCCCAAAACGTTCCATTCTGTCCCCTGAAACCTCTCTGGCTTAAACGCCAGAGGATCTTCCCATTGATTTGGGTCCCTTCCTATAGCCCATATGTTAATAATTACTCTTGTTCTTGATGGGATTCTATGCCCAGCGATCATGCATTCTTCACCCGATTCTCTCATTAATAAGCCTCCCGGGTGCAGCCTCATCGTTTCTTTTATTATGGCTTGAAGATATGTCAGTTTACACACATCCTTTTCTTCTACTACTCGGTTTTTCCCAACAACTTCATCGATTTCTCGTTGCGCTTTCTTCATAATCTCTGGATGGTTGATCAGTTCCGCTATCGCCCACTCTACTGTGTTTCCAGAGGTGTCTGTTCCCCCGCCGTATAGATTCTGTATAACAAATACATGAGTAATGTGTTGTAAATTGTTTTTTCAGCAGACCTCTTCTTGTAATGTTTTCTGTTTATGTGGAAAATGTATACTTTTCAAAACATACCATAATTAGACCCTTTATGTTTTCTCTTGTCAGTTTCATCTCTGCCTGCTCGTCTTCGTATACATCTAATAAGATGTCAAGCATGTTCTTCACTCTTGCATCGGTTCCACCACCGGTTTCTTTCATCTTCCTCCTAGCGTCTTCATGCTCTTCCATTACCTTCTCTATTATTGCATCGTACTTGTCACGAGCCTTTTTAAGCCTCTTCCTTAATCCTTGTATGTCGAGCTTTCTGAGGAACCAAAAGGTTTCAGATAAGTTGAGAACCCCTGCTAACTCGTTCAACTCTATCACCACTTTGACCACTTCCTCTCTTTCGCTTTCACTGTCTGATTGCATCCCTCTAAACATCATTCTAGTTACCGCATTCTTCGTCAGCTTCTTTATTTGGTTCCCAAGATTAACACTCTCACCTTTCTCTGCTTTCTTCAATAGAAACATCAGAAACTTCCTCAATTCTTCGCTTCTTATGTGAACAAAGCTATCCACCGTTGGACTGCTCAAGAGCTGCATCATGCATATTTTCTTCATGAACCTCCAATGACTTCCATAAGGCGCCGAGAAGAAATCAGCAGTGCCATACGTTAGGTAATCGACGTTAGCCATCTTTGGACGGTTCAAGAAGTTCAACTCATTTTCCTTGAGGACCTCTTTTGCTATATCCAGGGATGAAACAACAAGGTTAGGAATCGATCCAATGAAGAGATAAATCAAGGGTCCGTATTGGGTGGAGAGATTATGGAGTGCTTGGTGAGCTATAGGGCCAAGGAGGTGCATATGACCGATGATAGGTAAAGCCCGTGGGCTCGGTGGAAGCAGTGGTTTGTTGAAGAATCTGCCGATGATTGCTTGAATTATGACTGTGAGTCCAAGCCATAGCAAGACTACAACAAAGTAGTATTGCAGATCAGTCATGACAAGAGGATTATGAGATATATACAATAGAGATAGACGAAGTGAGTCAGATTTTATATGAACAAAATCATGTCTCTTTTATAAGGTAAGCACTCCATTGATTCTCATTTAACATCCTGTTCTGTTTTTTTTTATTTGTTTTGTCATATTCCCAAAGGTACAAATGGTTTTTGGGTCACATTGATTCCTTTGTGTTAATGTCCCATGACGAGTATTCAACATTATAATATTTATTGTACCTAACGAGCTTCGGTTGGTAAGCTGTTATTGTCTAAACAACAGTATCTTGTGGATACATGAAACATATTTGACCAACAAAACCGACGAGACTACGATCCACGATAAAAGGATCTTCCCATTGATTTGGGTCCCTTCCTATAGCCCATATGTTAATAATTACTCTTGTTCTTGATGGGATTCTATGCCCAGCGATCATGCATTCTTCACCCGATTCTCTCATTAATAAGCCTCCCGGGTGCAGCCTCATCGTTTCTTTTATTATGGCTTGAAGATATGTCAGTTTACACACATCCTTTTCTTCTACTACTCGGTTTTTCCCAACAACTTCATCGATTTCTCGTTGCGCTTTCTTCATAATCTCTGGATGGTTGATCAGTTCCGCTATCGCCCACTCTACTGTGTTTCCAGAGGTGTCTGTTCCCCCGCCGTATAGATTCTGTATAACAAATACATGAGTAATGTGTTGTAAATTGTTTTTTCAGCAGACCTCTTCTTGTAATGTTTTCTGTTTATGTGGAAAATGTATACTTTTCAAAACATACCATAATTAGACCCTTTATGTTTTCTCTTGTCAGTTTCATCTCTGCCTGCTCGTCTTCGTATACATCTAATAAGATGTCAAGCATGTTCTTCACTCTTGCATCGGTTCCACCACCGGTTTCTTTCATCTTCCTCCTAGCGTCTTCATGCTCTTCCATTACCTTCTCTATTATTGCATCGTACTTGTCACGAGCCTTTTTAAGCCTCTTCCTTAATCCTTGTATGTCGAGCTTTCTGAGGAACCAAAAGGTTTCAGATAAGTTGAGAACCCCTGCTAACTCGTTCAACTCTATCACCACTTTGACCACTTCCTCTCTTTCGCTTTCACTGTCTGATTGCATCCCTCTAAACATCATTCTAGTTACCGCATTCTTCGTCAGCTTCTTTATTTGGTTCCCAAGATTAACACTCTCACCTTTCTCTGCTTTCTTCAATAGAAACATCAGAAACTTCCTCAATTCTTCGCTTCTTATGTGAACAAAGCTATCCACCGTTGGACTGCTCAAGAGCTGCATCATGCATATTTTCTTCATGAACCTCCAATGACTTCCATAAGGCGCCGAGAAGAAATCAGCAGTGCCATACGTTAGGTAATCGACGTTAGCCATCTTTGGACGGTTCAAGAAGTTCAACTCATTTTCCTTGAGGACCTCTTTTGCTATATCCAGGGATGAAACAACAAGGTTAGGAATCGATCCAATGAAGAGATAAATCAAGGGTCCGTATTGGGTGGAGAGATTATGGAGTGCTTGGTGAGCTATAGGGCCAAGGAGGTGCATATGACCGATGATAGGTAAAGCCCGTGGGCTCGGTGGAAGCAGTGGTTTGTTCCGGAATCTGCCGATGATTGCTTGAATTATGACTGTGAGTCCAAGCCATAGCAAGACTACAACAAAGTAGTATTGCAGATCAGTCATGACAAGAGGATTATGAGATATATACAATAGAGATAGACGAAGTGAGTCAGATTTTATATGAACAAAATCATGTCTCTTTTATAAGGTAAGCACTCCATTGATTCTCATTTAACATCCTGTTCTGTTTTTTTTTATTTGTTTTGTCATATTCCCAAAGGTACAAATGGTTTTTGGGTCACATTGATTCCTTTGTGTTAATGTCCCATGACGAGTATTCAACATTATAATATTTATTGTACCTAACGAGCTTCGGTTGGTAAGCTGTTATTGTCTAAACAACAGTATCTTGTGGATACATGAAACATATTTGACCAACAAAACCGACGAGACTACGATCCACGATAAAATCGGAATAAAAACTAAAAAAAAATTTGTATAACTGTTTAGACTCGATTTTCTTTCTGATTAACAGAGCGCTAACAAGGTATTGTTCCTTTCTGATTAACCGAGCACTAACAAAGTATTGTTTATGACTTAATCCATAAATCGTCCATAAATCCGAACCAATTGAACCGTCCGCAAACCGTCAGAAACATAGACAACATTACAAAAGAATTACCCATTGAAAAATCTTTGAAAACTTTTTTGTCGTAAAAAAAGTTTCAGGCAACCGACTTATCCGTCCATAAATTTCTGGCCAGGTCGCAACACGTTCACAATTTTTGTGGTCGGCCGCAACCCGTCAGTAAATTTCAAGATGACCACTAAATCCGTTGAAATTTTTCGAAAAAAAAATTAAAAATTAAAAAAACATATACTTAATAATATTAGATATTAATTTTTTTTAGAAATTATAAACTATACACAATTATAATTACAATTTTTACAAACTCGTCGGCGATTGTAAATTATCATAATTGGATTAGTCATCACACGCATCCCAATCAACGGAAGACATTTTTGCCTTCATCATACACATTAACTGTTGATGTTGTTGTACCGATTGTTATTACATCTCGTGCAATGCTTGCTATATTGCATCATTTTATTACACAATTGCTCTTTTGTTTCTTTGGTTTTGCCTTCGGAGGAAGTTGAATGTTGTGATGTCAATTCTCCAAGATCGAAAATGCAATCTTTGTACAATGTAAGTTGCTATAAAATAAATTCTAAATTTAATATTAGAGAATATTTACTTTGAAATTATATCATAAAATTATAAACTTATCTCGAGATAAAACTCGTTGTATTCTTCTTAACATAGAGAGGGTTATAATTTCATCCTCTTACGGTGGAATTTGTTACACCCGTTCTAATGTTATACTCTGAACATCACCATGAACGCATTTTGTTCAAACATCTACCACGAACCATCAGACGTTTTATGCGTGCGCTCGAGCAATTCAGTGAATGATGGTTCAGTGCCTTTCTCTTTCGTCTAAAATAAAATACAAACATATAGCTTTTAAATTCATGGACAAATGGAAGAGAGAAATTCAAAATCCGAATTTATGAGAATAAATAGATGGGGACCGACTGCCATCCGTAATCCGTCCGTATTTATGAACGAAATTTCATGTGTGTGCATAATCTACCTGTGTTTGTGGACAGATGTACACGGTTCGTCCATAATTTCGGATGGTTACGTCTCGGGCTATGCATGGATGGACTTAAATGTCATCCGCAAACTGTCTGCACTTGTTGATAGGTGTAGGATAAAGAAGATAAAAGGTTGTGTTACATGGTGATGATGTGGCGACATTTAATTGAATGTTTCGACTACAACAAGAGATAAGTGTAGGATAAAGAATATAAGAGGTTGTGTTGCATGGTGATGATGTGGTGAAATTTATTTGGCTCTTTAGATTACATGTTTTTTATAAAAGATTGTTCCCACATATTTTTTATTTTCTTATCCTATCTCGTAAAGACGTAATGCATAGGGTAGATACATCACTCGTATTACCCAAATTTTGAATGGAATACAATTTCAAACTACAATATTTATAAATCATGGGTTTAAGTTCGAGCTTTAGTATAGAATACATAAATATAAGAAGCAAATGTAAAAATGATTATTTCATTCATTTTAGAGTTTGATAACAAAATTAACATTAATCATCTTCAGAGTTGGATAATTCTTCTAACAAATCTTGTTTTTCTGAATTAGATTCAAATTCATCTTCATTTTCTACCCCTTCAAGTAATACATCTCTATTTGTTTCAATGTCCTCGATTTCTACATGAGTAAGTTGATGAATTAGTTCCGGAACATCTGAAACAATCTCAGTGGTTTGTTCTTGCATCGCTAGTTATTGGTCTTTTGCATTGTCGATATATTTACCACTTGGAAGTATCTTCATTGTGACCCGCCAATTAAATGATCCTCTAGTCTATGGATATACAATCTAACAAACTTGATCTGCTTGTGACACAAGAATAAAGGCTTGCATTTTTCATATATTCGTGTTCAGTTGAATTCTACACCTAACATGTTTATTCTTGTTCTGCATCTGATTATTGGACTGAACTAATCACATCGGAATAACATCACTTTTGAGCCGACGTAACGTCAAAAATAACAAATGTTGGTATAAGTCATTATAATCTTAATGTTTGACAAGATATGGATAATGGTGTTCTAGAGTAGTAATAAAATATGGATATTCCAATTGCAAAATTTCTGTTAATATCCCGTAAAAATGTGGTTCGTTGGTCGATTCACAATAACTTTCACCTTTCACATATACACCATAGTTCATAGTTTCCTTCAAATTTCCATGTTCGTATGTGTGAACATGGTAACATGTATAAAATACATTAGTCAACTTGTAACTTTCACAAACGGTCCATTAACAATATCTCGCAGCCACAATGGTCCATTATATTGCTAAGTACTTCGTATAAATATATTAAAATATCATTTACTGGCATATTTTCTTATCCATATTGAGTAATCTCTTTCTTTAAGTTCTTGAAGATATGATTCATCGATGTTCACATATGTATTCTTAAATATATCATCAAACATCTTGCAAAATGTTACAAAAATTATGTAAATGTTATAAATATTATATGTATTCAAAATGGAATCTGCTTATATATAGTTATAGTATATTACCTTCCAAAAGGCCTTAGATATTCGCAGTTGAATAAAACATACGTATGTACGATGTGTAGATCTCATTGTGATATCCATACATCTTTTGTCTTACCAATAGTTGACCATTTCAATAAAATATATCTAGAATATTGGGTATTTGATGTGAAAATCTCACGCCACCATCAAAATATATGTCTGTATTCCTATTTTATATTTGAACATGTGGCACGAAGTAGTATGAAGTAAAGAACAATATATCTTCATTCACGTATTGTTCCACAATTGAGTCCTCTATACGAGCTATTTATTTGACTTTTTTTCAAATGAAACATAAATCTCTCAAATGATTACATCCAATGAAATTGAACTATACCTCCTAATATGGCTTTTTGCGGTAGATGAATTGTGAGATCCTCCATAACATCGAAGAATGACGGTGAAAAAATCTTCTCACAGTTAAATAGTATAGTAACTATGTTACCTTCTAGTCTACTAACCACATTCTAACTTAAATTTTTTTCACATAAATCTCGAAAAAGTATGCCAACACTAGCAACATAAATGTGTTAATGAAATAGTTAAAAGTTAATATATTTAAATTACTTTTACATTATTTCAAAGAATCAACCATACATCCAATGGCTTCATGTGTATTTTTGTCTAGGAATTCAGAATAACATATCCGGAAAAATCTTTGTATGAATACATGGAAATCATGCCTTTTTATCCCTAATAACCTTTCTCCTTGGATGTCAACACACCTTACGATATTAAACGCATAGCCATCGTAAAATTTTATATCTTCTTTTAATCATTTCAACAATTTATTTTTGTCCTACTTTCACAATCTAAATATATAAACTAGAGCTTTACCATCATCATTTATATGTAACTCATTCCGTGAGCAATACTCTTTCAAATCCTTGTGCGATTTAATATTATCCTTCAACTTTCCTGTGGCGTTCAACATTGTGTTGATGATATTATCAAAACATTCTTTTATTTGTGCATGATATCAAGATTATGTCAAAGCTTTAGATTTTCCAATACGGTAGATCCCAAAATATGTTTTTATACCAATAATGAGTAGTTCCATAGCTACCAATTCTTTGATGATTCTTTCCTTTACAATCTATACTCCTAGGAATGTCCAAATCGAGAAGTCACTTATATAAAATCTCTTTACCAATCAAAACTGGAGGGGAAAACTTCCGCACAACTATATTTCTTTTAAAAATTTTATTGTTATGTCGTAATATATCATCAGTAGGAAGAAAACCATGATAACAATCAAGCCAATTGGTCCTTCGTCTATGTTTCAAATGAAAATCACATGTTTCGTCCATTCAATACGGACAAGCCAATCGGTCATGTGTTGTCCATCCAGATAACATACCATAAGCTGGAAAATCATTTATTTTCCATATAAGAGCACCTTGTAATATAAAATTATGCCACCTTGACACGTCGTACGCTTGAACACCCTCCCAAAAATCTTTTAAGTATTCAATCAATGGTTGAAGAAATATATCCAAATTTATTTTAGGATGATTAGGCCTGAGAATCCATATTTTTAAGAACAATAATCTTTTTCATGCACATGTATCGTGGTAAATTGTATGGTATCACAATAACTAGCCATACCAAATAATTCCTCCAGACATTCCGAATGGATTAAATCCATCAGTGCAAAGGTCTAAGTAAATATTTTGACTCTTAACTACAAAATAAAGATGTACCTTGTAAAAGTGTTTCCATATCTCACCATTAGAGGGATGACAAATTTCTCCATAAAAAATTTTAAATAATCATATTTGTGTTTCACAAAATACACATCACATAAATCGACATATAAGTGAACGTGATAAAATAAGGATATTTTCCTCCAACCTGAACATTCATGGATCATTCGTGGAGATTTTCTATTATTAGAACCGCATCCCTATCGTCCTCAATCCTCTAAAGTTTTGTGGATTCAAATTCATGCTTGTTTGTTTGAAAAATAAAACCCCTTGAAATCAAAAATTTAAGAGAGACTAAATTTCATATTTGGGTTGTTAAAAAGGTTGACGTTTCCAAATGAATAACCCTACAACATTCTCATCATTTGTTTCAAAAATAACATAGGAGTTGTTAAAAGGATATTGTTTACATGATTACAATACTCAAGCAATGTCAGAGATGTCTATAGGAGTTGGAGAGTTGATCATGGTCGGATCCTCTTAAGAGAAGAGGAAAGGCAAAAAGAAGCTCAACATGACTAAGTGTGGTGTGATCAAACCTGTGACTAAAGAGGGTAAGCCCAAACACTCTCAGGTTAAGTGCTACTTCTGTAAGAAGAATAGACATTGGAAGATAAATTGCAAGGATTATCTTGCAACTCTCAAGGATCAGAAAAAAGTTATAACTTATATATAAAATGTTTTCATGATTTTTAACACTTATTGATTCTTCTATGCGGATATAAGATATTGATGGCTAAGGGTGGTGTGATCAAACATGTGACTAAAGAGGGTAAGCCTAAACACTTTCAGGTTGAGTGTTTCTTCTGTAAGAAGAATAGACATTGGAAGATAAATTGCAAAGATTATCTTGCAACTCTCAAGGATCAGAAAAAAGTTATAACTTACATATAAAATGTTTTTATGATTTTTAACACTTATTGATTCTTCTATGCGGATATAAGATATTGATAGTAGTTTAACATATACAATATGTTGTAGGGGTTGAACTCAATAAAAGATTGATAAAACGGAGAATCCAACCAACAAGTAGAAAATGGTGCTACGTTTCGACATTAGTTCTAGGAATTACTTGTCTTTGTATGCCAACGTTCAAGACGTTATTACCAGAAAAATGTTTATTATGGTGAGAATTTTTTCCAATCATAATGCTTATTTCAATGTTAGATAGATAGGATTTCTGAACAATCTTCGATAATAACATTTGTTCTTTTTTATGGTGATGAATTATTTATGAATGGTTACTTGCAACACGATGTTTATGTCTTACTTGCTGTCAATGCAATTTGATTAATATTCATATTTCCAGTCAAATAGAAAGAAAGATTATAAGTTGAATCAAAATTGCTTTAGGCGTCGTAGACTTGGTCTCATCGACAACAAAATAATCAACTTATTGCATAAACAAGGCTGTCTTGGCCAATATGATTATGATTCATATAAAACTTGTGATTCTTTTCTCTGAGCGAAGATGGCCAAAACTATTTTTACGGGAATCAGACAAAGAGCAATTGGACTTCTAGAACTCATACATTATGATGTTATGGATCCATAAAACTTCAGGCTGGAGGAGAATATCCTTATTTCATCACGTTCACTAATAATATGTCGGGATATATGATTGTGTATCTTTTGAAACAGAAATCTGATTATTACAAATATTTAAGTGATTTCGTATTGAGGTTGACATACAAACGGGAAAAAACATAAAAGTGTTGAGATCTAGCCTTAAAGGAGAATCTCAAATTCATGATTTCTTGACTGTCTAAGACACAGTAAGATTTTGTTTTCGTGGACCTTTCCAAGAACACAAAAACATAATAGTGCTTCAAAAAGAATAAGTTGATCGTTGTTAAATATGGAAAGATCCATTATATGGGATTTATTGATCTTCCAATAAACCTTTGTGGATAAGGTTAAAATTATTTACCTAGTGTTGAGTAAAGTACCCACTAAATATATATCTAAGATATTATATTAGATATGAAAAGGAGGTAAGTCGAACCTGAAACACAAGCGTGGCATTGTTCGACTTTTGTTATGATAGTGCAATTGAACAAGCTCGACGTAAAGTCTGATAACTATTGTTTTGTAGGATATCCCAATGATACTATGAGATATTGTCTTTATCACCCTTTTAATTATAAAATATTTATGTGCAACCTTGTTTTTAAAGGGAATTCGTTATTGAAGGAAATATGGTGAAAAATAATTCTTTATGAAATTCTAGAGTCTATCGAACCGTTACAAGCTCATGAGTAATCCTTCTCGGACATATTGAAGTTGATTACAAGAGTTTTTTCTTCAATAGTTGAAGATAAAGGATAGCTTGTCAAACTTGTTCAAGACCCTGTTACCTAACAAATTTTGGTTTAAAAATATTGTACCTTATTGATTATAGGATCATTAATAGTGATGCGAACATATCAATATATTAATTGCATATAAATTATTATATATATTTTACTAAATTATGTATGTGGATGATACACATGGATGTATTGTCATTGAACTAACTAAAGTGAAAATTTATAATGGTAAAATTACCATTTATCTCTCAATAGGTTTTAGCAGAAGCCACTAAGCATTAGTTATCCTTTTACTTGAGGTTAATAATATATTGACAATTATTTTCATTATTTGATTTCAAACATCCAGTGGTTTAGAGCGTTTGTTGAAAGGATATTGGAAGTGATTAAATGCTTGCACAATTGATGTTTCATAAAGATGAAATTCTTCAACTCTTGATAAAATCGATCATAGTAATTGATCAAGTCTTTGAAAAAACTAGTTGAATGATGAAATAAATGAGTTTCTTCAAATCATTCGCCAATGAGTTATAATTGACATGAAACATAGTTAATAATCTAGTATGGTTTTATAGTCAAACCATATCCCAGAATTATCGAAAGAATGGAGATATGAAAGAAAATACTACATTATTTCTTACTTAAGTTCTACATAGTAAGTATGTTACTTAATGTTATTTGGTCATTAAAGAGTGTTGATAGAGACAATCTCAATTAGTTAATTAGTTAGACTAACTCACTATGAGTTTAATGTTGAATCTTTAAAGTCACACACTTGTAAGTGATTCTTTCTTTCCGAATGATTGTTTGACAAACTATATGAAACTCATTTATATTTTTTGTTAGCTTCGAAAATATAACTATATAAGAATTAATCCAATGAGAATGGATACATCTATAAGTTTCTCATATGAGATGCATAATTGTGTATGTACGAGAATATATATATATATATATGTGTGTGTGTTAAGATAGTTATAAATGAAATCTTGTAGAAGATAGACTACTGAATCGATATTTAAGAAATCAGACGATATCAAACAGTTATGTTATTTACTTGTCAATCTTTAAGTACACTTGTTGGTTTCTATAATGTACTAAAGACCTCCACGGATAACTCCCCCTGAGTTAGACGTGTAAATACAATCACACTGTTTTCACTCACCACCCAAGTATCCAATTAGGTACACCTAAAAACCTTGAACTCCCCTGTTCACTGTTTTCTGTACCTCACTGATACTCAACAATTAAGTACACCCAAAACCTGAACTCACTTGTTCTATATTTTTTGTGTACTTGGATAATCTCTCCAGATTC
>CM071860.1:21950245-21982253 GCA_036759665.1 Gynandropsis gynandra
ACACTGGGACAGTCCGATTTAAAGTGCCCATAACCTTTACATTCATGACATTGTGAACTGGATTTGTTTTCCTTTCTAAATCCAGCATCTTCAGTTGATATTTTTTTTGTTCCAGACTTTCTCTTCATAAATTTTCCAAATTTTCTGGTTAGTAATACGATGTTTTCTTCAAGATTATCTAACCTGGTGTTTTCTGAGACAGCTTGTAACACAACTCCTTTGCTTCCCTCTTTGGTTGTATCTCCTTGTTCTAGTTGCAATTCCAGTTCATACGCTGCTAAGATCCCTACTATTTCTTTAAAACTGGTTGTGTCAGTGTTCAAGGACATATTCATGGCTACTTTCTGAGCGTGGAACTTCTTTGGGAGACATCTTAATAATTTCTTGACGAGTTTCTTGTCATCTAGATTTTGTCCCAATACGCTTACTTCGTTGGCAATTGCATTCATTTGTCCACTGAATTCCTTTACACTTTCGTATTCTCCCATTTCCAGTTTTTCAAACTGGTGCTCCAACATATCTAGCCGTGTCCTCTTCACACTTGTTGTACCTTCATGAATGGTTTCTAACGTGTCCCATGCCTCCTTAGCTGATTCACACCCTTGAATCTGTTTGAATTCATTTATGTCAACTGAAGAGAAAATAGCTGTTAAGGCTTTAGCGTTAAACGTCGAACTTCTCTTTTCGCTAGGTGTCCACTGGTCTGATGGTTTTTCTTTTTCTTTTCCATTTTCATCAATCACAGTAGGTGGTGTCCATCCATTTTTTACAGCATTCCAGGCATCTTCATCAATTCCTCGAATACTTGCTCGCATCTTTACTTTCCAGTATCCATAATTTGTTGAATCTAGCATAACTGGTTTACCAAACGAATACATGTCTCTCGGTCCTTCCATTCTAGTCTTCTTCTTGGATCTCCAACCAGTTTTTAGATTTTACTCTAAATTTTGGTTGCCTTGCTCTGATACCAATTGAAATCTTGTAGAAGATAGACTACTGAATCGATGTTTAAGAAATCAGACGATATCAAACAGTTATGTTATTTACTTGTCAATCTTTAAGTACACTTGTTGGTTTTTACAATGTACTAAAGACCTCCACGGATAACTCCCCCTGAGTTAGACGTGTAAATACAATCACACTGTTTTCACTCACCACCCAAGTATCCAATTAGGTACACCTAAAAACCTTGTACTCCCTTGTTCACTGTTTTCTGTACCTCACTGATATTCAACAATTAAGTACACCCAAAACCTGAACTCACTTGTTCTATATTTTTTGTGTACTTGGATAATCTCTCCAGATTCATTGATCATTCATCTTCATTTCAGATCAACTTATCTGCCCTTTCTCTCGGCTCAGCAACCACCCACGGTTATTCCGCCGCGCCGTCATGCTGAATTGTCTTCAGCTTTGAATCCGGTCGATTCTCTCGGTTCCACAATCTTCTCCTCGATCTTCTCGTTGACTTGCTCCAGTCTCCTTTAATTTGAAATCACTTCCCTTTGATTTCTCAACTACCTGAAACAACCAAATAGCTACGATCCGATTTTTACTGCATTCACAATAAAAGAGATTATCATTTGAGCTAATGGGAGATTGTTGCAAAGTTTAATACCCTAAATATAATTATCTTATAATTATGGATAAGTTTACAGATAATTAAAATCTTATTAATAGATGTTATAATTAGGTTAACTCGTTTAGCCACAAACAGACCATTAATTCAAAATAGTTCCGGAGAAAAAAGTCGTAGTGAGAAATACTAATAGAGAAAAAGTTTCTCATAGGAGAAGAGAGAAACCGAGTTCTCAAAGATTTCGACCCGCGTCGAAGGTTGACGTGTAGAACAATTTTAGTAGATCTCTGGTGAATGTTTCGTGTTGTTGATGAATCCCAATAGATTTGATCTATGAATTGTTTGTTTAGTGAAATAAATTGAAATTGGATAAAAATGGGAGATTGCAATTTGAATTGTTAAAATATATTTTTGTTTGAGTATAGAAATCATACACATTGTACATTATTTGTTCTGTTCTAGATTGAGAAACGTATCGGAGATCATTGTTCTGAGACATTGGTGTAAGCTCTGTGTTTTGGTGATTTGAAGATCTAGGCATGTTCTTGCAAAAAAGAGTATTTTGTCAGTGAAATGATAGGCTTTTTTGGAACAAACGAGACAAGTGCTTGGTATCCACGGCTACTGCTACATCGATCCCTCACACTCAGAATCCACAGGACATAAGACGTATCCGATCCCACACGAAACCCTCGGATCCGAGTCAAGATACCCTATGGTTTTCTGTCCACCTGACAGATCCATTTTGCACACAAACTATAGATTTATCTTTATGTTTATGCTTTAAACTGCAGGTAAAACAGCAACAGAACTCTCTGAATTTGATAAATCAACTAACAAACATAAGCATATCCTGTAAGTTGGACTTTTAATATGCTCAAACCAGAGCACTTCTTTTGCAGTGCTTTATGAATCTTGGTTTCCTCGGGCATCTTCAGTTTTGTCCTAAGTTGCAGGACACATAGGCAAATTATTCAAGGGATACATTCATAGATAACAGAAGGTGACGTTCTTGGCTTGTGTATGTGTCTCTGAGCTTCAGTTTTGGTGTTGAAACGGATCAAAGAACAATGCAGGAGTGCACACAAGTGAACTTCGCCCTGCAATTCCGGAACCCGAAAATCCGGTGGGCAATTTGATGTTGACTTTGTTTCATCGCCCCTTCACCCTCCAGTTAAAGGTTAATTTGTCTTAAAACGAATAGGAGTTTGTTGGGGACTTATACAATATGGAAAACGACTTTAGAGAAGAGGAATAAGTGATATTTTGCTGGAGAAAGTAATGGAAACGTTGCCCAACTTATTCAAGAATGGAAAACTCATGAAAAGGCAAAATCAGTGGCTGTTGCAACAAAAGGAGAAGAACTAACGGCCAGAAGGAAAAGAGAGGAGATAAGGAAAGAAAAGAAGAAGGAAAAGGAAGAACAAGAGCTAGGGGTCGGAGGGAGCTTGAGTTAGAGAGTTAGTTTTGAGTTCTTGATCGAGGAGAGAGAGTAGAGAGAAAAATGAGATTCTTGCAAAGGAGACATACAAGGAGCATTGGAGATATACCCAAGACTTCGGTTACGTTTTGTTTTCATGTTCCTTAGACTTTCTACTTCAATTATGTTTGTTTACGGACGCATGAGCGAGTAGTTTGTTTTGTTCTAGGAGAAGGGATTAGCCCATGGCTATCCCAGAACCACTTTGATCTGTTTTTGAATGCATCTTTCCGTTTTCGTTTATCTATTCTTTATCTGAGTGCTTCATTGACTTGTGTTTGTGATGACCACGTAGATGCATGTTTATGGGTTTAGTTCAAGGTAGGGGTGGGCACTCGTGGGTACCCGCAAGAATCTCATTACCCGCACCCGAGCCCATCCCGCACGGGTAACTAGTTTTAATACCCGTACTCGTAACCGCAAGATACGAGTACCCGCTATTCGGGTACCCGCAAAAACCCACCAATATTTTTAAAACCCGCGGGTACCCGTCCCGCATAAAAAATCTCAAAATTCAATAATAACATTACCATATTTTAAAAATTACAAACATAACAAAAAAAAAACATCTCTAAAAAATTACAAAGCATAACAAACAACATAATCTTAACATAATCTTGTAACTTCAACTGGTTTTGTTCTTCGATTTTCAACTGGTTTTGTTCCTGGATTGGGAAGAGTTGTGACTGGATTTGTTCCTGGATTGGGAAGAGTTTTGTGACTGGATTTGTAAACATCTGTAACTATAAACCAAAAATAGGTGAATATGCGTATACATCACAGATAAACTAAACATCCAACCTGATGAGCAAGGCACAGATAAACCAAAATTAACTGTAACCCAAAGTTTCAATCAGATAAATCCATCACAGATAAACTAAACATCCAACCTGATGAGCAGGGCACGACGAGAATTGGCAGTCCAGGAGGTCCCGGAGGACGATTAGACACGGTGAAAAAGCTCAAGAGGTAATGAAGAAGAAAGAGAGATAGAATGCAAATGAAGAAGAGGTACAAGTATGGTGACCGGTCCAAACTCATGGTTGAAATGATTTGTTGAAAAGCTTGTGTTTGGATCACATAAAAGATGGGTTTGTGTTAGACAAATTGCACGATATATATATATATATGTACATATGTATGTATGTATGTGTCTGTGTGTGTGACGGTAATGATACGATTATTTGAAAGCTATTTGTATGTAAAATGCTCTTATTTTTCTTGTCCTGTTTCAGTGCAGGATCTAAGAGTTCAGGATTCTTGAGTGATAGAGACTTTGCCACTACAGTTTCCATCTTATGGTAGACCAAATATAATTAAACTATAAATTTATCGTGGCGACTTTGAATTTGAATGGTTAAAATACTCGGAATGAAAATACTTTGCAGTTTTTCACTACAGTAAGAATCTTGGTGCGTACCTTATGTTAATAATTATTAATAAAGGTAGTCATATCGTTTAGCGTTAATTAAATATGTGAAATCAAAATCAATAAATGAAGATAAGAAATCTTTGCTTACTTTATTAAACACATTACTGATTATATTTATAATGATTATAATTAACAACTTAACTAAAATTAAGATTTTAGTAAAGATAATAACAAAATTTTGAAAATATAGGATATACCCTGATACCCTCAAATTGTGTGTATAAATCAAGAATGTCCAACCACATCACAAACAACATGACAATTACTCTCGATGTGCTTTATCCGTTTATGAAATACTAGATTAGTTGTGATATGTAATGTCGTGTTACTGTCGTAAGCGAGATGAATTGATTGTGCATGATTAAAACCAAGATGTTGAAGTAAAGTCTTAAGCCATACTAGTTCGCACGTAGTCAATGGTCATAGAGCAATATTCAACCTCAACACAAGATCGAGAGACAATATCTTGCTTCTTCGTTTTTCTAGATATTGGAGAGAAACGAAGTAGAATAAACCAACACGTTAAAGATCGACGAGTTAACTTACAACCTACCCAATCAGAAACACACCAAGCAAAAAGTTGTAAGGTAGAATCTGATCGAAGGACAATGCCTTGTCCAGATTGCTTTTAAGATATCGAACAACTCGAAGTGTCGCATCTCAATGTTCTTTGCCTTGGAACTGCATGAATTGTGAGAGGATATGCGCCGAATATGACAATTTCAGATGTATAAATGCCAAATATATTTATCGACCTACCAAACAAATATAAGGTAAAGGATCATCAAAACAATAAGATGATGATTCTGATCGAGTGAAGAACCAATAGGTTTTGAACCAAGTAAACCAGTTCCGAGATGATATCCAACACATATTTTCGTTAATATAGATAAATTCCTTCAGAATTTCGAGCAACTTTGATACCTAAAAAATAATTTAGAATATCAAGGTCTTTCATATGAAAGCAACTACCAAGATAATCCGTAAACTCAATAATAACAACTTATGAGTTTCCCACAATAATTAATTCATCCACATAGACAAACACATGTCGAAAAATGCCACCTGAAGAGTACATGAAAAGAGAATGATATGAAGGTGAAGATTGGAACCCATAGCTTTTCAAAGAACTTCCAAACTTTTCAAACCAACAACGTGGTGTCTGTTTCAAACCATACAATGATTTTCATAAACGAAAAACAAACGACGAATTTGATGGAGAAAAACTAGGTGGAGGTTTCATGTAAATGTCTTCGTTTAAATCAACATGTATGAAAGCATTATGTACATCCATTTGATGTACCTCCCAATGGCGAATAGATGCCAGAGCTAGAAATAACTGCACCATTACCATTTTTGCCACAAGAGCGAAAGTATCCTCATAATCGATCCTCTCGACTTGACTATTTTCCAAAACAACCAAATGAGCCTTGTAGCATTCAATAGATCCATCAGAACAGTACTTGATTTTGTAGACCCATTTTCTTCTAACAGCTTTCTTCCCATGAGGTATACTTTCAAGAGTCCAACTACGATTTTGTTCGAGAGCATCAATTTGAGCGGACATTATTATCGTCCAAGTAGCATCAGTCAAAGCTTCGTGATATGAACGAGGTTCTCATACAACAGTTATAAATGCTAGTAAATACGATGAGATTCTGAAAACTTTGTACAATACACAAAATCAGAAATCGGATATAAAATCACGTAATTTTGTAGACAAAATCTTTGTGCGTTGTCTTTGTCCTAGTTTAGTGGAATCCTCAACAGAAACCATTGTATCGTCATGATCGTCAGGAGAAACTCTGTGACAATAGATATGGAAGAATCAAAGGTTATTGAAGGCAAAGTCTCATCAGAAATAGGCCATGTCCATTCTAAGTCCGAAAGAAGGGAAGAAACATGACATGGGGAGTCACTATGATTACAGAAAGGAAATTCATTCTTAGAGAAAATGACGTCATGGGAACTTTATCGCCATGTGTTTGTTGATTATGAACATAAAGATAACCAACAAAGATGCAACGATTACTTCTATTTGCAAATTTATCGCCATGTGTTTGTTTATTATAAACATAACACAAGGATCTAAACGCACGTAAATCTGCATAGGATCAGGCTGAACCGTAGAGAATATCATATGGTGTTTGACTATTAAGAAGAGGAGATGGAGTTCTGTTCATAAGATAGACAGCAATTTGTTTGGATTTTCTCATTATTTCTTCTTTCGACAAGACTGAAATCATCGAAGGTTCGATAATTCAACGTCGAATGATTTCTCCTTATGATTTGACTCTTGGTTTAAATTTGTCTCATCTATTTTTTCGAGGAGATAATTATGATGAATAGAAAATTAATATTCATCATGCTTTAAAATCTCCTAAGAAGTTTGGCTTCATTGATGGCAATATTGCAAAGTTTGTTTCTAATTCACCTAATTTTTAGGATTGGGAAAAAATAATTCTTTGTTTGTGGAATGGTTGATAAACACTCTCGAATCGAAGCTTCGTTTGGATGTTCATCACCACGAAGAAGCTTTTGACCATTGGGATCATTTACATAATCGATTCTTCATTAAGAATGGTCTTCAAATCCAACGTCTTCAAGCAGAATTGACCAATTGTACACAAAAAGGATTGACCATTGATGCTTATTAAGGCATGCCTTGTCATATATGAAAGGATTTTTTGAATTCTCGGCCATTGTGTATATGCAAGTCTGGAAAATGCACTTGTGAATTGACATCCAAGATCTAACAAGATCATAATGAGGATAGAGTACACGATATTCTTATGGATTTTGATGAAGTCACGTTTGGGGTTGTTCGCTCGAATTTGTTATCTTGAGATCATTTGCCTATCAGGTTGTGTTACAAGACAATAGTTTTCATTAAATTTCATGATATTTTGATCATCGCACCATTGTTATGTATTTTACAATCAAAATCTATTCATCTCGTATTTTTGCAGAAGAGAAAGCCAAGTTTTAGTGCTTCAATTGTGGTCAAAGGGGACATGCCTTCGGACTCGTGTTTTTAGATTTTTATTTTTTCCAGATTTGATGTGATGATAGGCCGTGTAATCAGATGAGTTGGATCTTGATGAAGCCAATGTTCTAGTTAATCTGTTCATGTCAATATTGCATAGACCATACTTCACTTACCTAATGCATATACGGCTTCCTATGATCTATCACGTACTAATAGATAGTCTGTCTCAGAGGTTTCTGAGTAACAATCACTACAAAAAAAACATGCAATTTCCTTCGGCCATATTTGTTGAAAATGGCTAATGATCTTTTCCAATGGATTTCGGACCATTGGGAAACGATCGTTGGAAAATCATGTATGTTGAAATTTGAAATGAAATTTCAAAGAATAAAATTTGTTGAGAATTATCAAGGGAATGAAGCTACAACGACTGCATGTTACAAAGTTTTCACGGGATGCCTTGAAATAAATTTTTTCCTTTTGTGAAGGACTAAAATCGTCGGGAGATGAACCGATCACTTGTGATTACTATGTGATCGTCTCTGTTATAGCTTTCACCGTCCGCTCTGTCCGGGGTCAACAAGTTCACGTTTGTCGACCTTTTCTCTGACGGATGGCATAAATCCATGTACGTCTACTTTCCAATGGGCATCCGTTGGAAATTACAACGGATGCCTGTTGGAAGACATCGTTCCAATGTAACGAGGGTACTAGGCGGAGCATAGCCATCATGACCATTTCCAATCAACGAGCATTAGTTGGAAATTGTTATTCATTTTAACGAGTATCTCTTGGCAGATTCAAGCGTATCAATGGGCATCCGTTGGAACTTCTCTATGGATGTCCCCTGCAAATTGAAAAACTGTGAAATTTTTCTAAGTGTCAAACATAAATAAAAGATTCAAGGAGTGGTCGTTTCGTTTGCCAACGGATGCCCGTTGAAAATGGAATATATTATATAAAAAATTACAAAAGTTTGATCTTACAATTACACACTTCACATTTCTTCTTGATTTGATTCTACGGTTGGCGAGTCGTTCTTCAATTGTGCATGAAATTCATCGTCATGTTCATCTTTTGCATCTTCCGATTCAACGACTTCATAATCGCATATATATTCTCTATCTACGCTAATTCTTGTGAGAATCTCTTCCATATTGTGTATATCAATTAACCCTATGGGTTCAGGGTGATCAGTTTGCATCATATCTTCTTTTTATTCTGAGCTTATAACTTCCTGCGATTTAATTTTAATCACGGTCCACCCTTGACATTTAACAAGCATTATCTTCAATACAACAAGACCAAGATATTTCACCTGTAGGATTTGGTGCAAAATGTGGCAGAAATTATCATCCTCTATTTCACAATTAAGCAAACACAATAATTGAACGTGTTTCTATGTTTTCTATGCTCGTAAGTGTAGAATGTGTATCTCCGACTAAACATAATTGGCCAAGACAATACATTTTTTGCTAGACCATTAGCCAAATCTCTTAACCATGTAGGATGCTTTTCATTGAAACCCTTGACCTGTAAAATGTAAAAATGAATGATTACTTATAACATAAATTATTTTACGTATATATATATATATATGAAAATTACATAATTTCTTAACCACAAGGCATAATTTTTGAACTTTTATTTTGGTGATTTCATCTGCATATAGATGAGGATATGTACTCATTATTGCTTCATCAAAGATCTTGTAATAAACGCATGTTAGCACATATATATAAATTTATAAATAATTGTAAATTAAAATATCGATTGTCAGCATTTTGTACATTTCGAAAGGTAATAGCTCTTGAAAATTTAATAATATATATTTATTAGTAAGGTTTTGGTGAGAACATTATTTACTGATGAGCAACTCAATAAGTATTTATTTTTGTATGTGAGTTTTATTTTAATGTATTTAGTGTTTGATTTGATAATTTAATACTTTGCTTCATTTTTTATGAATTGACGACGCTAATAGATTCATCGATGAAACCAAATATAGATGACTTATGTGGAAATGAATATGAAGATTTGGTATTTTGTTTTAATTATTTTGTGTTTTTGTATGATTTTAAATTTTACTTATGAATTGTATTTGATAATTATCAGTTTTGCAATTGACCTTTTTACATTTTTTAAATTTAAGTTCGGATATGAATATAAATATTCGAATTACGAATATTTGAATTTACGAATACAAATATTCGAATTTACGAATATCTGAAATTTACGAATACGAATAATAAATTAAAATATTCGTCGAATACAACTACAAATAATATAAAATACATATATTTGTTATTTGGTCGTAACTAACTACAATGGATGAGGACAATTAGGAAAAATAGTAACTTGCAATGGAAATTGATATTTGTAAATGGTGCCTCTCTGTTATTGTCTTTATCAATAATGACCTGCTTATTTTTATGGCCGAGGAAGGAATCTGTGGTCTCGTCTCAAATAATAGTGTGGCTAAAGTGTCGTCTAGGTAAGTTTATGCAAGAATTCTAATTGTGATACGCCCTGGCTCGCCCTCTAAGGCTTTTTCCTGCTCAAAAAAGGGTCTCGAAGATGCTTCACCTAAGAATTTATGTAAGTATAATTTTCAAGGTCTCGATATTATTGATTGTAACTTTTGGGTTTGATATTAGTTTTTTTTTATTGTTTCTCCTTTTTGTGTTTCTGTATTAATGGCATAATCTGAAAAATGTAAGTTGGTTGACAAAAAAAGTAACTAATAACAAAGAGAGAAGTCCACTTTTAGTATCATAAAATTTTCTTGTTTTTCTATCTAGTTGTATTAGTTTTTTAATCAACTTTAGTTGGAATTAATATTTACATTAAACTATATTATATTTATAATTGTTTGGTTATGATATTATTGTAATATATATTTTACTTCAAAATAAATAAAAAAAAATAAATCACATTCACATGATGCAAGTGATTTAGTTGCCTTGTCTAGAGTTTTAGTTGCGATTGTCCGAACAAATTCCTCAGACCAAAGATGATTCTTCTTCTTATTCCCTGAATAACATCGTGTCTGAAGAAATTGTTCATGACGTGGGATTTGTTCCTCTGGGTTCTCTCCTTCGTCGTCAGCTTGGCCCTCATCGCTTCCGTCTTCTATCAAGTAACCTTTTTTCTCATCTTTCAATTCATTTTCAGCCCTCGTCAGCTGAGCTGGAATCGAAATTTCGGGATTTTCGTAGGTTGCCTGAAACCCTAGATTTTCAACTCTGCAATGTTTACAAACCCTGGTTTTTGCTCGCGTAATTAAACGTGTTTCAGTGGATGATAGATGGAATTGGGCCAATGGGTTGTCAAGAATTTACAAAGTTTCAGTTGACGTTTAGAGATCTTTGTCCTCGTTTTGAGCTTATGTTTTGAGTTCCTGCAAAGCAACCTTTCCTTATAATATTAGTATGCTGCCTATGGCTATGTGAGATTATATCACCAATATTATAATATAATGATTTCTAGAGTGGGTGGTAGACGAATTGATGAAAGAGATGCACAAACAACATGTTTACATGGTGTGCCTTTCCCGAGTATCTATCCTACTCAGTTGAATGCGATAGGCTTAAACTCAGTTTCCTTCTTTGGTGATTCTCAGATTATCTGTTTGACGGATTTGGAAGCTGATTACATGAATCCTTTCGAGACAGCATCACGCGTCAACCAGTTGATACTCCCCGAGTTTGTCCTTCAAGCTGTACTATCCAGTCTCTTTCTGGTCACATGGCATTGGGTCTTTTTTCTTGTGGCTGTGCCTGTTACATGTTATCACGCATTGTTGTAAGTATCTCTATTCATATAACAGCATTTATTCTTTCTATAGTTTCTTACTTCTGTGGATGTATAACCATGAATGATGTATAATTGATGGGTTGTTTTTGTAAGCAAGATTATAGCGATTTATTGTTTGTGGAGAGATTCGTTTCTCTATTTGTTTTTGGATTTGGTTGAGGACTAAAGTGAAGATCAATTAACCTAGCTCATTGGCAACATTTCTGAATGAACATTGTATAACATGGTGATGCAAATAGCTCTGAACTTCGGGTGGGTATTTTTCAATGGTTATAGTCAATACATGCTGGTTAATGTTTTCAGATATATTGACCGACGGCATCTCATCGATGTCACTGAAGTGTTCAGAGGTCTTAGCTTTGAGAAGAAGCTTCGGTTTTTCAAGCTCGGCTTCTACTTAGCTCTCTTCCTAATGGTTGTCTTCAGGTGAATTACTAATACCCCTTTCAGCTTACTTTAAGATCAATCCTTAACCTTTATCGTAAATTAGTCCTTTGGTAGAACCGTTATCTTCAGTTCACCAAAACAAGAATTACAAGCTGAGGTCTTTGATTTACAAGTGTTGCTTAACAATTTTTCCCTCTCCTTACACCAATTTGAGATTTACAAACTGAATACTCTTCTTTCCTAAAAGCAGTAAAAGCTATTTATAACACTTCTACAGATTGTAATTCTCTGCTACTCGCTTACAAGAATCACAACAGAATACTAACCAACTTCGAACTGTCAAAATGATACAGACATAAATTTCAACCAAAAAAGTTACAGACTCAATCCTACATGTCTCTGAATTCTATCATTTTATGCTCTTTGCTGTAGCTTTCCTTTTCTGATATAAACCTGAAACAATTTTTGTTCGTCCGAGGTTGCTGACTTTGTATTCACAGGCTCACTCTATCCGCAGTCTACAGCTTCACCAAGGACGAAGATATGCTTCACTTATTCTGATTCATGTGCTCTGCTTTAACCCTTTGCTCATCATTCTGTAGATGATCTTGGGGTCATGCTTTTGACCTCTTGATTGCCACCAATCAAGTCTCTCTTGGAGCTAATGTACTGTTTGCCTTTTTATTTATGTTTTGTTAACATGAGATGTGATCAAACCAAAAGGGTATCCTATGGAAGCGTGCTAATTTGTTTATGAATTTCCTAATGAATATTTCTCTTTATGTTTTAATCTTGTGAGAAATATTAAGTCTGCATTGGTTATCTTGTGGAGAAGGTATGGTGGTGCAATGACTACAATATTTGTTATCCACTTTATTTAAGTTATACTTTCTATATATTTTTCTATATTTTCAATATAAGTATCTTCAATTATAGATTCTACTTTTAATACCTAAAATTTTATTATTTTACGTATACATATAATTTGTGTATTGAAATGATGATTGAAAGGTCACATATTAAAATACAGAAATATACAGGATAAGGTATTTTTATGAATTCTGTTTCGTAAGAAAATTTTAATATATAATTTTTATTTCGCAATTTGTCAATTTCATCAAGAAGAATTGGTTATTTTCTCGGATAGAGATTTATTATATTTTAAATTCTGTTTTATTCAGATATTTTAGAATTTTTATCAATTGATTCTTACTGTTAAATTGTAAATGTCATGGGTCATATCCCATATAGTTTTTATTATTAAATATTAAAGAATCTTATAGACATTTTCCTTAGCTTGTAAAATCATATAAAAAGCATTAATCCTCCCCTATCTCCTTTATTTACCATTTCTCTTATTTCCTCTCTCTCTATCCACCCTCACCGTAAGAAGGCATGTATATATATATATATATATATAATACTTTATTATTTATACTTTATAATATACATAAATATTTACTTTAATTAACCTATTACTATATATATATAATATAATATATGCATATGTATATATATATATTATAATATTATATATATTGTATTATATATATATGATATACTAATATTATACATAATATATATGTTTTATATTTTAATATAATTAGACATATATCAAATTAATAATTAATTTTTCGACACGTTATCAGCGCGAGCGTTCTAATTAGTTAAGAAAAATATTATATGTTACATATATTATTTTTAATTTCAATTTTTTACGATAACGATTTCCAATCGATTTTGGTTTCGATTTGGATTCGATTTTCAAATAAAAACAATTATATATAGACCACGTGGAATATATATCCCGGGCATAGTATATATTATACTATATGATTCTACGGGCTCAACCACCAATCAATAATATTAATAGTTTATGAATATTTATCTGTTATTTATTCTTGTTATAAGGATGGCTATGCCACCATTTTTTACGTCATATTTTATTTTATGTGGAGGATGAAATCTTATAATTTATTTAACTTATTGTTGTTATATGGATGGCTGAGCCACCAATTTTTTTATTATATTTTATTTTTGTTAATTATTTTATTTACTTATGTGGAGGATGAAAAAAATTTCACCCCATAATTTATTTAAATTATGTTTTTATTTATTTAATTGTTAATTGGCTAAATAAATCTAAAAATAAATTATCTATAAATATAAACGGACATAACACATTAATTGTTATATAATAATTTATTTAATTTTGTTTTTCAATGTCATAACTTATATTTGTTTATTTTTTCTCTTCAATGATAACAGATTTTCATGTCGAATTTGGTGAATCTCAAAATTACAGCACTAGATGCCTCTGGAAAAAATTATATGACGTGGGCATTTGATGCTAAAATGCATCTACAAGGCAAAAAGCTTATTGCCACGATCGATAAAAATAATAATTCCTCAGAAGAGGAAAAGGCAAAAGTCATGATATTTTTGCGTCATCATATTGCCGATGGATTAAAAAATGAGTATCAAACAAAAGAAGATCCCGTAGATCTGTGGGAATCTCTTAATGATCGATTTGATCACAAAAAATATGTAATACTCCCAAAGGCAAAGAACGATTGGTTGAATCTAAGATTCCAGGATTATAAATCCGTCGATGAATATCATTCTGCAATGTTCGAATCTCCAGGATTGAATTATGTGGAGAAAAAATAAGTGATTATGATAAGCTGGAAAAAACATTATCGACGTTCCATGCTGATAATGTAATTTTACAACAACAATATCACACGAAGGATTTTAAGACCTATCGCGAATTGTTACAGCTTCTCCTCGTTGCAGAACAACAGAACGAGCTATTAATGAAAAATCATCATGCTCGTCCCTCTAGTTCTACACCATTTTATGAAACAAATGATTATAACCATTGGCATGGCCGTGGGCGTGGATATATACGTGGTCGTGGTCGAGGCCGTGGACGTGGTCGCTGTCGTGGAAATGGATATGGTAGAGGAAGAGGTCGGAGTAATCCACCAAATAATTTCCGTCATGGAGAAAATAAAAGGAAAGATAATCGAGTGAATGAAAATGAAAACGTGACTAAAAGGCGAAAAGATACAATATGTCATCGATGTGGTATGAATGGATATTGGTCCCAAGTATGCCGAACACCAAGACATTTTGTTGATTTATACCAGAAGTCGCTGACAGATAAATGCAAAAATGTTCAAACGAATTTTGTCTCAGATGATCTCGATGATCTCCTGGATAACGACAAGGTTGGAATGCACCTTGACATTGCGGGTATCAACCTGATAATGAAGATGAGAAAAGAGAATGAGATTTTGACATGGATTTCTTTGTTATCATTATCTCGTTTTTAAGATTTAGCTTGTTATTTTTGAATGTATTTTTCCTTTCGCTATTTAGTTTTTAAAAGTTTTATTAGATTATCTTTTGTTGTAATATTTTGTTACATTGTTATATATCATATCCGAAGTTTGCTTCATATTTTCAGGTTCATCTATATCTTTATCGGATCAAAGTAATACAAAATATGTCACGATCAAACATCAATGATGGAGACATATGTCTAGCCGATTGTGCTACGACACATACAATATTGAAAGATAGAAAATATTTCTCCAAGTTGAGAATACATGAATCCAATGTCAATACAATATCTGGAAATGCAAAAATAATTAAGGGATGTGGAGAAGCAAATTTTATAATGTTTGGATGGACAAAATTTATCATACAAGATGCATTATTCTCTCCACAATCCCAAAGAAACTTATTAAGTTTCAAAGATATTCGCCAAAATGGCTATCATGTTGAGACCATGAATGATGAAAATCGTGAATATCTTTATATCACGACAATGGTTTCTAAAAAGAAACATATTGTGGAAATTTTACCAGCTTTATCCTCTGGACTATATTTCACAAAGATAAGAATGGTGGAAACATATGCCATTTTACATGTTGTTGCACTAATTCAAATAAGACCAAGTGCTTATCATAAATATTCTCCATTTCAATTATCAAATGGCCAAGAACCAAATATATCTCATCTTCGAGTATTTGGTTGTGCTGTATATGTTCCAATTGCTCCACCGCAACGAACAAAAATGAGCCCACAATGCAGATTGAGAATTTATGTTGGATATAATTCACCATCTATCATTAGATATCTTGAACCAGAAACGGGTGATGTATTCACAACTCGTTTTGCTGATTGTCATTTTAATGAGAATGAATTCCCACCGTTAGAAGGAGGAATAAAACAAGCCTCGGTGAAAGAATTTCAAATGAGTCCACAACAAGCTTAAAGCGCGGACGGCCACTTGGTTCTAAAGATAAAAATCCTCGAAAGAGAAAGAAGTTTGATAATAATGACGATTCTCAAATAATAGAGAACATTCAAAAAGAAACAAATGAGGAAGATGATCTTCAAAATGAAAATCATGAAAATAATCATGAACATACACAAAACAATGAAATTTCCATCAATTATATCTATGATGAAAAGATTATAAGAAGAGATGAAATAAATGACAATGATGGAATATTCTCTTTCTCTCTATCCAAAGAAATTTAAAATGATAGTGAAGATCTAGAACCAATGTCAGTGTTAAAATATCAAAAGAGACATGATTGGATCAAATGGAAAGAATCTATGCAAATAGAATTAGACTCATTAAATAAAAGAAAAGTATTTGGACCCATCGTTCAAACTCCAAATGATGTCAAACCGATTGGATGCAAATGAGTTTTTGTACGAAAAAAAAATGAAAATAATGAGGTCACGAGATATAAGGCACGCCTTGTCACACAAGGGTTTTCCCAGAGACCTTGAATTGATTATGAGGAAACATATTTCCCTGTTATGGATGCAATCACATTTAGATATTTGATGAGTTTAACAGCATCCAACAACTTAGATATGTACCTTATGGATGTGGTTGCGGCATATCTATATGGATCTTTGGATAATGATATATACATGAAAATCCCTGAAGGATTAAGAATGCCGAAAACATCAAACTCAAAACCTAAAGAAATGTGTGCAATCAAATTGCAACGATCTTTATATGGATTGAAACAATCTGGACGTATGTGGTATAATCGTCTAAGTGAATATCTATTAAAAAAGGGATTTGTGAATAACCCTATTTGTCCTTGAGTTTTTATTCAGAAAACAACAAGTGGATTCGTGATTATAGCTGTTTACGTTGATGATCTGAATATAATTGGGACCTCAAAAGAGATTGAAAATGCTCGTAATTATCTGAAAAAGGAATTTGAAATGAAAGACCTTGGACAAACAAAGTTTTGTCTTGGTTTACAGATAGAGCATCTAAAGACTGGTATATTTGTACATCAATCGAATTATACAAAGAGAGTATTAAAACGCTTTAACATGGATAAAGCATATCCATTAAGCTCTCCAATGGTATGTAGATCTTTAAATGTTGAAAAAGATCCCTTTCGTTCTTGTGAAGAAAATGAAGATATACTTGGACCAAAAGTACCATATATGAGTGCAATAGGGGCTCTCTTATATCTAGCAAATTGCACTCGTCCTGATATATTATTTGCTACTAAGATCTTGTCACGATATAGCTCATCCCCTACACGTCGTCATTGGACAGGGATTAAACATATCTTTCGATATTTACAAGGAACAATGGATTTAGGATTATTTTATCCTAGAGATTCCAAATGTGAGTTAATCGGTTTTGCAGATGCAGGTTACTTATCAGATCCTCATAAAGCTAGATCACAAACAGGATATGTTTTCACAATTGGAGGTACAACAATATCATGGTGTTCATAGAAACAAACACTAGTTGCAACATCTTCAAATCATGCCGAAGTCATAGCACTTCATGAAGCGAGTAGAGAATGTGTGTGGCTCAGAGCTTTAACTCGACACATACAAGAGACATGCGGATTATCAACTAATATCAACCCAACAATACTATATGAAGATAATGCCGCTTGCGTTGCTCAAACAAAGGAAGGATATATCAAAAGTGACAGAACAAAACATATACCTCCAAAATTTTTCACGTATACACAAGAGCTCGAGAAGAAGAAAGAAGTTGATGTTCAATACATCCAATCATGCGAAAATGTAGCCGATTTATTCACAAAAGCGCTCCCTACTTCTACATTAAGAAAACACATTCGAAATATCGGGATCCGTCACCTCCGAAGCTTATGATTAAAGAAAGGGTTGACAAATCGATGAGGAGTTTTTTTATGGCTGTACTCTTTTTCCTTCATCATGGTTTTTATACCAAAGGGTTTTTCCATGATAAGATTTTAACGAGACAGAGAATAGACATTTAAGGAGAAATGTTAAATTGTAAATATCATAGACCATAACCTATATAATTTTTATTATTAAATATTAAGGAATCTTTACCTATAAATAGACATTTTTCTTAGTTCTAAGTCTTCTTTCCCTCCCGAGGGACGTAAATTGTTAGAGTAGTTCCTTGATGTCATGCCTGAAGAGCTTCTTAGTGAATTACCACCCAGGAGGGATATCATATCCAGCATGCTATTTATTGAGCTTAATATATGTATATAAATTATTGTAATACTTAATAATAATTCACTTTTCCTGTATCTACATAAAATATAATTTTTCTTTAATAATATAGTAATAATAAAAAAAAGGAAAATAATAATTCCCTATCTCCTTTGTTTACCATTTCTCTTATTTCCTCTCTCTCTATCCACCTTCCGGGTAAAAAGATATATATATATATATATAATACTTTATTATTTATACTTTATAATATACATAAGTATTTACTTTAATAATATCCTCTCTCTCTATCCACCTTCCCGGTAAAAAGATATATATATATATATAATACTTTATTATTTATACTTTATAATATACATAAGTATTTACTTTAATTAACATATTACTATATATATATATCTATCAATATATCAATATATACATAATATATAATATATACATATGTATATATATATTATAATATTATATTGATTGTATTATATATACACGATATACTAATATTATACATAATATATATATATATAATACTTTATTATTTATACTTTATAATATACATAAGTATTTACTTTAATTAACATATTACTATATATATATATATTACTCTATCAATATATACATAATATATAATATATACATATGTATATATATATTATAATATTATATTGATTGTATTATATATACACGATATACTAATATTATACATAATATATATGTTTTATATTTTAATATAAGTAGACATATATCAAATTAATAATTAATTTTTCAACACTTACAACTTAATCTTAATTTTATTATTTGCAAAATTATGAATTTCAGATGATTTTTTCCTCCATTAAATCTAAGTAAAATCCCACAAATTCTATTTAAAATCAATTTAACTACGATACCTACGATATTACATTAACAAGGACCACCACTTATGAAGAACTCAGTTCGTCAACTGAACTCGAGGCTTCTCTGTTATCTTCATCTCAGACGACTTTACGTATCGTCTTCATCATCGTTTTCATCTCGCAACAATGGTCTTCAACCCTCCTTGGCAATCCCTGAACCTTTCAAATCCTTATGCTCTAATGGTCGCTTACCAGAAGCCTTACTGGAAATGGCGGTTCTAGGGCTCGAGATGAAGTTTCATGGCTATGATGCTTTGTTGAATGCGTGCATGAGCAAAAGGGGTCTCAGAGAAGGTCAGAGAGTTCATGCCCACATGATCAAAACAAGTTATCTTCCGCCACCTTATCTCCGGACTCGTTTGATCGTTTTTTACGCAAGGTGTGAATCTCTTGGCGATGCAAGGAAAGTGTTCGATGAAATGCCGGAGAAGAACGTTGTATCGTGGACTGCGATGATATCGGCGTATTCTCAGAGAGGACGTTCGTCGGATGCCATCAATCTTTTTGCAGATATGGTGAAATCAGGTATTGGGTTTTAGCAGTCTTTGTTCTGAATTATGTGATTTTGTAGTTTGTTAAAGAACGAGGGACATGCTTAACGTTGTCGCAGATGGAGAACCCAATGAGTTCAGTTTCACTACTGTTCTTCCCTCTTGTGTTGGTGCTTCTGGATTGACTCTGGGAAGACAAATTCATGCTCACACAATCAAGAAAAGTTTTGATTCTCACGTTTTCGTGGGGAGCTCTCTCCTTGACATGTATGCGAAAGCCGGAAGAATTGTGGAAGCTCGCGAGATTTTCGAGTGCCTGCCTGAGAGGGATGTTGTTTCGTGCACTGCCATAATTTCCGGCTACGCCCAGCTCGGTCTTGACGAAGAGGCCTTAGATATGTTCCGAAAGTTGCAAAATGAAGGAATGACACCGAATTATGTCACCTACGCTAGTGTTCTAACAGCTTTATCTGGACTGGCTTTGTTAGACCATGGAAGGCAAGTTCATTGTCATGTTCTAAGACGTGAACATCCGTTCCATGCTGTGCTTCAGAACTCCCTGATAGATATGTACTCGAAATGTGGAAACCTCGCATATGCACGAAGGGTTTTTGATAACTTGCCTGAGAGGACAGTCATTTCTTGGAATACAATGCTTGTTGGATATAGTAAACATGGTCTGGGAAGAGAAGCTATGGAGGTCTTCAATTTGATGAGGAGTGACAACAGAGTGAAGCCCGATGGAGTTACCCTTTTGGCAGTTTTATGGGGTTGCAGCCATGGCAGGATGGAAGACACAGGGTTACAAATATTCAATGAGATGATAAACAAAAATTATGGGGTTAAGCCCGAAACTGAGCATTACGGTTGTGTTGTTGACATGCTTGGCCGTGCTGGTCGGATAAATGAGGCATTTGAATTCATCAATAAAATGCCTTTCGCACCTTCTGGTGCCATCCTGAATTCTCTTCTAGGTGCATGTAGAGTTCACTTAAATCTAGACATCGGCGAACTTGTCGGCCGATGGCTCCTTGAGATTGAGCCAGAAAACTCCGGGAATTACGTTGTCCTTTCCAACTTGTACGCATCCGCAGGCAGATGGGAAGACGTGAGGAAAGTGAGAGCATTGATGACACATAAAGCTGTGACAAAAGAGCCAGGACGAAGCTGGGTCCAACACGAGCAAACCCTTCATTATTTCCACGCGAATGATCGAACGCATCCGAGAAGGGAAGAGGTGCTCGCTAAGCTGAAAGAGATAACAAAAGAATTGAAACAAGCGGGTTACGTTCCAGACCTCAGCTGCGTGTTACACGACGTGGATGAGGAGCAGAAAGAGAAGATGCTCCTTGGCCACAGCGAGAAACTAGCCCTGACCTTCGCGTTGATTGCAATTCCTACTGGTTTCCCCATTCGGGTGTTCAAGAACCTCAGAATATGCGTAGATTGTCACAATTTCGCCAAGATCTTTTCGAGGGTTTTTCAAAGAGAGGTTTGCTTGAGGGACAAAAATCGGTTTCATCAAATTGTGGGAGGAACTTGTACCTGTGGAGATTACTGGTGAACTATACATGTTAACACTCTTCTCCATCATTGTAACACTTTTCTTAAACCAAATTAACGAAAACGAATAGAAGAATATTCAAAACAAAGAATCTTACATGTATTATTTTCAATTTTTTTAGATCTTCATTTCTAATAGATTTTAGTTTCAATTTGGATTCGATTTCAAATAAAAAAAATTATATAAACTTCGTGGAATATATATCTCAGTCATAAGATAAATATATATCATATTATAAAGATATCACGTACTAAGTTCCGGATATAATATATTATACTATATTATTCTGCGAATTCAACCACCGATAACAATATTAACATTTATGAATAAGGATAGATGAGCCACCAATTTTTTACGTTATATTTTATTTTGTTATTTATTTTATTTATTTGTGAGGTAAAAATCCAGTCTATTATTTATTTAACTTATATATTTTTATTATTTTATTGTTGTTTTAAGGATGGTCAACCACCAATTTTTATGTTATATTTATTTTGTTGTTTTTTTATATATGTGGAAGATGAAAAAAATTCACCCCGTAATTTATTTAAATTATATTTTTTTATTATTTAATTGTTAATTGATTAAATAAATCTAAAAAATGAATTATCTATAAATATAAACGGATCTAACACATGAATTGTTATATAATAATTTATTTACTTTTCTTTTCAATGCTATAACTTATATTTGTTTATTTTTCTTCAATGATAACAGATCTTCATATCGAACTTGGTGAATCTCAAAATCACGGCACTAGATGCCTCTGGAAAAAAACTATATGACATGGGCATTTGCTGCTAAAATGCATCTAAAAGGCAAAAAGCTCATTGCCACGATCGATAAAGATGATAATTCCTCAGAAGAGGAAAAGGCAAAAGCCATGATATTTTTATGTCATCATATTAGCGATGGGTTAAAAATGAGTATCGAACAAAAGAAGATCCCGCAGATTTGTGAGAATCTCTTAAAGATCGATTTGATTACAAAAAATATATGATCCTCCCAAAGGCAAAAAATGATTAGTTGAATCTGAGATTCCAGGATTACAAATCTGTAGACGAATATCTTTTTGCGATGTTCAAAAGAATCTACAGGATGGAATTATGTGGAGAAAAGATAAGTGATTATGATGAGCTGGAGAAAACATTATCGATATTCCATGATGATAATGTAATTTTACAACAATAATATCGCGTGAAGGATTTTAAGATCTATCGCGAATTGTTACAGCTGCTCCTCGCTGTAGAACAACAGAACGAGCTATTAATGAAAAATCATCATGCTCGTCCCACTCATTCTACACCATTTTATGAAACGAATGTGACTTCGCCAAATTATAATCACTAGCATGGTCATGGACGTGGATATATACGTGGTCATGGTCGAGGCCGTGGACATGGTCGCGGTCGTGAAAATGGATATGGTAGAGGACGAGGTCGGAGCAATCCACCAAATAATTTCTAACATAGAGAAAATAAAAGGAAAGATCATCGAATGATTGAAAATGAAAACATGACTAAAAAGCGAAAAGATACAATATGTTATCGATGCGGTATGAATGGACACTGGTCCCAAGTAAGTCGTACACGAAGATATTTTGTTGATTTATACCAGAAGTCACTAACAGATAAAACAAAAAATGTTCAAACAAACTTTGTCTTAAATGATCTCGATGATTTCATGGATGATGACAAGGGTTGAATGCACCTAAACATCGTGGATTTTATGTAACTAATAATGAAGATGAGGAAAGAAAATGAGATTTCGACATGAATTTCTTTGTTATCATTCTCTCATTTTAAGACTTAGCTTGTTTTATTATTTTCAAATGTATTTTTCTTTCGCTATTTTGTTTTTTGAAGTTTTATTAGTTTATCTTTTATTGTAATATTTTGTTACATTGTTATATATTATATGCAACGTTTGCTTCATATTTTCAGGTTCATCTATATCTTTATCGGATCACAGTGACAAAAAATATATTCCGATAAAACATCAATGACAGAGACATATGTCTAGCGGATTGTGCTACATCACATATAATATTGAAAGATACAAAGTATTTCTCCAAATTGAGAATACATGAATCCAGTGTCAATACGATCCGGAAGTGCAAAAATAATTGAGGGATGTGGAGAAGCAAACCTTATAATGTCCGGAGGGACACAATTTATCATACAAGATGCATTGTTCTCTCCACAATCCCAAAGAAACTTATTGAATTTCAAAGATATTCGCCGAAACGACTATCATATTGAAACTATGAATGATGAAAATCGTGAATATCTTTATATCACGACAATGGTTTCTAGAAAGAAACATATTGTAGAAATATTACTAGTTTTATTCTCTGGATATATTTCGTAAAATTAAGAATGGTGGAATCATATGCCACATTCAACCCAACGTATGAACACATGTTTAAGATTTTGCATTATCGATTGGGTCACCCTGGTTTAATAATGATGCGGAGAATCATTGAAAATTCCAATGGTCATCCATTAAAATATAAGAAGATATTTCAATCTCATGAGATCACATGTAGTGCTTGTTCTCAAGGAAAATTGATAATAAGACCACCATTGATCAAAGTTGGACATGAATTACTATCATTTTAGAACGATTACATGGGGATATATGTGGACCTATTCATCCACCAAATGGAACATTTCGATAGTTTATGTTATTGATCGATGCTTCAAGTAGATGGTCACACGTTTGCCTATTATCAACTTGTAATGTTGCATTTACGAGGTTTCTTGCTCAAATAACAAAATTACGAGCTCAATTCCCTGAACATCCTATTAAGAATGTGAGGCTTGATAACGTTGGCGAATTCACTTCTCAAGCTTTTAATAATTATTGTACATCGTTTGGTATTGAGATTGAATATCCCGTACCACATTTTCATACACAAAATGGTATGGAGAGTCATTAATTAAATGTCTCAAACTTATTGCTCGACTGATATGATCCCGGACGACGTCGAGGACACGACCAATGATGCAGAGGAGGACGCGACCTACAACGCTGAAGAAGAATCGGCCTGCGCGACCCGAGACGCCTCCGGCGTGACCCGAGATGCCACCTGCACGAACCGAGATGCCATCAGCGCGACTCGAGATGCCTCCAGCGCAACTCGAGACACCATCAGCGTGACCCGAGATGCCACTAGCGCGACCCGAGATGTCATCGTGACCCGAGACGCCACCAGTGCGACCCGAGACACGACTTGCGAGAAGGAAGAGGTGTCCCGAGCTAAACGAAAGGCGGACGCGACCGGACGAAAGGACGTTGGTCCAGTGACCTGAGCTAGGGCTAAGGAGGAAGAGGCCTTAACCCTACCAGCCGGTCCCATGACCTGAGCCAAGGCTATGAAGCTTAAGGATGCCATCATCGGGATCCTCGCGGTCGTCCACGTTCAAGAAGATTATTCAAGTCCACGTGAAGTCACGAACCTACGTAACGTTATTCAAGCCGAAGCCCACCCCGCAATGGTTAGTAATTAGGTAAGTGAACCACGTGTACTATTTTCCCTTCGTCGGTTTGTCTCACGGGGTTTTCCGACGATGGGTTTTTAACGAGGATGCGTGTCACTTATCCCGCGACCTAATTATTAACCCGAGGGTTTCAAGATGAGTTCGCATTCCAACGGCACAATTTACAACTTGTCTTTAATGTTTTAGTGTTTTTCTAGATATTAATTAGTTGCATAGAGACTTGCATTTATTGTTGCATTTAGTGTTGCATGGCCTTGGTTCTTGTTTTATGGCCGACCATGGCTCTTGTTTTGAAGAATTCCTGAATTTTATTTGTGATTTTCCTTGTGAAATCTTCTTTGTTGGTGCGTAACATCCAGCAAAACTCATTGGTGAGTCATATCCAACGTTCGTTCGTTCTTCGTTGGTGCGTAACATCCTTCGGAGACGGACCGGTGAATCGAGAGCTATTCTGCAACTCTCGTGTGACCACTCGTTCCACAACCCTTGTGCAATCCAATGCAGCAAGGCCTATCCAATCCAAACTTTAGTCTAGAACGTCGTTCCAGCGGGATCATGTCAAGTGGTATCAGAGCTCGTTCTAGCGAAAAAGTTAGTTCAATTCACGGTTTGATTGTTTCAATCATAGCTAGGGTTGAACGTAACAAAAAAACAAAAAATATATAGTATGTGCTACGAGTCTTGCTACTCGTACGTTTCTATTGTGTTTCGTTGTTTTCCGCTTGTGGCTGCTCCGTGCGCTAGTGTGCAGGAAATCCGAGAGTATGTACATTTAAAAAAAACGTCAAGCATCATGAAGGATAAAGGAACCGAGAACAGCTGGATGAACGAGAGACTAATCGAGGCTCTCGCGGCTCGTTTGGAGCAAAGTGTCAATAACAAAATGGAGGAGTTTCGGCAAGAATTTCAACCCAAACGTCCAACCTGACCGAGAGACACTCATGCATTCCAGCAACGAGAAAGGAACCAGCATGAATAGGACATCAACTACTACGAACGAGGCAGTTCATCCTCGTCCCGAAGTAGTCACCGAAGGCAACGTGAGCCGAGGGAATGACGGGACGACCCGAGGGACGACCTCGCTGGTCTCAAGCTGAAAATTCCATCGTTTCATGGTAAAGCCGACACGGACGCCTACCTAGAGTGGGAGAAAAAGGTTGAACTCGTGTTCGGTTGTCAACACTACCCCGAGGCCAAGAAATTTAAGATGGCGGCCAAGGAGTTCTATGATATGCCTTAATTTGGTGGGATTAGTTCATGACTTCTAGGCGATGTTACAGAGAGAAACCTATAGAGACATGGCTGGAAATGAAAGCCATAATGTGCAAGCGATATGCTCCGAATGACAATCTCCGAGAGTTACACAAATCGATTCCAATCGATCAACAACTCCGGCGAAGAAGGAGCTCTCATTCTAACTTTGGGGCTGGAAAATACATTCAACCACGAGAGGGAAAACCAAGCTATCCGTGGAGAGACAAATATGCTCCAACAACCCGAGACGCAATCAAAGTGGTTCCATTGGCTCAACGAGACAAAGGAAAAAACGAGGTCATTACATCGATGGCTCGGCATTTGAAGTTCTACAAGTGTCACAGACGAGATCATTATGCGGATGAATGTCCAAACAAAAGATTTATGATATTTCATGAGGATGGTGAGAGTGAATCCGAGGACAAAGAATCTGAATCGTCGACCAAGGATTATGAAGAAGAACTCGATTTAAAGGTCAAGAAGCACCCGAGGTCTTCAAAACTACAATGGCTCCACGAGAATGGCAAAGTGAATGTGACCAACCAAGTGGCCGTGCCTATCACCATTGGCGAATACGAGGACGAGATCATGTGTGACGTTCTTCCTATGGACGCAAGCCTTACCCTTCTCGGTAGTCCGTGGTAATCGGATCCTAAGGTAATACATGACAATTTTACTAACCACCATTCTTTCGAGCTTAATGACATGAAAATGAGTCTTATTCCTAAGACACCAAAGGAAGTGCAGCAAGATCAAATGCACTTAAAACAACAAGGAGAACGCGTGCTTAAGTCTTCGAACTTCTACGCGAAATCAGGTGAGATCAAGAAATCTCTTCACTCGAATCAGTCCATATTATTGTTTGTATATAAGAAAGCTCTCTTGAGCTTAGATAACCTTGCACCGGTACTGCCGAGTGAAATTTCTATTTTATTACAGGACTATGGAAACGTCTTTCCAGAAGAGAACCCCACCGGATTGCCCCCGAAACGTGGTATTGAACACAAATCGATTTCATTCCCGGAGTCGCGTTACCAAATCGGCCAGCATCCCAAACCAACCCAGTGGAGACCAAGGAGCTGCAAAGGCAAGTAGAAGAACTCATGGAAAAGGTACACATCCGAGAAAGCATGAGCCCATGTGTCATACCCGTTCTACTCGTGCCGAAGAAAGATGGCTGGCGCATGTGTGTTGATTGTCGCACAATCAACAACCTTATGGTGAAGTATCGACATCCTATTCCTAGGCTAGATGATATACTAGATGAGCTGCATGGAAGTAGGATATTTTCAAAAATTGATCTTAAAAGTGGATATCATCAAATTAGGATGAAGGAAGGTGACAAATGGAAAACGACATTTAAAACTAAGCATGGATTGTATGAGTGGTTAGTTATACCCTTTGGATTGTCGAATGACCTCGTACCTTCATGCGCTTAATGAACCATGTACTTAGAGAGTATATAGGACAATTCGTGGTAGTCTACTTTAACGATATCTTGATTTATAGTAAGAATTTGGAGGAACACTTAGGCCACCTAAAATTAGTTTTAAAGGTGCTTAGGAAGGAAGAATTGTATGCCAACTTGAATAAATGTACCTTTTGCACAGATAACGTCGTATTTCTAGGTTTCGTAATAAGTGCAGATAGCGTGAAGGTGGACGAAGAGAAGGTCAAAGCCATTTAGGAATGGCTTAGCCCAAAGACCGTCGGGGAAGTCCGAAGCTTCCATGGACTCGCGGGGTTTTACCGTCGATTTGTGAAGGACTTCAACACCTTAGCCGCCCCTCTTACTGAAGTCACTAAGAAAAACGTGGGATTCAAGTGGGAGGAAGCACAAGAAGAAGCGTTCCAAACGCTAAACGAGAAGCTTACTCAAACCCCTCCATTAATTTTACCGCATTTCCTTAAAACATTTGATATTGATGCATTTGGTGTAGGAATTGGTTTAATCTTGATGCAGGAACGAGAACCATTTGTTTATTTAGCCAAGAAGCTTGGAGGCACAACCCTCAACTATGCCACATACGATAAGGAGCTTTACGCGCTTGTGAGAGTGTTGCGAACATGGCAGCATCACCTATGGTGTTTTCAAGCTCGAAAGCGAATGATTTTCAACTCGGAGACCAAGTTTGGGTTCACCTACGAAAAGAACGATTCCCGAATGAGCAGAAGTCCAAGTTAATGCCCCGGATCAACGGCCATTCAAAGTGAACAAGAGAATCAGCAACAACGCCTACCAACTCGATTTTGCAAGGTAAGTACAACGTGAGTTCTAGCTTTAACGTTACTGATTTGGTTCCTTTTGTCGCAGACCAAGCGGATTTGAAGGCAAATCCAATTCAACTAGGGGAGCATGATATGATCTCGGACGACGTCGAGGATGCGACCAATGATGCAGAGAAGGACACAACCTACAGCGCTGAAGAAGAATCGGCCTGCGCAACCCGAGACGCCTCCGGCGCGACCCGAGACGCCACTTGCACGAACCGAGACGCCATCAGCTCGACCCGAGACGCCATCAGCTCGACCCGAGATGCCACCAGCGCAATTCGAGACGCCACCAGTGCGATCTGAGTGCCACCAGCACGAATTTATATGAATAAAAATATATAGTATATTTACATGAATGTTTAGTTATAAAAATATTGAAAAAAAGCTAGAAACTAATGAAAAGAGACATAAATATAATATAAACAACTGATCGTATAAATTGGTTATATAAATTTATATAAGTTTTTTTATTTACGAGCTTTACAAAATATTTCAAATTTTAAATTTTATGCATAATTATATAACAGATTTATGTATTTATATGAATAAATAAATAAATAAATATAGCATGTTTACATGAAATTTTTTTTATAAAAAATAACAAATATTAGAAACTAATGAAATGAAAAAAATAAATAAAATATAAACAAATATAATAAAAAATTTTGTTATATAAATCCATATAAAATTTTTTTATTCATGAACTATACAAAATATTTTCATATTGAAAAATTTAAATTTAATGTAATTATATAAGTAGTTTACTTATATATATGGATAAAGAATATAATATATTTAGATGAAAGTTTGGTTATAAACAAAATTGAAAAACAATATTAGAAAGTAATGAAATAAATTTAATAGATAAAATATAGACATAATCATATTAATTTGTTATATAAATCCGTATAAGGTTTTTATTCTTGAAATTTAAGAAATATTTTAATATTTCAAAATTTGAAATTTATATGTAATTATATTATAAAAATATATATTATATTTACATGAAATGTGAGTTATAAAATGATTGAAAACTATTAGAAACTAAAGACATGAGATAAATAAATAAAATATTGATAAATAATCATATAAAATATTATATAAAACTATATAAACTACATAATATTGTAATATTTCAATTTTGACTTTTATATATAAAATATTAAAAATTTATGTATTTATGTAAATAAAAATTAATAGTATATTTACATGAAAGTCTGATTTTAAGAAATTGAAAAAATATTGGAAATTGATGAAATGAGACAAATAAATAAAATAAAAATAGATAAACATAAATCCATATATTTTTTTCTTATTCACGAATTCTATGAAATATATTAATATTTCAAAATTTATATTTGATGTGTAGTTATATAACAAAAATTCGTGAACTTAGATGGAAGTTTGGTTATAAAATATGAAAAACATTAGAGACTAATGAAATGAAACAAATGATAAAATTGATAATCGCCTATTATATTATATCTAAAAAATTTGTTTCAAAAATTGCATATTTTTTATATAACATTGATATCACTATCATATATAATTGAGTTATAATAATTAGATGCTACCAATTTTTTTATGCTTTTAAACAAAAATTTAAATATATTATCTATTTTTTCATAAAATGATATAGAAAATATATCATCACATTTAATTTTTTTTGTCTTTCTGTATAATGATGCATTTGTGATATAAAAATTCCAATTGTATAATTAAAAATTGATAAAACTCCATGCATCGCGCGAGTTCTAATACTATATAAATACCATCTAAATAGATAGTGTATGTTCACTGAAAACGGATCGAGACCACACTACAACTATTTTCATATGTTACTTGGTTGATATTGTGATTCCTCCATGGTAAATCAATAACTATTATCATGTGTACCACATCAAAGGATGTTTTATCATAGAACAACATCATTATATCTTATGCAGATCATGGTTTGGAGAAATTCTCATTCGTTTATTATCCAAAATGATTGGATGTGGCAAAAATCCAAAAAAAATGAGTATAAGGGTGTTTGTTTGGCTCTTTGAAGAAGTAGAGACAAACGTTCGATTGAACATAGAATCACCATACTTGAAGGTAGAATAATGAAGGTTACTTGGTATAAAATTCTTCTTGATTCAATTTATTTGTATGTGATACTAAGAATTATGGTTTTATAGGGTAAATAATTTGTTTTCAAGTTGTTAAGAAGATATTGGAGTAAAAGGAAATGAACAACATCAAGTATAAAACATCTCATAGGAGTTTAGAAGCTATGAACATAACGAATAGTAGAAGACGAGTGAATTATAAATTTGAACTAATTAACTATAGGGAAAACAACCTATTCCCCCCTGAACTTTACCACTTTAATCCTATTCCCCCTGAACTTTCCTGCTCATCCTATTCCCCCTAAACTATCACTATTCATCCTATTCCCCCCTTTATTAAAAATCCTCCATCTTATTCCCCCCTTCGTTGACATTTTGTTAAATTTTCTGTTAAATATTTTCAAAACAGCCTATTCCCCCCAAACTATATGATTTCCAGCCTATTCCCCTCCGAACTATATGAATTTCAGCCTATGCCCCCAAACTATATGAATTCCAACCTATTCCCCCCGAACTATATAAATTCTAGCTTATTCCCCCCAAACTATATAAACTATTGCTTATTTCCCCCCGAACTATATAACCTATAGCATATTTCCCCCCGAACTATATAAACTCTAGCCTATTCCCCCGAAATTTCTCTAAAAGTAACATATTTTCTTTAATTTTAATTTAATTTATTATTAAATTTTTTATATTACAAAATATTAAAATAAAAAATACTTTAAGTTCTAACAATTACAAAAAATTCTATATGATTTCTCTAATAGTAATATAATTTTTACATAACCATATTTCATCATCTAACAATTACAAAAAAAATCTATATGATTTCTCTAATAGTAACATAATTTTAACATAACCATATTTCACCCATTTTTATTTGATTTCACCGAATTTCAACCCGGTTTAACCGAATTTTCACTCTATTTCACTCAAATTTAACACGATTTCTCCAAATTTTGACCAAATTTCACCCAAATTTTACTCAATTTCACCGATTTCAACCCGATTTAACCGAATTTTAATTCTATTTCACTCATATTTAACCTGATTTAACCAAATTTTAAATATATTTCACTCAATTTTAACCCAATTTCACCCAATTTCATCGAAATTTAACTCTATTTCACTCATATTTAATCCAATTTCACCCAATTTCACCAAAATTTAACTCGATTTCACCTATTTTTACTCGATTTCACCGAAGTTCAACCCGATTTTACCAAATTCTAAATATATTCGCTCAATTTAACCCGATTTTACCCAATTTTAACCAAATTAAAATTAGGTGAAATCGGGTTAAATTTTAGTGAAATTGGGTTAAATAAGATTAAATCGGGTGAAATCGGGTTAAATTTGGGTGTAACCGAATAAAGATTAGGGGAAATATGATTAAAATTGGGTAAAATCGGGTTGAAATTCGATGATATTGGGTTGAAATTCGGTGAAATCGAGTAAAATCTAGGTGAACAGTTAAATTTTGGTGAAATTGGGTGAAATCGAATTAAATATGAGTGCAATGGAGTTAAATTTCGGTTAAATCGGGTTGAAATTTGGTGAAATTAAGTAAAATCTAGGTGAAATCGAGTTAAATTTTGGTGAAATTCGGTGAAATCGAATTAAATATGAGGAAGAATAGGCTGAAATTCATATAGTTCGGGGGAGGGGGGGGGGGGAAAGGGGGGGAAATATATTATTTTGGGGGGGGGGGGGGGG
>CM071860.1:22002135-22020206 GCA_036759665.1 Gynandropsis gynandra
AAAAATTGAACGAAACACTGTCCTGGTGTTCAAAACCTAAGATAGGAACTCGCATGCCAAAAACTCGGGGAAGATAAAGAGGGTAGGAACGTGTGCACCTGGTATGTGCTTGCTGTCCTGAGTTGATGCAGCTAGATATATGTGTCTCTCTTTTTTTATGGATGATTTCAAAGTGGAAAACATGTAACAAAAAGTCACACAATCCGAAATAGAGAGTACGATAAATCTAGGTTGCTAGTAGAGTGCACGCATATGAAAAGAAGAAAAGTTGAGTTCTAAAAAATAAAAAAGAAATAAATAGAAGGATACGGGGCTTGGGTTCCCTCCAGAGAAGCACTTGCTTAAGGTAACGAGCCTGACCAAGATACGCTACTCATCAGGTGGACGTCCTCGTCCTCGTCGTTTCCGTAGCGTCTCGTGTGCATAGGACGCTCGTTCAAGTGTAGCACATAGATCGGTTAGGCTCCTTGCACAATCTATCATATCCTCCCTAAGCTCGATCGTGTTGTTCCCTAAGTTGGGGGCCCGTTTGTGCAGTCCAAATAGCTTGTTCGTGCTGTCCATAAGTCCGTTTGTTCATTCAATGAAACCGGTCGGGCATTCATCTCTCGTTTCTTTCAAAGTTTCCAGAATTCGTTGGTGCGTGAGCCCTTGTGGTGAAGGCTTCATCTTCACCCTGGGTGCCTTGTCCATGCTGCAATTGTATGTTGGGCGTTTTGTGTAGCTTCTCGGTATCTCGGGACTGTTTATGTACTGATTTGCATTGCATTTAGCTCGAGTCCTGCGGAAGTCTCGGTCGAGGGGTTCCTTCTTCTTTCTATTATCCAGCAGCTTGTTTGGGTCCTTATATAATCCTTCTCCATCTGCTAAGAAAGTCATTTCTAGGGGATTCATACTCCCAAATTCTTCAAGTACTTCTTCGCCTAATTTCTCTAACATGTCGATGTGGGACACCGAATCGATCATGCACGAGTGCCTCGTTCAAGTTGAACTCCACTTCCTCCTTGGGTTTCTTCTTATCCTCATCAATATCCATAGCCTTATCCTTTGTTGTGTTAGATGCTTCATCCTTTCCAAATATCGAAGAAGTTAGTTGATCCACCATTTTCTTGCGTTGACGTTGTAGGCATGTAATGGACGTTCTATGAATCATGAAATCGGATTATCTCGATCAATGGGGAACTCAAAATCAATTATCGAAAGGGACTCTATCGACACCTAAATCCACTACTTAGAAAATCAACGTACTCACCTCCCGATGCAGCAAATCGAACATCTAGATCCATTAAGATCAGTAGGGAACTCAACCTTAACGGGAAATTCAACCTCAATTCTCACGGTTCCTAAAATAGATTAATTGACCGCACAAGGTTCTCATTAACCTAATTCATTCTAGGGTTATTTCCAAGACTCAAATCTAACCTCCCAGCCTAGACCAGCCTCCAATTTCATTCAAACAAGCGATCAACAAGGATGAAAGCATTAAGAACAACCCATCAAACCAATTGAGAGAACAAATCCGACATCAAACATTAAAATCCAAAAAAACTCGAATACAATAATGCAATGAAGTGCTATTGAAGATCATTGTTATAAATATTATCACGAGTTTAGGGAATTCAAGCTCCTTCCTAGGGAATGACTCTCCCGATTGTAACTTGGTAAAATAATCTTGTTGTCCTTTATTGAAATCATACCAAAATATATATACATCATGGCAAGAATAATTGCGATCCTAAAGATATGGAAGACTAAGTACATAAGGAAATACATTCATGAGGAAAACCACTTTCGGTTCAGCTATATAAGGTCAGCACTCAAGACTCCTTCAGTCTACAGCAATGAAAACACATGGTTGGCACACAAAAATGGAAACATACACATGGCCACAAGAAATGGAAACAATAGTTGTTGCTCACAAGAAATGGAAACACGGTTTGCTGGAGGAAACCAAATGGAAACTCGGCTGGCACAGAAAGGCAGCACGGCTGGAGCAAGAAAAGGCAATTCGGCTGGAGCAAGAAAAAGGAAACCAAAGGCTGCACAGCTGAAGAGAATAAAGAAAACAGCCACTGCATAAAAAGAAAAGAAAACAGCCGCTGCACAAGAAGAAAAGGAAACGAGTAGAAAAAAGGAAATCAGCATGAAAAGGAAAGGAGGAGAGCTTAGATTCGGCCAAGAGGAGTTTGGATAGACACACGGAGGGTGGAGGAGGATGATGGGGAGCTGAGAAGAGAAGGGAAGATATGTTTTTGTTTTGTTTTATGTTTAGCGAGTAGTTCTGTAGCTATGGGTTAGAGTTTTGTCGATATGTAATGAAGATTGGTGCTTAATGTTTGGTTATAATATTTGATCATTTTAAGATTAATTGTTGTTCTTAATGCTTTTGTTCTTGTATGCTACTTGGATGAATGGTTATAAAATTCTGATTGCATAGGAAGGTGGATTAGTTTTGGAACCTAGCCATGATTTAGGGTCTTAATTGATTTAGAACTTTAACCGGTCGGTCGACTGAAGTCAGGAATTAGGATATTGGTCTTAATGCATTTAGTATGTGAGATTACATAGTTGGAAGAGTGGTAATACACATGCTAGATAGTGGGTGTAGGCGTTGGAAGAGTCCTTCCCTAGGATAGAGCTTGAATTTCCCTGAATTTGTGGTAATATCTATAACCATGATCTTCAATAGCACCTCATTGCATTATTGTATTGGAATTTAATGCTTGATGTCGGATTTCTTCTCTTAATTCGTTTGATGGTTTTGTTCTTAATGTTTTCATCCTTGTTGATCACTTTTTTGAATGAATTTAGAGGCTTGTGTAGGCTGAAAGGTCAGATTTAAGTCTTGGAAATAACCTTAAAATGAATTAGGTTAATGAGAACCTTGGCCGGTCGATTAATCTATTTTACGAACCATGAGATTTGAGGTTGAATTCTCTATTAAGGTTGAGTTCCCCATTGATCTTAATGCATCTATATGTTTGATTGTTGCATCAGAAGATGAGTACATTGATTTTCTAGGTAGTGCGTATCACCAATCTCCCAGGGAATGACTCTCTCGATACTTGATCCCACTATCTAGCATGCGTATCACCAATCTCCCAATTGTTCAATAAACATACTAAGTGAATTAAGATCGCTATCCTAATCCCTGAGTTCAATCGAACGATTGGTCAAAGTTCTAAATCGATTAAAACCCCAAATCATGGCTAGATTCCAAAATCTAATCAATCTCACGATGCAATCAGACTTTTAAGATCATTCATTCAAGTGGCCAGCAAGAATAAAAGCATTAGAAACAACCAATCAATCTAAAATGCTCAAATATCATAACCAATCATTAAGCACCAGCCTTCATTACATATGGCAAAACTCTAACCCGTGGCAACGGATCTACTCGTACACGGGTTCCAAAGAAAAACACGAACGAAATCTATCTTAGTCATAGGTAAAGAAAGAGATGCCTTCCTATTATAAACCGTAGTCTTCAATAGCTCCTCTGTGCTCCGAGTTCCTCGCCCCATTCTAACTTTCTGCTATGTCCATCCGTGAGTCTCCAAGCTTTGCCTTTCGGCCCAAACTGGGCTTATAGGCTTTAGCTCCCTCCTTGGCCAGCCTCCTCTTGCAATCTGACGTCCCCTTGCTGTTCAAAAGCCTCTAGTTTCCTTTCCTCCTTGGCAGCTTGCATCGATTGCCTTTCCTTCTCTCTTTTCCTTTTCTTTAGATGGCTTCCTTTTTCTTTTCCATCTGTACATTCCATTTTTGTCTAGCTGCTGTGTTTCAATTTTTTCTCCAGCAATTGTGTTTCCATTTTGCCGATAAGTAATGAAGGCTTGTGCTTAATGCTTGGTTATAATTTTTGAACGTTTTTAAATTGATTGGTTGCACCTAATGCTTTTATTCTTTCTGATCACTTGAATGAATGATTATAAAAGTCTGATTGCATCGGAAGGTAGATTAGACTTTGGAACCTAGCCTTGATTCGGGGTCTCAATTAATTTAGAACCTTGACCTGTCGGTCGATTGAACTCAAGGATTAGGATATCGGTCTTAATGCGTTTAGTATGTTTATTGCGCAATCGGTAGATTGGTAGGGGATAGTGCTTGAATTCCTTGAATTTGTGATAATATCTATAATCATAATCTTTATTAGCACTTCATTGCATTATTGTACATCTCTCAAAACCCGTGGTGTTTAGCTTATTGAATTTATCTCATTTAATTAGTTTATTCATTACTTTCCATTCCACTGATTGATTTATACACATCCTATTCATTAGTTAATGAACTCTATAGTTGCATCGGTTCCCAAGTGTTTGACCCTGGTATTACGCGATCTGTATTCTTGCGGAAATGTTAATCTAGGTGATTTATTACTTGAGATTAACCAAATTAGAAATCAAACGTACTCATCTCTCGATGCAGAAAATCAATAACCTAGATGTATGAGGAACGCTATCACGATTTATAAATAGATAACCGACTGGTTAGATTTTCATTAATCTAATTCATTCTTTGGTTAAATCAAAGAACTCAAATCCTTCTATTTAGCCAAGACAAGCCTCTAAATTCATTCAATCAAGGGATTAACAAGAATAAAAGCATTAAGAACAACTCATCAAACCAATTGAGAGAACAATCCAAAATCAAGCAATAAAATCCAAACAAATCCATTACAAAAGCACCCTTAACCCATGGTAAAGAGGTTTACTCCCAAATAATAGATAAAAACATGAAACCAAATCGAAGAAGTGAAGTTTCAATATTCCCTTTACTCTCCCAAAATCGTCTGTCCTCCCCCTTTTCTGCAAAACTGCCTCCTCCCTTCTGCAGAAACAATGTGTCTTTCCTCTTTTTTTACAAATGGGTCGTAGTTTCCTTTTTTCTCCAAACGGTGTGCCACCCAAGCTTCTTTTCTTTCACACGTTTTAGGTTTCTTGGGCACTCGACCGGGCACAGCAAACCGTTCGATCGTGCACTTCTTCAAAATGGGCGTGCGTTCTCTTCGGGGGTGTTTTCTGGTTAGTGAGCCCGATCAGGCTGTCTAAAGTGCTCGGTCGTGCACTTCTGAATCGAGGGTAGTTTTACGTAGTTTTTACTTGTCTTTGCGTCCCGATATCTTCATTACCTGCAAAACATGAGAAAACAATAGAAGAAGCCTCATTTTTTCTTAATATGTCGGTAAAGTCCAAAATCATAATAATACTAATCCTAGAAAGAGATGAGAATCATAAGACAAATTATGTGTTATCAACACGCATAGTTCACATATGTGCGTACATGTACCATGTCATACACCACATGTCTACAAATGGTGTTCACATATGTATCATGTACCATGTTCCTATATATTTCGACATCCTTTGTGCATAATTTATAATTTAAAAATTACAGAATCATCTGAACTCAATCTCTCTCAATTCTTTTGGTGAGCGGGAATGATCCTTTGATTATCAACTCAATTCCGCTTTATTATCATTCTATTTCTTTTTCATCTCTTTGATTTGATTTGTTTTGTTTCTCTATTGCAATGGAGCCTCAATGTTGCATTCCCATCATTTTTTCTGGTGACAATTACATGATTTGGTCTAGGTGGCCAAAGTTAATGTTTGTATCCGTGGATTGTGGAATCACATAACCAGTGTGAATGATGGTGCATTTTCAAAATGGGAACAAGATGATTACAATTCCCTTGTATTCATTCAAAACTCTCTAGCACCTTCAATTCTTTGTGCTTCTGGTCACATGGAGACCGCAAAGGCACTTTGGTAATAGCTAAAACAAGTATATGGCAATGTCACCAATATCACAAGGATGTATGAATTTTATAAGACCATTAAAATCTCTAGCAAGAAAAGAAGTCGTTCACACAACATCTTGCTGATTTCAAAGATCTTTTGGTAGAATTTCTTGATTAACTCCCTACTTCAAATGTTCCGATTGTGCTTCGGAGAGGGCTAACCAAGACCAAGTTTTTTCCCTTCTCGCCACATTAGATAGCACATTTGGTGACCTCATTCAACATGTAATGCACCAAAATCCATTTCCAGCATTTGTTGATGTTTGTATGATGGTTAAAAAGGATAAAGGTTCAAATCATCTATTCAAGGGGTCTTGTGACATTGCTCACCATAGCAAGTCACTCCAAAATTTAGATTGGAAGGTTCCTTGGTGTGATCACTACAAAAAGAAAGGACACACAAAGGATCATTGATGGTTTCTTCATTCACATCTTAAAAGCCAATGTCCTCGAGAATCAACTCAACAACAAGAAGGCACTCATTCTGCATCAGAAATCACATATGCCACAAAGGCTAATATTGAGGAGATCTATGAACTCCTAAAACGCTAGGTCGGACAACAAGAAATACAGCTGAGTCGGGTAACATTTCTTTGTCATCTCCATCTCAAAATGGTCTTATAATTGATTCAGCTGCAATTATCAAAATGATACATAAATTTGATCTCCTTAGCAATTTTCAACCATACTTTGGTTCTGTTTCAATTCCAAATGGTAAACAAGTACCTATTCAAGGAATTGGGACTCTTAAATTGCTTAATAGTTCATCTAAAGCTCTTTATGACCCAACCCTTTTTGGATCCCCATGGGATTTAAATAAAATAAGCATAGGATTTAAATTGTTTAGCGTGCTTTGAATCTAACAAGTTTTGGATTCTGGATACTAAGACCAAGACAATCATTGGAGGTGGTCCCTTAGAAATGGTGTTTAGAAACTTCATGCAGGTACATTAGCTAGTCCAGATAACCAAGAGAATGGTGATGACGATGCCTCTACCGATGGCTATAATGATGATTAAGACACTGATGTTTATGAGCTATCAGATGAAGATGATGAAGTTCCAACAACTACTTCATCATACAATGTCTAAGAGGCTCATGATGATCACTCTAAGCCAAATGAGGGTGTATCTGTTAACCAGACTCTTTGTGAGTCTTCTACTAAATAAACTGATAATCACTCTTCGGTTCCAGCAGCCCCTATTACCCCACTTCGAAGAATTTCAAGGCTCTAGAATGATCCATTCACTTGGAAAAACAAAAGAGTGTACTACAATGGCCTTTTTGTTGCCTATCCCAATAAATATTACTGCAATTTTCCCATATGCATACTAATTATCAAGTGTTTGTTAGTAAACTTGATGCGGTATAGGTACCAATTATGAAGACATTGACAAGTCCATTCAAGTAGAATTTTTTTATAAGAAATTCAATTATGAAGATTTAGATTAGTGGAACAACATATGATGTATGGACCATGTGGTTTCGATAGACCACGCTCACCATATATGGAGAATGGTGTTTGTACAAAAAAAATAATGTACGTTCATTGATTCTACAAATGTTGCAAATTCTGGCTACATCCTATATAAACGGAGGAAAGATGCAACATAGTATTCAATGAAGGTATACCAAGTTAGACAATAGATATGTTGTCCCACATAATTTAATTCTCCTAAAAAATTATGTGTCACATATCAACATAGAGTGGTCCAACAAATCGCATGCGAATAAATATCTTTTCAAGTACATAACCAAAGGCATTGACAAAGCATTGTTACTGATTGAAATAGATTCAAGTAGTGATAGCCCTACAAGTATCGAAAAGAATCCAGCTGTCGATATAAATGAAATAAAAAACTACTTAAAGTGTAGATACATGTCTTCGTGCGAAGCCATTTTGAGGATTTTAGCATTTCACATCCATAATAAAAAAATCCATTCTTTTATGGTTATCAGCGCATCTTGTAAATGAGCAGAGTTTAACCTTTGAGGACTCGTCAGACTTGGAAAGTGTTGTAACAAAACTAGGTGCATGTGCTACGATGTTTACAGAATGGATGAAAACAAATAAATTGTACGAAGACGCCAGCCAATTAACATATGTTTAGTTCCCAACAATGTTTGTCTAGAACCATGATGTGGTAAATCTCAAGTAATAAAATACCTAGACTAACCCTTCCGCAAGAATACGGATCGTATAGTACGAGGGTCGAACACAAGGAATTGATACAACTCTAAAGCTAGTAAACTAATGAATAGGACGTGTAAAATCAATAAGTGATTGGAATGCGAATAAAGATAAACTAACTAAAAGATTAAACTCAATGAATTAAACACTACAGATTTTGAGAGATGCACGATGATGCAACAAAGTTCTAACAAGATCATGGTTATAGATATCATTACGTATTCGGGGAATTCAAGCTCTTTCCTAAGGAATGACTCTCCAGATGCCTAAACCCACTATCTAGCATGCGTATTACAAATCTCCTAATTGTGTAATCTCACCTACTAGATGCATTAAGATTGCTATCCTAATTCGTAAGTTCAATCAACCGACCAGCCAAGGTTCTAAATCAATTGAGACTTCATATCATGGCTACGTTCCAAAATCCAATTCATCTCCCAGTGCACTTAGATTTTTATAAATATTCATTCATTCAAGCTACCAACAAGAATAAAAGCATTACGAACAACCAATCAATCCGAAACGAACAAATATTATAACCAAGCATTAAGAACAAAACTTCATTACATATCGGCAAAGCTCTCTAACCCATTGCTATGGACCTACTCGGACATAAACTTAGAAAACGAAACTCAAAAGAAACTATATTCAACATGGATAAAGAATGAGATCCCTCCCTATTTTACCGGCGTCTTCAACAGCTCCTCTGGGCTCCGGCTTCGTCGCCCCGCCCTTGCCCTTTGTACACGTTCTGCTCTCTCTCTCTACTCTCTCTCGTGCGTGCTCTGTTTTCTCTCTAATTTTCTGTCCAAATTGTGCTGCTAAAGCTCTCTCCTTTTTGCCCTCTTTCTCATCTTTCCTTTCTTCTCTTCTTTCCTCTTTGGTCGTCCCCTTTCTTTCCTCTCTAGTGGTTGGAATTTCTTGTTTCTTACGGCAACTGCAGTTTTCCTTTTCCGAGTTTTTCCATCTCTTGTTTTTCTATCATTGTGTAATTGTCAATGTTTCCTCTCTATTTTCCAGCCATGTAGCTCCCCTTCCTCTTCCCTAACCATATTTCCTTTTGGTTTAAGTAGCCAGCACGTTCCTTTTCTTGTTTTGCTAAATTTCCTTTTTTGGTTTATGCAGGTGATGAACACAACCCGTGTGGGCTGATGAGTGCCCCGTGAAGAATTCGAATCTCAATAGATTGCATGAATCAAGCCAAAACGGCTATATGTACAAGAGTATTAGACCTAAATTACAATAAAAGATGTAATTACAAAAAGACGTATATACCCCTATACATGTACCCTTTACACGCCCCCTCAAGATGGAGCACCCTCGGTGAGTCCAATCTTGGAACACAAAAGCTGAAACGGAAGCCTCGAGAGAGGCTTTGTGAGAATGTCAGCGAGTTGATCCGCGGCTCGAACATGTGTGACCCGAATAGTGTTCGACTCGACTAGGCCGCGGACAAAGAGATAGTCTAGCGCCAAGTGCTTCATTCGGGAGTGAAAGACGGGCTTGGCACTGAGGTATGTTGCTCCAATGTTGTCACAATAGATGGTAGGTGGTGATGATGACGTGACTCCAATCTCGGATAGTAAAGCAAGTACCCATAGAACTTCCGCGGCTGTGGACGCAATGGAGCGGTATTCAGCTTCGGTAGACGAACGGGAGAGTCCTGTTTGCTTCTTAGACGACCAGGAAATAGGATGTGCACCAAGGAAAAGTAGATACGCCCCAGTGGACTTGAGATCAAGTGAATCTCCAGCCCAATCTGCATCGGTAAAGGCATGTAAGGAGAGGTTGTTCTTGGCGGATAAGAAGATACCTCTATCTTTCGTGCCAGCAAGATAGCGTAGGACTCTTTTGACGGCTTGCCAATGAACATCCGTGGGAGCATGCATGAATTGAGACAGCTTGTTGACAGCAAAACTAACATCCAGTCTTGTGAGAGATAGATATTGTAGTGCGCCAACAATGGAGCGGTACTCCGTGGGATTAGAGAGTGAAATCCCGGTGTCTAGTGTCAAACGAGATGATGACGGCATGGGCGTAGGAACCGGCTTTGCTTCATGCATGAGACAACGATTGAGAAGATCCTGAATGTACTTCCTTTGAGTTAATAGAAGACCACGAGAAGTCCGCGTTGCTTCAACTCCGAGAAAATATGATAAGTCACCCAAGTCCTTGATGGAGAAGCGGGCGGCTAAGACATCAATGAAATGTTGGACTTGCGATGAGCAATTACCTGTAACAACAATATCATCAACATACACCAGCACATACAATTGTAGCGCGGTGGTGTTGAGGATGAACAAGGAGGTATCCGCCAACGAGTTGCTGAAGCCACGAGCAAGAAGGAAAGTGCGAAGTTCCGAATACCATGCTCGAGGAGCTTGTTTGAGGCCATAGATAGCTCGCTGAAGTCTACATACATGAGTAGGATGTGTTGGATCAGTAAAACCCGGGGGTTGAGACATGTATACCTCCTCCATGAGACGCCCTTGAAGAAAGGCGTTATTGACATCAAGTTGTCGAAGAGACCATCCACGAGAGACCGCAATGCTCAATATGGTGCGGATGGTTGTAGGTTTGACAACCGGACTGAATGTCTCATGATAATCGATGCCCGGTCTTTGATGAAACCCCTTGGCAACAAGTCGCGCTTTAAAACGTTCCACGGATCCATCTTGCTTGCGTTTGATTCGAAATACCCATCTACAACCAACGACATTCTTAGCTTGTTCTGCGGGAACAAGCTGCCACGTATTGTTGCGTTGTAAGGCTTGTAGCTCAGAGTCCATTGCATCACGCCATCTAGGATCTTTCAAGGCTTGAGTGATATTAGCCGGTTCACATTCAACCTGAGCTACAAGGGCAGATCGGTTATTTCGATTAGCAACGTTGCTCTTAGAACGAGTTACCATCGGATGTGAATTCACACGAGTACGTGGCTGGGGCACGTCCAAGATAATAAGCTCCGGAGATTGTGTCGACGTTGAGGGCTCATCAGGAGGAGAAGTCAAAGACGGAGAGCCAATATCCGAGGATTGCCGCGGTGAAGAATCCGAGCTTAGGGGCTGAACCGGCGATGGAGCTATGAGTGGCGGTGAGAATGAGGGAGTAGGGGTGACACTAGGTGTAGAGGTGATTACCGTGGGTGTTTTGGTGGTTTGGGGGAAAAATTTAGTAGGCTCGGCAAAGGGATATATAGACTCAATGAAGTGAACATGACGGGAGATGAAAAAGCGCGACCTAAGCGGATCAAAACACACGTATGCACTTTGAGTGGATGAGTACCCTAGGAAGACACATGGATCGGATTTGGGTTCTAATTTGTTCGCTGTATAGGGACGTAGCCAAGGGTAACAAAGACATCCAAAGACACGAAGTTTGGTATAGTTTGGTGGTTTTTGGAAGAGACACTCGTAGGGGGACGACAAATTAAGGATCGGTGTCGGGAGACGGTTAATGAGGTAGGTTGCCGTACAAAAGGCATACGACCAATAGGTTAGGGGCATGGAGGAATGCGTGAGAAGTGAAAGACCGGTTTCTACAACATGCCTATGTCGTCTTTCCGATATACCATTGTGCTCGGGAGTATGTGGTGGAGAAGTAAAATGAGAAATGCCATGAGAGGATAAAAAAGAACGTAAGGCAATGAATTCACCTCCGTTATCCGAATAGAGTGTTGAAATGCGTTTTTCAAATCTGTTTTCAACGAGTGTTTTGAATTGAATGAAGGTGTCACGAACTTGAGATTTGGTTTTTAGTGGATACAACCAAGAATATCGTGTAAAATGATCCACAAAAATGACATAATATTTGAAGCCATCAATAGAATGAATTGGAGATGTCCAAACATCGGAATAAATAACTTCAAGTGGCCGAGATGTAGTAAGAGTAGAAGTGGAAAATGGCAATTTATGACTTTTATTACGGCAACACGCATTGCAAAACACATGAGGGGAATCCCGAGACAATGGTAAATCAAATGTTTTAATAACTTTATTTAAAACTAAAGACGACGGATGACCTAAACGGAAATGCCACTCGGACGAAGTGGTCTTGACACTATGAAATGCGTAGGGAGAAAGCAAGGTACTAGATGGGGCGGGCCACTCATAAACTCCATTTTTAGCGCTTCCTTGCAGAAGTTGCGCCCCCGTGCTGAGATCCTTCACCTGAAAATCACAAGGAGTAAATTCAACGGACACGTCATTAGTCTTGCAAAGTTGATTGACCGAAATCAAATTCTTGCATATCTTAGGCACACATAAAACATTATCTAATGTTAACGGCCTAGTATCAAGGGGTAAAGAAATAGAACCCGTATGTGTGATGGATAAGCCATTTCCATCACCGACAACCACATCATCATTGCCGCGGTACGGGGAGTGAAGAGCAAGATTGGAGAGATCCGATGTAATGTGATGAGATGCTCCACTGTCCAATATCCACGAGTTGGCATCATAGGATGAGACGGCAGCATGATGAGCTTGCGGTCGTGGCTCCCAATGTGAAGAGGAATGCTGCCAAGGTTGCGTCGGGGGATTCTCTAGAATACCGGGGGAGGAGACAAGACGGAAGCGTGGACAGCGTTGTACGCTGTGTCCTTGAACGCCACACGCTTGACATTTGCCTTGATAGCCACGACGTGTTGGTGAACGTTGACGTGGACGTCGAGACCAATTGGATGAGCCGTATGAACGAGATTCCGGACGAGACCAATTGGTAGAGCCGGACGAGCGAGATTCCGGGCGAGACCAATTGGAAGAGCGCATGGAGCTAGGGTTGGCCGTGATGGGTGCAACGGCCAAAAGTGGATGCGTTTCAGCAGTAGCCAATTTGGCTTCATGATTTAGAAGTTTCTCATGAACTTCTTCAACGGATGCAGCGGTATCCTTTGCACGAATGACATCCGCAATCGGCTTATACTCTTCGGGAAGACCGTCGAGGATCGCATCAAGGACATCTTCGTGATCAAGTGGCTTTCCCAATAAGGCAAGCTCATCAACAGTAGTGGTGATGGCACGGAGGTACTCATCAATGGATTGAGATCCCTTTGATGAGCGCTTGATCTTGTCACGGAGTTGGAGAATGTGGCCGCGAGACGCTTTGCCGTATGTGTTAGCAAGCGTCTTCCATGCTTCATAGGTGGACGGTGCACGTGCTATTAGGGGCTGGAGAGAGGCTGAGGTAACGACCGCGACCCACGCGGGCTGATGAGTGCCCCGCGCGGGCTGGCTGGCAGGAGGGAGCCCGCACGAACCGGTGGGGAGCCCGACTCAGGCTGGATCTGCTGGAGGAGTGGGCTGATTGTCTTGCCCAGCGAGGGCTAAGGTAGGCACCCCGCGGGGGTTGCCTCTCCTTTGGCGTGGAAAGGTCATGTTTTGCAGCATTCGCTCGTGTTTGTGTCCTGGTATCTCCATTCGATGCAAAACACGAGGAAACGCTAAAAAAGTACTAAATGATGCTTTAATGCTTGGTAAAATTCAAATGAATGATGAAACTAACTATAAAAAGAGACTAAAATACTTACGGCAAGGTTTGTTTTATGAAGATAACGAATGGTGTCAAGTTATGTCAGAGGCCATAAATTTGGCAATGCCCACTAGAGATGTCAATGGGTTGGGTTGTATCCAACCATTAAAATAAAATTTGGTTTATAATAAAATTGGGTTGGTCTCAATCCGACCCATCTAATAATGGGTTATATAGGTCAAGTTAAACGGGTTTAATGGGTTTATTCATATAATTAACATTTTGTATGTATATTTTTATCCTTTAACATTTATGATATATATTGATATACATTAGAATTTTAACCCGATTTAATCCAATTTTAATTCGATTCAACCAATTTCACAGAATTTTAACCCGATTTCACTCAGTTTTAACTCGATTTCATCCAATTTTAGCAAATTTAACCCAATTTCACCAAATTTCAACCTTATTTCATCAAATTTTAACCCAATTCACCAAGTTTTAACTCGATTTCACCAAATTTAACACGGTTTCACCCAATTTTAACTCAATTGCGCTCTATGTCACTGAATTTCAGCCCGATTTAACCCAATGTCACTGAATTTCAACTCCGTATATTTTGGTAAAATCGAGTTAGAATCGGGTGAAATTGGTTTAACTTTCGGTGAAATTGAGTCCAAATTAGATGAAATCAGATTGAAATTCGGTAAATTCGAGTTAAAATTGGGTTAAAGTTTGGGTGAAATCGGATTGAAATTCAATGAAATGGAGTTAAAATTGGGTAAAATCGAGTTACAATTAGGTGAAATAGAGTTTAAATTGGGTCAAATCAATTAAAATTAGGAGAAATCTAGTAAAAATGGGTGGAATGTGGTTGAATTTCGGAGAAATTTGGTGAAAATAGAGTTAAAATTGGGTGAAATTGGGTTCAGATTCGATGAAATTGAGTTCAAATTAGGTAAAATTGGGTTAAATTTGGGTGAAATCGAGTTCAAATTGGATGAAATCGCGTTGAAATTTTATGAAATCAAGTAATTAGGTGAAATCGGGTTTATATTCAGGGAAATTGAGTGAAATTGAGTTAAAATTGGGTGAAATTGTGTTAAAATTGGATTAAATTAAATTAAAATTCAGATAAAAATCGGATAAAATACGGGTCAAAATCGGGTATTCGAAACTGTTGTGAAAGGAGTAAAGGTGAGAGAAGTAAGAGATATATGGGTTAAATGGGTAAAACCCATTTAAATTAATCTAGTTGGGTTTTAAACCCAATTAACCCATATAATTTTATGCCCGTTTAATGGAAACCCATATGTATTTTAAATGGGTTGGGTTGGGTTAACCCATCAAACCCAACCCAAATTGACATTACTAACGCCCAAACAATTAAGATATTTGCTTGTGACACGGTTACTATATTGTGAGGTTAGCACCGTCAAAACTATGGAATGATTAATGGAGATTCCTTGGAGACGACATTTTATTTAAGAAACAAAAAGAAATTAAGTTTCATGGTCTATAGTTATCTAATAAAGAAATTGAGGTATGCACTCTTAACGGGAATAAAAAGTCAGTAATCGATTATGCAGATATGCCAACCCTAAACAAACTGATTCTACATGAAATCACTAATTCTCTTATATGACAAGAGATTCAGTTTGTTGAGGAGTATGAATGGGAAGATCCTGTGAAGTTATTTTCGACCATCAATGAGGAACAAAAAGAAATCTATCAAGCAGTTATACATTCAGTTGGACGGAAAAAAAGGAAGATTTTTCCATTTATGGGCCTAGTGGAACTTGAAAAACTAGGGATGGACAAATAGGGTTTCGATCCGAATTCCACGGGTTCGGGTTCCTCGTTTATAAAAAAGGAATCCAAATTGGAACCATATGTTTTTGTCTGGGTTCCTCAGGTTTTAATTCGGGTTTGGATTGTTTGGGTTTTAGAATATTTAACCCAAAATAACCCAAATAATAATTAGGATATTTGGATATTTCGAGTAATCCGGGTTCTCCAGATAATTTGGCTTTTTTGGTTACGAGTAATTCGAGTTCTTTGGGTAGGGTTGTTTGGTTAGAAGTAATTGCGGTTTCAATCCGGGTTCCACGGGTTTTTTGGGTTCTTTAGCATTTTTTGGGTAATTCAAGTAATAATAAAAAAAATAGGTTTTTTATTTTTTAAAAGTTTTGGGTTGTTTGGGTTATTTGGATCCTCTCGAACCCGAATCGAACCGACCCAAACCCGAACGAGTTCTAGATTTTAAACCCATATGGGTGTTGTAGCTAACCCAAATGACTAATGGCTTGGGTTTTCGGGACGGTCCGATTTGGATTAGACCAGGTTACCCAAATTGCCCACCCTAAAGGAAAAAAATACTTATACAAGACAATTATTTCAAGACTAAGATCGAAACGCATAGTTGTATACCAGTTGCATCATCTGGCATAGTCGCACTTCTCTTGCCCAACGGCAGAACGGGTGCATTCTGACTTCAAAATTTCCCTTAATGTGCATGAAGGGTCAACATTTGACATCAAACGAGGCACAATGCTAGCACAATTGCTTGTACATGAGGAAGTCGGGATAACACAAATACGTCGAAAATAAGTCATCGGACCTATGGGAATCATGTTGTAAATATACTTTAAAAAGAAACAAGTTGTTACGACATCAAGAGCAGGAATTTGCAAAGTGGTTATTGGATGTTAGAAATGGTACAACACATGCTAGGTAATTTAAATCGATCGAGCGATTTGAAGGTGATAATGTCCTTATCGACAAGGGTTTGATGATTGAAAACACAAACAATCCATTACATTCCATTTCCGAAGAAACATTTTTGTGTTTCCATGAATTGTTTATAAACCAGGAATATATCCGAGAAAGGGAAAATCTAACTCTGAGGAATTGAGATGTTAATGAAACAAATGAATTTTTTTTATCAAGAATTCCTAGAAAGAATGTTAAGTACTTAAATTGGAATGGATAGTGATCCTACAACTGATTGGCAATCATTGTACCATGTTGAGTACCTTTACTCTCTAGAATTCTCCGTTTGCCAAAGCACAAGCTAAACTGGTTGGTGGTCCTATAATGATGTTAAGGAATCTTTACCAAAAGGAGAATCTCTACAATGGAATACAATTATTTCTCACTCGGTTAACATCTAGAGTGTTTGAGGTAGAATTTATCACAGGCACATATGTTGCAAATAAAGTCCTTATTCCAAGAATTATTTAATCACCAACTAATTCAATTCTACTATTTATGTTGCGGTGAAGCAAAATTCTTGTCCAATTATGTTACGTAATGACAAAAAATAAGATTCACAGACAATTTAAAAAAAAAATTGGTTTTTATCTAACAAAATCAATCTTCAATCACGATCAATTAAATGTCGCCCTATCGCGTATAATTTCAGCGCACTGTCTGATGATAACGTCTAAATTGTTCTAGTATATTCATCTACTTTCATAGTTAGTTTTATCATTTATTTGGACTTTACCGATCATTAAGTACAATTTAATCTTCTTCTAGTGTTGTTTTGTGTTTTGCAGGAAATGAGATATCGGGTTACAAACACGAACAAATATCGGGAAATATTGGCAAAACCACTTCAAGCTCAGCTGTACACACTGAACACTCAAGCCCCCTTCGGTCACAAGAAAAAAACATACAGTTTGCACACAAAAATGGAAACAATGGTCGCCGCTCACAAAAATGGAAACAACGGATGCACATGAATGGAAACACGGCTGGAACAAAATGGAAATTTTCAGTTGATGGAATAACAATGCAAGAGCACGGTTGTAACATGAAAATGGAACATGGGTTACAGAAAATGGAAGCAAGACGCTGGAATACAAAATGTAAAGTGCCAACCGCTGCAAACAAAATGGAAACCAAGCCACTAGAGCAACAAAATGGAAATCAGTTGGAGCGACAAAATTGAAATCAGCTGGAGCAAGAAAAGGAAACCAAAGGCTGCACAGCTGAAGAGAAGAAAGGAAACAGCCACTGATAACACTGAAAGTGTATCATTATTAGGATAGGTTTTTAGATCATTTTCGTATATTTCTTACATCGATTCTTACTATTCCGATACGGTTTCGAGTTTTACATTCCCGTTTTCCCGGTTCCACCCGATCGGGCAGGGCTAGCAACCCGATCGGGCTGCGCACACATTCACCCGACCGGGCGACCTGATCGCCCGAGTCGGGCATTGCTACGGGATAATTCGACGTCATTTCACCCGATCGGGTAACGCATTGACACCCGATCGGGCACTCTGCAAAATGGATTTCTTATTGACATTTATCCTTTGATTGTTTTGCAGATGGCCTCTAGAACCTCCCAAAGTTCGAAGAAACGCAGATCCGACGCACACGACCCAGAACACGGATGGCCCGTGAGATCGGACACAATCACGGAGTTGACGCCGTACACGCCGATCACCACTTCTCATCAGCAGTACCGCTACAACATGGCCTCATTCCAACCTCGCCATAAGTCGAGATTCACCGAGTTCCAATCGCGAATCTTCCCGTCCCGGTTTTTGTCATCCGAGGCAATGAGCGAACTCGGTATCACGGACCACATCGACAC
>CM071860.1:22023472-22036852 GCA_036759665.1 Gynandropsis gynandra
CTTTGGCTAATGAGAATCTGACCGGTCGGTTAGCCATCTTAGGGATAGTGATTGCGGTCATAAAGCTGCCATGGTACATGTTAATCACTGCTGGAAGGTAGGGTTACATGTATCCATGGTTAGGAGGTTTAGGCTCGGAAGAATCACTCCTCACCGTAGAGCATGAATTTCCCGTTGTCAAGAGTAGGTTATAGATCTATGATCCTTAGTCGTTTATCTATGCAATACCCGGTATCCCGTACACCCGTAGTATTCACCATATCTAGTTTCACTCTTACCCTAGTTTCGTTGTCACCATTAGAATAGCTTTAGGTTTAGGTAAATTAGGACCATATCCCCTCTTATCACTTCTCATCTTAGTTTAGTTTCATTCTTAGTTTAGTTGTATTAGTCCCTGAGATCGACCCTAGTACTACAAGATCCGTATACTTGCGGTGAAGTGGACTAGGTTATTTATAACTCGCGTTTCCACACGTCAGCCACTGCACAAGAAGAAAAGGAAACAGCCGCTGCACAAGAAGAAAGGAAACCAAAGAAAATGGAAAGAAAAAAGGAAACGAGTAGAGAAGAGGAAATCAACACGAAAAGGAAAGGGGGAGAGCTTAGATTCGGCCAAAAGGGGGTTGGACAGGGGGAGAGAGGCTGGAGAAGGGAGATTTGGAACTGAAGAAAAGAAGTGAAGATATGTTTTCGTTTTGTTTTATGCTTAGCGAGTAGTTCAGTAGCTATAGGTTAGACTTTTGCCGATATATAATGAAGATCTATGCTTAATGCTTGCTTATAGTATTTTATCGTTTTAGATTGATTGGTTAATCTTAATGATTTTGTTCTTGCATGTCACTTGAATGAATGATCATAAAAATTTGATTGCATTGGGAGATGGATTAGATTTTGGAACTAGCCATGATTTGGTGTCTTAATCGATTTAGAACCTTGGTCGGTTGGTCGATTGAACTCGGGAATTAGGATAGGGATCTTAATGCGTCTAGTAGGTGAGATTACGCAATCGGGAGATTGGTAGTACATGATGTGATTAATATTAAGTAATAATTGCCTAGACTACCGCTTCCGCAAGAATACGGATCGTGTAGTACCAGGGTCGAACACAAGGGAATCGATGCAACTCTAAAGCTAGTAAACTAATGAACAAGACAGTCAAAATCAATAAGTGTTTGGAATGCGAATAAAGCTAAACTTACTAACTAATTAACAAATTAAACTGAATTAACTAATTATCACAGGTTTCAAGAGGTACACGATAATGTAACAAAGTTCTAACATGATCATTGGTCTTAGATATTATCACGAGTTCAGGGAGTTCAAGCTCTAATATTGGAGCTGACTGGCGTAGACTTGTCCACTACCTAGCGTGCATACTACTAGTCTCCCAACAACATAATCTCACCCATTAGATGCATTAAGACCGCTATCCTAATTCCTATATCCAATTTACCGACCTTGCGTAGATTCTAAATCAATTGAGATCCTAAATCATGGCTAATTCCAAAGTCTAACCCCCTAGCGTAGATTCAGTAGACTTCTACAATCATTCATTCAAGTTGCATGCAAGGACGAAAGCATTAAGGATAGCCAATCATTCTGAAAACGATCAAATACCATAATCATTCATTCAGGTTGCGTACAAAAAATAAAAGCATTAAGAACCACCAAGCATTAAGAACAAGACTTCATTACATATCAGCAAAGCTCTCTAACCCGTAGCTACTAAACTACTTGGACATGGACTTAGAAAACAAAACACGAAAGAAACATATTGTTAACATAGATAAAGAATGACATTCCTCCATATCCAATTAGTCTTCAACAGCTCCTCTGCGTTATGAGCTCGTCACCCCGTCTCCCGCCTTCCGACATGTTGCTCTCTCTCTTGTTCTCTCGTGTGTGTTGTGTGGTATGGTGTGTGTTCTGTCCGAAATTGAGCTTTTCCTCTTGACCCCTTTGTCCTGTTTCCTCTTTCTTTTCTTTCCTTTTCTCTTTCTTTCCTCTTTGGTGGAATCTAAGCTCTCCATCCCTTTCCTTTTTGTCCTCCTTTCCTCTTTTTACTTGTTTCCATTTTCTCGGTTTCCATTTTCTTCAGCAGCTTTTGTTTCCTTTTCCTCTTTGGCTGCAACGGTTTCCTTTTCTTTTCTCCTCATTTTCCTCTTTGGCTGGCTGCCTTATTTCTCTTTTCCATGCATTTCCATTTATTGTTCCAGCAGCCATTTCTATTTTCTATCTCCAATGATTGCAGTTTCCAATACTTGTGTAGGCAGCTATCTTTCCATTTTTGTGTAGGCGGTTGGAAGTTTACATTTTGTTCCAGAAACTTGCTTCTATTTTATGTAAAAAATGTTTCATTTTCATGTTCCAACCGTGCTCTTCTTATTTTTATTCCACCAACCAAAAGTTTCCATTCTTTTGAGTCGCAGCCTAAGTTTCCATTTTTGTGAGCCGCCTATTTCCTTTTCTTTGTTGTCGTGTGCCTTCTGTGTAATCTAGTCGTCCTTGCTTCCATTTTTCTTCTTTGATTCAAGATCCTTGGATTCTGACCATGTATATTTGATAGGAGAGTGGTTATGCTTCATTTTCTCATGTTTACACCCCGATATTTCATTTTTTGTAATAACACGAGAAAACGCTAGAATAGGAATAAATGATGCTTAATGCTCAGTAAAGTCTAAATGGATGGTTAAACTAACTATGAAAATGGACTAAAATACTAAAACAAAATAAACGTTATAGTACACATGCTAGATAGTGGGTTTAGGCATCGAGAGAGTCATTCCCTAAGAAAGAGCTTGAATTCCCTGGACTCGTGATAATATCTATAACCATGATCTTCAATAGCAATTTTTAGCATCATTGTATTGGATTTGTTTGGATTTTAATGCTTGATGTCAGATTTTTTCTCTCAATTAGTTTCATGGGTTGTTCTTAATGCTTTCGTCCTTGTTGATCACTTGTTTGAATGAATTTAGAGGCTTGTCTAGGCTGGGAGGTCAGATTTAAGTCTTGGAAATAACCCTAGAATGAATTAGGTTAATGAGAACTTTGGCCAGTCGATTAATCTATTTTAGGAACCGTGACAATTGAGGTTGAATTCCCTATTAAGGTTGAGATCCACACTGATCTTAATGCATCTACATGTTTGATTTGCTGCATTGGGAGATCAGTATATTGATTTTCTAGGTACTGGAATTAGGTGTTGATAGAGTCCCTTCCAATAACTTATTTTGAGTTCTCCATTAATCGAGATAATCTGATTTCATGATTTATAGAAACGTCCATTACATGTCCCGGTATTTCTCGAAACCTTTGGTGCTTTATCTTATTGAGTTTATCACGTTAGTTAGTTAGTTTAGTCTTTACTTTGCATTCCAATCACTTGATTTATACACGTCATATTCATTGGTTTAATAACTCTATTGTTGTATCGGTTCCCTAGTGTTCGACCCTGGTACTACACGATCCGCATTCTTGCGGAAACGTTAGTCTAGGTATTTATTACTTGAGATTAACCATATCAGTTGAAAATCGTGGATCTGGCTGAGTGCTCCAATAGACAAACAATTGTAACAAACATTCTTTATAGAAAACTTTTCAACGTTCTACCAAATACCTAAGGCAAGTGTTAATCTACACTCTTAGAATTTATTTCTAAAATAAAAAATTGTCAAAAAAGCATTTACACATGAACTATTTAAATCCTTTTTAGCTTAATTCCCAAATGAACTAGCTCATCTCGACACCCATGAAGCACAATCTAGAAGTCAACCATTATATTATAGGATATCAAAAAATGTAACTTTGACCTTTTACTTACTTTCATTTTAAATCGTGTACAATTTTTTTATTTGCTCAATGTCAAGGAACTTATTCTATTGACAGTAGAGTGTAAGCGCGTGGAATCATAAAATAGAAAAGTAACTCTAAAAGGTATCCGACCTAGCAAATAATGAACGCTATACATGGAGATGTTGGTACTTGGGATGGAAACCTAGGGGGTGAAATGCAACTATAAGTCATGGATTCATGCACAACTACTAGATTAGTCGGTATCTAAGAGTCCTTTTCAGCAAACATAGGCTTTTGTTCCCGATTCGAAAAAAGTTGCACAAAAATGGCTAAATTTCAAAATTTTGCACTAGATATTCATCCATCCATTTCTTATTCCAGCGGTTGTTTCTAGTTATGTTCCAGCCGTGCATTTCCATTTTATGGCTTTTGGGAATATCGGACGTTCGACCGGGCACAGCTGAAACGAAAGTGGTTTTTCTTGGTTTCGCGGCATTTGCTCGTGTTTGTATCCCGATATCTTCATTTCCTACAAAACACGGGCACAGCTGAAACGAAAGTGGTTTTTCTTGGTTTCGCGGCATTTGCTCGTGTTTGTATCCTGATATCTTCATTTCCTACAAAACACGAGAAAACGCTAGAAGGAGACTAATTGATGTTTAATAACTCGGTAACGTCCAAAATCATATTAAAAACAACTATAGAAATAGATGAAAAACTAGGACAAATTAGACGTTATCAAACTCCCCCAGACTTGAACCTTTGCTCGTCCTCGAGCAAAACTAGAGTTAAGCACAATGAGAGTTAGACAGCAAGAATTAGCCATCATGCACAACAACGTGTCACACGAACATAGACCTAAGAAAACTTAGTTCAGACTTCTATCCACCGAAGGTCACGAGCCGTGCAATCCTACACATAACTCAAGTTCATTTCACTAACCCGTAGACGACATCCAAGCGATCTCCATACCACTTCTCCTATGCTTACATGAGATACCATTCTTAAAGATGATTATTTTTTTCTTCTTTTCTCTTTTCTTTTTCGGTTTCCATTTCTTTTTTTTTCTTTGAAAATCCGTGCTCGGTTTATAGGACTTCAGAGTTGAAGAGGACAACCTTCTACTTAGACCCAGGTTGCCAATTGGCACACTCATAAGGTCTTGTAACCTTAGCATAGTGAAGAGGTTGCGTTATTGAAGAATTTTTTTCTTTAGACTAAATTATTGAGATCACGCATCAACTCTAACCCTTAGGAGGTAGAAAAACGCCCCAACCCACCACTTAGACCCGAACCATTGAAATCGATGCACTCATGTCAATGTAAGTCTGAAATAGTTAAAACTTATTGTATTGATAGCAGAGTGTAAGCACGTGGAATCATAAAATAGAAAAGTAACTCTAAAAGGTATCCGGCCTAGCAAAGAATGAACGATAAACACGAAGATGTAGGTACTTGGGATTGAAACCTAGGGGGCGAAATGCAACTATAAGTCATGGATTCATGCATATCTAAGAGTCTTTTTCAGCAAACCTAGTCTTTTGTTCTCGATTCGACAAAGTTGCACAAAAATGGCTAAAGTTCAAAATTTGTATTACATATTTGTCTGTCTAATCATAAAGAAAAAAACGTAAATGCTAAAATAAAAAGAAGAACTCATCATCTAATCCTAATTGCAAACATGTCACTCGAAGAGTACCCCCCCCCCTCCCAGACTTGAACGGAACACCGTTGCGGTGTACAAAATTAGTGAGAGGAACTCGAATACCAAAATCTCAAGAGAGGATAAAGAATTTAAGAACGTGTACACCTGATGTATTCTTGTTGTCCCGAGTTGGTGGTTTAGCTTAATGTTGTATGTGTTTACTCCGTTTTGGATGATATCAAAGTAGAGAACGAAGCTCGGGTTACCTCCCGAGAAACGCTTGTTTAAGGTCTCAAGCCTGACCGAGATGCTCTACTCATCGAGGTTGTTGTCCTCGTCATGTGTGTCATTTCTCGTATACAGAGAGTGCTCGATCGGTCATAGCACACAGATCAGTCGGGCTTTTGCAAATTTTTTCAGCCCGGTTGTGTCCTCCATAAGCTCGGTCGTGTTATGTTACAAGTTGAACGCCCGATAGTGCATCACAAACAGCTTGGCCAGGCTGTGGACGTTCTCAGTTGTTGCTGAGAGGAACCTACACGGAGGAAGAAAATAATGGAAGGTTGAGANNNAGAGATGCAATAGACTTAAATAAAAGAAAAATTGCAGAAAATTAAAACAAGCAAAAGACTCGGAAAGGACAGGATCTCGACTTAATAGAAACCCTAATTCTAATATTGTAACTAGTTTCCCGGCAACGGCGCCAAAACCTTGATGAGTCGAAAGTTTTAATATTTCCTAGACCACCTTACCGCAAGTGTACGGATTGTGTAGTACCAGTGTCGAACTCAGGGAACTAGTGCGAACATCAGAACCAAGACTTAAGAGAAAAAGATCGAGCGAAACATAAAGAGAATAGAAAATGAAAATAATGCAAGGAATGGGTGATTATCAAGCTAGAAAACTAAGATGCCAAAGAATAACAAGATTGGGAATGTCGGGACATGTAACGGATGTTTCTATGAATCATGAATTTGGATTGTCTCGATCAATAGGAAACTCAAATCGAACATCTAGATGGTTATACATATTATCATGGATTCAGAGAATTCAAGCTCTATCCTAGGAACTAACTAGCGTTGACTAATCCCACTATCTAGCATGCATACTACCAATCTTCCGATTGTGCAATCTCACCTACTAGACGCATTAAGACCGCTATCCTAATTCTTGAGTTCAATCGACCGACCGGTCAAGGTTCTAAATCGATTAAGACCTCAAATTATGGCTAGGTTCCAAAATCTATTCCACCTTTCAGTGCAATTAGACTTTTATATTCATTCATTCAATTGATCAGTAATAATAAAAGCATTAAGAACAACCAATCAATATGAAAACGATCAAATACTATAATCAAAGATTTTCCGCACGGGCAGCAAAACAAACATCTAGATGCAGGAAGAACCAAAGAGAAATTTACGTTGATGATCACAATTTTTAATTAGATTAACTGGCCGGTGAAGGTTCTAATTAATCTAATTTATTCTAGGGTTAATTCCGAGACTAGACAAGCCTCTAAACACATTCAAGCAGGTGATCAGTAAGTATGAAAGTATTAAAAACAACCCATCAAACAATTGAGAGAACAAATCCAAAATCAAGCATTAAGATCAAACGAATCCATTACAAGAGCACCTCTAACCCATGGCAAGGAGGTTTACTCCCAAAACATAAAACTAAAACAAAAATGCATCTTCCCTTTCCTTCTCTTCCCTTCGACCTCCAGCCTTCGGTCCCCACCTTTTGCTTTGGCCTTTAGCTCCCTTTTTAATCTCACCGAATATGAACTCTCTTCCTTTTCTTTTCGTGTTGGTTTCCCCTTCTCACCCTCATTTCCTTTTCTCGGTTTCCTTTTCTTATGCAAGTCATGTTTTTTCATTCTTCTTGTGCAGTGGCGTTGTTTCCTTTTTTGTGCAGGAGCTGCGTTTCCATTTTGTCCAGCAGTTGTGTTTCCATTTTGTCTCCAGCAGTTGCGTTTCTATTTTATGTCCAGCAACCAGCGGTTTCCATTCCGTGTAACCCAGTCGTGCATTTCCTTTTCTTGTAAGCAGCGGTTGTTTCTATTTCTTGTTCCAGTGGTTATTTCCATTTTGTCTTCCAGTCATGCATGTCCATTTTATGACCGAAAGTGGTTTTGCTTGATTTTGCGGTATTTGTTCGTGTTTGTATCTCTATCTCTTCATTTCATGCAAAACACGAGAAAACACTAGAAGGATACTAATTGATGCTTAATAACTCGGTAAAGTCCAAAATTATAGTAAAAGTAACTATAGAAAGAGATGAGAACTTGGACAAATTAGACGTTATCAAGAATTACTATTGAAGGAAGTATATATGTACTGATGTTGACAAGTATAAACATTATATAAAAGAAAAGGAGATATCCATCCTTAAAATTTATCCACACTGTCAAATATTGGTAACTATAAGTTAACTAATAACAGTATGCATATATGTTTTAAGGAGAATACCATTGTCAAAAAATCACAAGTCATATTCATGTAATTCCGAAGTACAGATTCAGGATACGCTCATATCGAACATTGATTAGATTGGTAGACCACAATGAATATTTAGCTGATAAGAATTTGTTTCAATAACTCATTAATGTAATTTCTTTGCTACATATGTTACTTAATTTATTTTAGTACATTATAGATTTTATCAGGCTTTTCATCGCTAAGCAAGGATCAAATTTACACCTTTGAACCTCATATCAAAAAAATGAATTTTGGTTATTATTAAATAGGTAAGTTTTAATAATATTAATCCATTAACATATCTTGTTATTTTTTCCTCAAAAATTTTCTCTAATTGCTTTAACAACTTCACAAACAGAAAAGATATAGTAAAACTATCAATATAGGATGGATTTCCAATTCAACAACGATTAAATATTGCTAAGATAATTTGTCAAAGAAATTGTCATGGTCGTCGTAGGCATTAATTCAATAATGATTAACGGTATTAACAAAACAAACAACATCTTAACATTTATATATATATTGTTATTTATTGTAATTTTGTGTCATTACATGTTCGTTCTTTCTAAATGTATAAATCATGTGTTTTAACACTTCGACAATCATGCTCCACAAAGATCTACACCAATCAAAATCTAAAGACAATCACAAAAATCCACGAAAATAATTAGGTTATTTTTAATAAAAGTTCAAACATATTAGTAATTTATTCATAAAATAATATACAAAACATGTAATTAACATCGATTTTTTGTCGTTTTTTGTCTACTATATATTGGTTTATTTGTGATATATGAATTTCAATTTTATAATGGAAAACTAATAAAATTTCATGCGCGCATGGCAGGGATTCTTTTCTAGTAAATATGAAAAAAGTTCATTCATTTTTGTATGACTTCTAGATAAGTTAAGAAACTTTAATGGAATTTTCTCCAAAAATGATAACAATGATAATTATTATAACAAAATAATTAGTTAGTTCATTAATATTAAAAGAAATTAAATACATTATTTACAATAAAATGCATTGCAATTGGTGGGGTATGTAACTTCTAGCGTCAATCTCCATGATTAATATGGTATACTTTTTTGTATATTTCAATATATCATCCACGTCAATCTTTTATAAAAAAACAGTGTGTTTTTTAGTGGTTGTTCCCCTTACATAGAGTTGTATTAGTGATCAAATAGAGAAAAAAATATATGAAGAAGAACAACATTAACTAATCGTTGTAGCCATAAACTCTTTACTTACATCTTGTAAGCCGTATCCGTGAACATTTTGCAAGTTATACACAATCTTGCACATCATTTCATATGTGAAGCTTGTTTCGTAACAGTCAATCAAAAGTTATCAAAAATTTTATCATATATAATTAAATGTTCAAATTAGTCACACATATTATTGAACTCGACAACGAATTTAAACTAATAAAACAAATTTTTATATTTACACTTACCTCAAAGGGCAAAAGAAATAGATAAAAGTGTCAAAGTTTTCTTTACGTCGCCGCCAAAATTGTTGAGTATATGATAAATCTTAGGACAAAAATGAAGAAACATGAACCTCTTATAAGGAAAAATGGTGCAAGTTTCCAGGTAATCAATGATTCACACCAAGAATGATCGTGTGACAATATCTTAATAGAACCAAATGAATATCTTCAATCGTTTTTTGCATTTGCCCATTGAAGTAGCTTGTTCCTCACATGGGCCATGAATATTGACTTTTTATTTAACCAATTCCTCTCCTTGAACCTATTACATGTTAAATATAGGTTGAGTATTTCGGTTCCATCTGAATTATCCGAATTGGCCACCCCTAACAAAAACCATTCTAACTCATATATGTCTAAAAATAATCTAATTGTTCGGTCGTCTTGGAGATCAAACATTTGTTTAAATTTTTCAAACTTTTTTAAAACTTTTCAAATTGGAAGTAGGCTCTACATATGTGCTTTGCCTTACAGGTGCTTTTTGGTCCTGTCAAATAACAAAAAAAAAGTTAACACCATGTAATATGACAAAGATATTTTAATATAGAGATGTGTGTCCTATTGGATCAAGTAACCATATCGCGTAAGAAAATGATGCTAAAAAGAGTGAGTCGTGCCCCATTGTGACCCCTCGTGACCCTTTATAACAAGTCGTGACCCATTGTGAGTGCTTCCACCTTGAATCAAATCTTGCTAAGAATACAAGAACAACTCGTTACTACGATGTAAGTACCTTTTTTATCTCCAAAATTGTACGATTTGGATTTATATCTAATGTCTAAAACTTTGACATTTAAAGGAAGTTTTTTGCATGGTATTCATCATTTTGCAATCAATGAAACATACCATCTCTAGTCTATCGCCATTATAATACTGAGTATTTAATCTCAGATGAGATGCTAAGTGAAAGCATGTTTGTTATGATGTATAGACAGCGTTAGTTGAAAATAGCTACATAACAGACCTATTATATCACTACCAAAAAAATATGTCATTTCCAATGGTCAAATCCGTTGGAAATGGTAATTTTTCCGTTGAAATCAACTATTTCCAACCTATTTCAATGGATTCATGATTGTTGGTAATCGACTGTTGAAAAACCTCATACTTTATCAATGGGTTATCCGTTGAAAATTTTCGCGGGAAATTGAAAATTACCAATAGGTGCCTTTTTGTACTTTTGAGCAGAAATTTTAAATATATCAACAGATGCCCATTGATGTTATGATTGTATAGTCAACAAGCATCCCAATGATTTTATGGAAAATTTAAAAAAATATATTAAAAATATTACACTTAAAATATTAATTCAAAATATATCAAAAAATTAATTTAACATATAAAACAAAAAATACATATAAAAATACTATATCCCACAAATCATCTAAAACATTATCGTCTTTGTGATTGATGAATTATTCAATAATCATGGTGTATGGTGTTTAATTGGTTTAGGAGAGGTTTTGATAGGATTTGAGAGGTTTTGTTGAATGTGTTGGAAATGAATTGTTCAACATCTTAAATACCCGAATTATTAACGGGCATCCACTAGAAATTCCAATGAATACCTAATGAAATCGATGTTGAAGACGTGAAGACGTGAAGACGGTTAGGCGTAGAATTTTGTAATTTTGACTTTTTCCAAGGCAATAGTCCAACAGATGCCCATTGCAAACGTCAGGCGCAAAATTTTGTAATTATAATTTTTTTCAAGGGGCATCTGTTGGAACTTTCAAGGGATCTTCATTGAAAATTTCAACGGATCTCCGTCGGAAATTTAGAAAAATTGCCACGGGCATCCGTTGATAAGGATTGAAGATTTTCAACAGCTCACCATGGAATCCATTTATAATTCTTTCAACAGATAGATTTGTTGGAATCGTTGGTAAATATTTCAACGAAGTGATCTGTTGGTAAATATTTCAACAGACGAATCCATTGGCATCTGTTGGTAAATATTTCAACGAACGGATCCGTTGATCCATCCATTGATATTATCGTTTATTAATAATTGCAACCTAAATCCATATTTCACAAAGGTATATCTTAATATCAGTTATGTTCGGTTTAGCTTTATTGTTTTTATGTATATTTAAGCTTAGGATAGATTTAGGTGTGATGTAACCTAGATTTAGTAGGTTTAGTATTAATTATCATGTTTTGAAATATAAACTCAGATGTATTTTGAAGATTAGGTCGGTTAGGTTGGTATAGGGTTGGTTTAGGTGGTTAAGACTGACTAAAGGCGTTTCGATTAGTTTTGATACAGTTTATACCAAACCAACGGGTTGGTAAGAATGATTTAGGTTTGGTTTAAAAATGATGTTACTTTTGGTTTAGAACTGTTACGTTTGATTTGGTTTACGGTTGGAACGGAGTTAGAAATTAGGTTGGTTTAGAGTTGGAATATGTTTTGAAATTGGGTTGGTTAAAGATTGGTTATGTTAAAATTTTGGTTTATTAATTTTATTATCTTGTAGGATATCTTGGCTATCATATGGACGTGGTTCCATGAGTTCATGTTCTTTGTAGACTTTGAATCCCAAAGGAACTCTATACATGTCGATTATGGGCTCACAATCACTTTCTCACCATTCACATCGACATCATCGCAACAACAACCGACAGTGCCTTTTTTGCAGGATCGATGGGCTATAGAAAACGATCGTTTTCATATCCAGATAGTTCAAGAACGTCGAGCATTATTGCACCGTCTTGAGCACACGTCTACACTTTATTTACATCCATAAAAAAATTTCTAACCATTATGGTAAACCAATGCATTGGTATGTTTTAATTAAATAATATCATTAATTATAATTTTTAATATATCCTCTATTTTATGTACCTAATTCAATTTTTATATTTGAAGGTTTGATATTGATGCAAAAGTCGGGTCCAGCATTACTGCTATATCAAGATGAACGAATTTGACTCGTACACGGACTAGTTGTCAACTTCATAAGCCGTCAAAGATTATTGGTGGACTATTTTCATGATAAGTAATAATTTTAAATTTATAAATTAAAATTAATAATTAGTTTGTTTATATTAATGTTTTAATTTTTTTATTTTAGATAGACTGAAATTTTGAATCCCAATAACATAATATCGTATATGATCGGTGGAAAGATCTAATGATAAAGCAATTGAAATAACTAATCACGAGCCAAAATAAGAAATGGTCGATCCGCACTCCGATGAGTACCATCTAGATTTTATCCGTTCGAAAATTTTTGTTGCATTTGTTGAGAATTGGTTGTGTCGGAAGTTTCTTGAACGGGGGGAGAAAGCCAATAGAATTCAGAAGATACATTAGTGCGAAATCATTCGCGAAAGTCTTTACGACGTGATAAGTATGATAAAAATATTCAAAGTTTTAGTTAGTTTTTCAATCTAATAATGTTTATGTACGTGTTTTTTTTTGTGTATCAATAAGAATATGATCGACGTCCAAGTCTTTTGAAACATATGTGGAAGACCTATTAGAAACAAGGCAGAACACTAGTCAACAGAAAAACTAAAGAAGTAGTCGATGAAGTCAAGAAAAAGATACATAAACTTCAAATTATATAGTGTAGATTTAATTTAATATATCACTCTCACTAAATTTTGAAACAACGAAAACAACGTCACCCTAGGGCGAACGATCGTAATCGTTATAGATCATCCAAGTCATGTTCGATGAGCTTTACATGGATGTAGGTATCAAAACAATGAGAATTTTATTATTTTTTGTAGGATTTGTTTTTATTTTATTTTTTAAAGGGCATGTAGCCAAACTAACGGGTACCAATGGGTACGCACGGGGTCGTGCGATGAGTCAAAGATTCCACAGCATTGGTGGAGGCATGATCACACCGTTTTTACTCTATATTAACTTTCATTTTTCCACCACATTGATCATCTCGTTTTCATACGTATTTCTTGCACGATTTAGGAGACGTTTTTGATGCATATG
>CM071860.1:22041189-22071090 GCA_036759665.1 Gynandropsis gynandra
AATAATAACACCACAAACGAGCTTCACTTTCTTCATCCTCCATCGGAGCTTCACGTCGAGGACGCCGTTCAATTCAAGTCTGGGGGAGCAGCTCACGTTTTTCAGGTGATTTCGTTTCATTTTCCTTTGATTTTTAGTTTTTAGGTTATTTTTGCGATTTTTAGTTCGTTTTTGTTTTCATTGAGTCAGAGTCGTCCCAAGGCACTTGTCCGGTGCCACGTTTTGAGATGAACCCTGAACTTAGGAATGCTTAAGAGGTTGACCTTTTCCGTTAGACTTTGCATGATTGAGCTAGGTTTTCCTATGCGTTAGAGCTTATTAGTCGGCTGAAAAACAATAGGTCGTAGTTCTTGGGAATCCTAGTGTTACTTGTGGGGATGTTTAGACGAGGTTGCTAGGCTGGTCTGTCGTTTATTTTCTCTACCCAGATGGTCATACTTCGTGTAGACGACACTTTACTTTTGTCATATTGAGGATTATTGGATCATATAAAATCGAGCTTGTTTTGCAGATTGAAAAGCACACACTAACACTCCGCTGTCGATAGAAATAGTGCCTAATAAGCATGATCAAAAATCGATATGAGTGCATCGACCTTGTTACTCCTTCGGTGGCTCGGGTCTAAGTGGTGGGTTGGCGATCATCTTTCTACGTCCTAAGGGCAAGGCACAAAAAGCCACCTACTCCGCTGCACTCTTACACGAGATGCATGAGTATACCGTCATCGGTAGTCTGGGTCTAAGTAGAGGCTGGATCCCTTCAAATCCGACGTCCTAGAAGCCTAGTGTGTATGCAAAGAAAAAGAAGAAAAGAAAAGAAAAAAAAATGGAAAAGAAAAATAAAAAGGAAACAAAAGAAGAAAAGAAAAAGTCATAAAAAGAAAAAGAAAAAGAAAAAAAAAAGAAGAAAAGAAGAAGCTCGGAAAGAAAGAAACAAGTATCCTCGGTTGACCTAGGTTTAGCATAGTCTGAAGTCTTTTCTGGTGGAGGGAGTTACGGTAGTGTGTCTAGTCTCCTTTGATTTACTTTCTTATGGGTAACCGTGGTGGACCTAGGATTAAGGCTGAAAACTCGATTAGGCCGAATTTGCTCTCGATGTGCTAGTTGATCGGTTAGGTTCGCTTTAGCGGTATTTCTAGGAGAAGGGGAATTCTCGTATTTTCATACCCCATGTATTCCACGTTTACGTTTGCTTAGGGACAAGCAAACATTCAAGTCTGGGGGATTTTGATCATCTCGTTTTCATACGTATTTCTTGCACGATTTAGGAGACGTTTTTGATACATATGTGATGTTTTACGTATGATTCCGTATCCGTTTTACTTGCTTTCGTGCTTTTCATGTTCTTACAGGTTTTTACGCGTATTTGGACTATTTTGGAGCTAAAGGAACATGCACGGAGCTAAGGAGCAACTTTGGGGATCATCACGGGACAAACGGGACGAGATTGAGCATGGAAAAGCCTCACCCGGTCGGGCACAACCCTTGCACGATCGGGCAAAACCTACGGCCAATTGTGTGGACCATTTAGCACGACTCGGGCAAGCATTTAGGACCATTTTGCCTTGTGCCCGAGCGGGCACACATGCCATGCCCGATCGGGCACCATTCCAGCACCACAGGACGCGCACGAACTGCCCTAGCCGCACCCGAGCGGGTACACTCCCTACCCGAGCGGGTCGCGGCCCGTAACTGCTCAAAACTTAAGTAAACTTAACTTAAAACATAAGGGAACTCGTGGGGCAATTTGGGCAACAATTGGACCGACTTAGGAGGCTTAAAAGGAGGCAAAAAGACGCCGTTACAGCAAGCATACAGAGGAGAAGAATTCAGCGAAGTTAGAGCAGATTCTTGCGAGGAGATAAGCGAGGAGCATTGGAGATCAAGCACCACCACTTCGGTTTTGTTTGGTTTTTATGTTCCTTAGACTTTCTACTATGTTTATGTTTCTTTACAGACGCATGAGCGAGTAGTTTGTTTGTTCTAGGAGAAGGGATTAGCCTTTGGCTATCCCGAGACCGCTTTTGATCTATTTTGAATGCATCTTCCCGTTTTAGTTCATCTATTCTTTATCTGAGTTCTTGAATTTACTTGTGTTTGCGATGGCCACGTAGATGCATGTGTTAGGGATTAGGAGAAGGACCGAAAGGAGAATTCTAGTCCTAGAAAGTCAGGTTTAGAACAACCGAGGTTAGGCCACGAAAGTAGGGTAGCAACGGTTGAGGGTGAACGGGCGAATCACAGAGTTTATGGGTTTAGTTCATGGTGTCAGCCACGAAAGTAGGGGGCAGCTTGTCTAGATCACGTGTCTATGCCTTGAGAGAGGTTAGATATCATGTTAGGATCGTCCGCCTTAGATAGCTTTAACTGGTATTGCATGATAGATAGGTTGGTCGTCGGTTTTGGTAGTCTTGTGGTGAAACCGGTTTCCTAGGACGTTTATCTCATCGTTAGAACCCAAGTAGTTTAGTTTACTTTTAGTATTTCATTCTTCATCACCACTCTTTCGTTAGCAAGTTTGATTCGTAGTTCGGGTTTAGGTAGCGTTGCATAGTCTCTGTGGGATCGACACCTAAAATACTACACACGTGCCGTGCACTTGCGGGTAGATTAGGTTATATTTAACTCTGATACGCATCACACATTTTACATAGTTTTTGCATCCTTTAGTTCCTTTTACGCCTTGTTTTATTCATTTAATGATATTGAATGTTACAGGAACCAATGGGTATATTACCAGTGAAACGAAGCAAGTTACAGCAACATGAGAGCATCATGGGCTAAGACAGAGAAAATTTTCGACTAGAGCAGTTAATCGTTCGGTCGAGCAAAATGAAGAATGAGATGCACCAAAGCTTCAGAGAGAACGCTCGACCCTAGCACTTCATCGCTCGGCCGAGCAGAAGTAATGAACTCGTCAAAGTTAGTCTCGAACAGCTCTGAACTTCAAGCTAGGCAAGCAAAAACAACAACTGCTTAGTCCGAATAGAGGAACGCTTGAACAAGAGATTCGTCAAAAACTCTAAGAAATTCAAATTTTGAATTTCTAAAAGACGGAAAAAGACATAAAAGGTTTAGGACGAACTAATGACAAAAGGAATAGACATTAAGTAAAAAAAGAAACCGTTGGATAGTGCAAAAGAAGGAAAAAGCTAGAAGATCGGAATCGAGGAATCGAACTACTGGCAGAGATGGGAAGAAGGCGAGGAAACGGTGGCGACTGATTGAGATAGATCGATTGAGCCTTCTCAACTTCATTGTCCTTTATTTCTTATTGTAGTTTGATCCCAAGATGTAGAATCACCTAGTAGATTCATATTTCAGGTTAGAAGTGTTGTGTATTTGGATTTGTCGCGCTTAATATTAGATTTACTGTTGTTTGGATTCTATGGTCTATTGCATGTTCTAATACTTTCAATTCTTGTATGGCCACCGGAATTGAATATTGGATGGTATAGCTACAGATAGAGACGTTGAATTATATTAGGTTGCATGTGTTTAGATAGATATGATTGATCATACCTATGAGTGGGTTAATCAGTCTAGTAATTGAAATATCGAGTTGTATTGCATTCGATGTGTAGGTCATAGACATCAGTGACTTAGAGTAGATAGAAATTTGAACTACGAGAGTAGGTAGGTTTACTAATACGTTGAAATATAGATTGTGAGACTTGTGACAGTAATAAGATATATACTAGAACAAGGTTTGCACTACGAGAATCGGTAGATCTGGATTTGCACTATGAGCAAGTAGATCCAATTTTAAATGATTGAATTCTCCGATAAAATCAAAGCGATAGTATCTGATATCTGTAATGAATCCATGTACGTAAAGCAACACTCTAATCTAGAAGCATTGTCTCGATATAATAGTTGTATCATACATTTATTATAGATAAGTACATAATACATCATACGTTGTTCATGACCGTAGTTTTTGTAGGATTAATAATCTAGATCACTCTGTGTTCGACCCTCATACTACACGGTATGTATCCTTGTGAAATGTATAATCTAGGTATAAATATTAAAACTTGATTAGGATTAGATCACACCTAGACAACGCATCAAGACGCAACACACAAGATTATCTTGCTCAACAAGTTCAGATGACCGCGCAACAGGCCGAGCTTAGGGGATGCAAAGTGAAGATAACCGATCTTAAATCAGTTGTACAATTGATGTGTTAGTCATTTTCGCATCCTACCCTCCCGCATATGTTCCTAAACCCGCATCCGCTTCGAGATTTGCATTGTCGTCTAGTTCGTTGTCTTCCTCATCATCGCAAATCGATATTGCGAGATTAGAAGACTTTAAACCAGAAATGTTAATGTATTTTTTTTATTTTTTATTTCTATTAATATTTGTTATATGGTGTTATCCTGTTTAATGTCGGATCAACGCTTTTCATTTAATAGCAATGTCGTATCCAAGATGACGTTTGAGTTACATCAATTGTTAACAACATGATATTACGTTGATTTTTATATGTTTTTTTTTTTTTGTAGTGTCAAGTGTATCCCTTAAGCCGTAATTTTGAGATAATCTCAACATTCTCTTGCCACAAAGAGTCTTTCTTTTTTTCTTCAACTTTGGATCAATTGAAGTTTTTGTGGATTCAATTGGATCAAGTGGGTTCAACACCCACTTTAGTAATTGTGATCTTTGCTCATTCTCTAACCCAAAATCATCTTAGTCTTTCCATGATTTTGGATCATCATCAAGTATATCCCTTAAACCCATAATTTTGAGATTAATATCAACATTCTCCCACCATAACACAAAAATCTCATTTTCCATCAAACGTCTACACCTCATGTGGTTCTATATGAGAGTCATTGTTCCTTCAATTAATTGATATACAATTCTAATATGCATCGAAACTCTATTTAACAGTGAAAACTCTACTTAGTTCCAACTATCCTCGTTAAACCTCAAATTCCTCTACGTTGCCATAAAAATTTTGTAACGGCAATGATCATACCAAATCGCAACCACATTGTTATACCACATGTGGCATTAAACACCCTTAAAACTTTGTGAAAAACAAATACAAGAACTCAATCTTGAATCAGTTTGAAGCCTCTTCGAAAATACTGCCAGATTGATTTTGGTATGCAATACAATGTAAAAGGTGGTTGACATAAAGAGTTTACGAGTTCGAATCGATTAGTCTAATCGTCTCCCGTCTCGAGAAGAATTTCAAGTTTATTAGGTAAGTTTGATATACCAATTTTCAAGAGATAACTCTCAATATCACAAACAGGAGCATGAAAGAAATTAAATTGAATCTAAAAAAAACCTCCTTCAAGGCTCTGTTTGAAGGCTAATTTCCCAGCAGTGCAAAAGGACAAAATGCCCTTATAAACAACTAACTAACAGAATGGCTAGCTTGAGATTTTACTTTTCTGTCCTTGAGCTCGTCTTCAACAACAGTACAGAGGTTCTGAGAAAACATTCAGCTTTGTTTCCCGTTTCAATCACTCTAGAGTTCAAATTTGAGACAACCATCATTATACGTGCCCGAGATGTATGTATTGTCGTGCATTCAGAGAGTTTGAAAATGATAACAAAACACTCTTTGTCGAGTATGTCCCGAATCATAATGCATAGCTATATATTCTTGATGCAAAATAAGAGTCTGTTAGAAATAATGATCACTTATATCATCAGACCTTCGTATTCTCAAACAGAAGGCATACCGATGCAAATAATGGTGAAAGAGAGTAGATCCCTTGAGATTGTCCCAACCGTAAAGTAGATTATACCATTATGTAACAAAGAAGATACTATTTGATTTTTTTCTTAATTAAGATCGGAATTATTTCAGATTGTATGCTACTATTACCAATTAGTAAATTGGAATGGATGGATCAACCTTGAGAGAGTACGCATTTATTCCTCCAGCTACATTGTACACACTCTTGAAGCCCTTAGGACAATAACATGACAAAAACATAATCAGTGCATGCAGTTATACGTGAATCTATACGTAGATATATGCAGATAGGTATATGCACATGCGAACATATATACGTATACATACATTAAACCGGTGTAAACCTGCAACGCTTTTACCTGGCTCTGCAACCAGTTTGCAACCTGCATGGACCGCATGCCACCCTTGCACTGCAGACAGAGTGATTCAGAGAACAAAAATCACTTGAAACATAAGGTTTAGTGGTTCAAACCCTAATGCACCGAGGGCAGAAATCAGAAGCCTATATACACGCATTCATTAGCTCACGGACAAGTCTGTACATACCATGACATATGTATCCTTCTGAGGATCAAGCTTTGAGGTGATGTCTGGTGCCCAATTCCCGAATTGGCGGAGCGGAAACACTTGGAATCCGGGCAAGGACGCAATGGCTCTGGAATAAGCAAGCATTATACACAGAGATGTTGTTACCCAATCACTAACAGAAATAAGAATTTCGTAGAGATTATTTTGAGTTTTCTTGTATACATGGCTAATTGCGTGTAAATTAGACTTTGTTGTTCAAATGCACGGATCTTCTGCGCTTAAAAATTATAGAAGAGTGTATAATTAACATTGTACCATAAGAAACAAATCAAACGATTTGATTACGAGATATCATGATGACAATGTCCAAGCTCGTAAACTTAGATGGACAATTTGGTACCCAATTACACAAGCCAACAATTGCAAAATTTAAGAATCGATGGCTTTTACGACAAGAATACAAAACCAGGCAAAAGACTAAGATAGTAAGAAAGCATTAAGCTCTTTCCCATAATTCTGATTTGATTCAACTAATAGCTCTTTGCAATGATTATATGTTTTTGTTGTTGCCTGAATCAAGTCTGTGTAATGTTTACCATCAATCATTATGATTTATGACATTGAATGCATTGAAACTACGTGGACAAAGCTATATCACTCGATTCATTTTGTTGCCTACGACCCTAAACCCATTAATCAAAACTTCAAACAGCAATGAAGAGGAATAAAGAACATACATCTCATCAGGTTCTCTGACATCGATTAACTGAGCCTCGTCCATGAAGGTTGGATCTTGCATCTTGGAATGTAACTCCTCAACCTGTATCTCTTTAACCCCTTCCCTGTTATCAAAATTCTTTTAGAGGTTTCATAAAGAAAATTAAGGAACATCGAGAATATTAAAACACCTATCATTGATGGAGTATCAACAAATGTCAAATTTAGATAATACCTCTCAGATAAAACTTGCAACAAATGCCAGCCAAACTGGGTTTTACACCTAACAACTTGATTCAAGGGAGCTTTAAACGCAGCTTCCTCAAATTCAGGTACCTGAAAAATATAGCAATCTATCACTCTTCTATAGAAGAGGCCAAAGTTCTTCAATGGTAAAGTCCAAACATTTTGAATATCCTTTGTACGTTGCCCTTGATTGTGTTTTCACCATCCACTCCGTGCATCATTCCATTTTGCAAATGTATAAACGTTGTATCTAAAACATTTGCTGAGAGGTTCAGATATTGTAGTAACGTGAGTCATATAGATCTCCAGTAGATGCAACAACAAACGAAGTGAAAACTTGGAAAAGAACGAAACAGGAAAGGATTATAGATCCTGGAGCAATTTTATACCATTTGACCCAGTCTCACCCATCCAAGCATACCTCCTTCCTTTTTTGATGGACAAATGGAGAACTGTGCAGCAAGATCACCCATATCCTCTCCTTCACAACAAAAATATCAACAAAATCACACAGCCTACTCTAAAATCCATAGCCTTTTATAGTAGCAACTGACCCAGAATGCAACAGTAGCAGACCTTCTCAAGTAGAGCAAAACCACAGCCCACTCCCCAATAGCTAAGAACAATGTAGAAAAATATCAAGATGATCTATCAAGTACCGCACGGCTACAAATTTCTCTCAGAAGAGCTTTCGCAATCTAGTGTATTATTGAGTCATACAAGCATACACACCCACACAGAAACCAAATCTGACTTCATCCCCAATAGATACAAAATATATCATCTCGACATCATATTTAAGGATTTTCCTCTCATACACAAGCAATACAATACAACGTAATAACATTGAATTTTCAACAAAGCTGAAATGTTTTTTTCAGAAAAAACTAAATTAACAGAGTAAAGAAGCAAAACAGACCATCTAAGATTCTTTGTTGAAGTTCGACCAAGAGCTTAAGATTATCATCTTTCAACAGCAAGTGCTGCACCATAACCTCTCTGCCGGAGCTACCCTTACTACTTCCACTGCTAAATGAAGCTGCCAAAAGAAAGATTCACTGAGAAATTAACCAAAATAAACAAAAAGATCAAATATGAAGATGAGTACAAATTTATTCGAGACTGAATAGCAGTGAGATAATTTGAGGTACGAACAAAGTTTAAAACGGCAATGTGGATCCAAGAACTGCGTATATGAGGGGCGGAAACTCGAAGAGTCAAATAAACGAACCCATGGATTTGGGAGCTGAGAACTTGGAAACCCTAGTCGGGAACAAGGAGGGGATGCGTGGTCGGAATGAGGAGGTGGGTTTGCAAAGAAATGGAGGAGAGGACGTCGAGAAGCGACGGAGAAGAGAAGGAGAAGAGACAGAGAGAGTGGGTAAGAGGGAGAGCCTGAAAGCGGCAGAGAGAGTCGCCGCAGCCGCCGGAGAAGATACCGCCGAGAGACTTCCGGACACTCCCAACATAATTTGGTAAGGAGAGATGTTATTATGGGATATAGGCTTGACTTTTTCTTGGGAGTTTTATGTAAATAGATCAATTTTGCTGATATCCATTTCCAATATATCAAAAAAACTTTTCTTTTTCCGAAGTGCAACACCCAATTTTCCCCCCGGCTACTTGAGGGTGTTAACTATGATATTTGTTTTAAGTTTTTATTTATAAAATAAATTAAAATTCTAAATTTGTAAAGTGGTTAATCATATTTTTCAGAACTTTAAATTTATAATTATCTTTTATAGTTATCTTCTATAATAAAATCATAATTTCAAACCTTCAAATTTATAATTATCTGTTATAATAGATTCAAACCTCCAAATTTATAATTATCTTCTATGATAAAATGGATAATTTTCATCTTTTACAACGTACTTTCAATTTATAATTATCTTTTATCATAGAATGATAATCTTCATCTTTAATATCATATTTTCAAATTTTCAAATTTATAATTATTTTCAATGATAAAATGATTAATCTTCATCTTTAACGTCATATTTCCAAACCTTTAAATTTATAATTATCTTTTATGATCAAATAAGTAATATTCATCTTTAATGTTGTACTTTCAAAACTTCAAATTTATAACTATCTTCTATATTAGAATGGAATCGTACTTATAAACTTTCAAATTTATAATTATCTTCTATATTAAAATCTATGTAATTATCTGCTATATTAGAATCTGTGTATTCTGATATTTATAAAAATCGTAAAAAAATATTTCTAAACATATTTTTACTAAAAAAACTGCAAATGAGAGAAAGAGAAAACGTCAACGAGGAATGACGAACAAGAAACCGATGTTGGTAAAACGTTGCAGAAGCCAAAGGTACAAATATAATAGTATTAAATATGTAATAGTAGTTTACTAATAATAAGCTTCTTTGGACGCATTACTATAAAATATGAATTAGGTCGTTGGTTACTATAGACTAGAAACATACAAATATAACTAAACTATGAGTGGCTTCTTTTGCTTTCTCTCGAAAGACTACCAAAAACAATGGGTGGGGATGATCACAAGACTCTATCAACAAACAACCCCTTCCGCCCCTCTCTTCTCTTATTCATGTTTTATAGGATGATATACCGACGATTCCACGGAGATGGATAAATTTACGCTTATGTTACGTGTGTTTATATGTATGAATGTAATTTAAGGGACCAACCTCTGAGAGATTTAAGTGGAGGGTGGTGAGGGGATTGCGGAATTGGAAGCGTTGGATGGTGTCCAAGCGTATACGAGCATGCCCAGTACAAGGATGATGGTGCCTGCCACAAATCCTGTGGGAAGTGATGATGCCACGCCAAGGTACGGTAGCGGAAGTGTAAACATGTACACTGCTATTGGCACTGCAATTGTGTTGGTACACAAAAAAAAATGACAATTGAGATATTGGTTAACCAGATTCTATCATTTCATAACGACATTTAAGAAACGATTTGAGCAAGTTTTATATTGACGGGATGCAAGATCCACAAATATCAAATGGAAAAAAGGATGTTGACATAAAAAACTGTGAACATTTATCACCTCATCTGTGCAGGCTAAATCTTGTACGGATCCAAATGTTTTATAAGAGTCCAAGACTCTTCTTTTCTAATCATCTTCAAAGATATTGGTAGTGGGGACATGAGACTCGGGCTCTATGTTAGGTAACCTTAATCCCTACAACTTTGAGAAGGAATGTGCATACCTGAAACGGTGGATGCCAGACAAGACACAACAGCGGATGAGATCTTGATAAGGCGTAGGAGGGCGACGTTATACGCTATGTTCACAACGATAAAAAGCAATGGAAGAAGCGGAGCCCCATCACATCCTGCATTAAACCCAATTCAAAAGCAAGCATGTGATGGAACAATAAACAACAAATGGATCCCCAAGGAATTGGAATGGAAATTTTAACATTCTTTTACCCATTGTCGTGGTACCAATGTTCAGAAAGCAAGCAATACCATCCCTGAGATAACTCAGAAGGTGGTTAAACGGGATGCCCCATAGTTTTGAAAGAAAGGGAAGAAGCAAGGCGATGCAGATGGCCTGCCATAACCGCATAAGAAGCTCATAAGATGGAAGGGAGTCAAAGCTCATTGAAGAAAAACGATCATGTAATTTGAACGTTTAAGTTGCCAAGAAGGAAAAATATTGGGTATGAAGAACAAAAGGCTTGGATAAGAATACCTACTTGGAAAGCTGAACCATATGAGTTTACAACAAACAGATCAAGTGACATACCCTGTAATAATAAGAGCATATGTTTTTCAGTATCCCAAATTGTAAATTTCGTTCAAACATCTTGAGTGTTTTATATCGAGTTTCAGTATTTGCAACACCATGATTTACCTTGACTCGCTTTGTGTAATCTATAAAGATGACTTCCTACAACAACAGCAACAACAAAAAATCATTTACCATTAAAGATAGACGAAAATCTTGCATTTTGGTTCTATAACTAGAAAATGTTCAACAAACCTTCAATACTGTATGTGCCCCTTGAAGCAAAAAAGAAAGAACCATTAAAAGACTCCAAAATACCCCTGCTTCTTTTAACGAATGAGCTGCACCAGATCCACTGTAAGTTCATGAAAATAGTAAGTAATATTCACATAAATGCCAATGTACTGGCAGAAATGGAACTGTGAAAAGGTTGATAAAAGGCAAGAACAATGTTTTTTTTTTATGTTTTTACTTTGTTCTCAAATCCAGATTCAATGCATGAAAGGTAAACTTATAACCGACAAATTAAATAGTTTTCATATGAACTTCCCACATACTAATTGAACAGACTAACCTTGCCACACTTACGACTACACCAAGAGCAACAAGAGCGCATCCGAATAATTGATTTATGCTATATCTCCTCCCAAGAAAAATAACAGAGAAGAGAATCTGCCAGACAAGAAATGTCTGCAAGGAAACAAATATAGAAGATATAACAATTAAGTTTCCAGTTTGCTGTAAAGACAACTTAAAAGAAAGCTAAGGAAAGAAATTTTGTACTTTCATCTCATGAAAAATATAAAAGGAGACTTCCATGAAATTGTTTCTCATCATATTTTTGCGATAATTTAAAAATAATTGAACATGATAATAAAAAGGTACAAACTTAATCATAGAATCTGACCTGAGATAAAACTGTGGTAGATGGCCCTGAAAGATTGGCTGAGTCAAGGAAGGAAAAAACAAGTCGATGAATCAAATTTATTTTCATTTAACACGTACATTTAAGATTCATACCTACTGATCTTTGTCGTAAGTTGAGCAAACAAATCAAGACTATAACTTAATGAAGAGTGCAACTGGAGAAAAGAGAATGAAAAAGATAAGGTATAGTTGACTGAAAATATCTGTAGATGTTACCTGCAGCAGCCATTCCAGCAGCCGCAGCTAGAGCCTCCAAGATGCCAACAACTAAAAATGGCATTTTTGGCATGGAGAGCATCTCATCCGTAATAGTTCCAGACTGGTGTCGAAGATACAAGATAGCAAAATACACGGCTACATACCTACACGAAGAAAAAGGAACTCTTTTTGCAAATTATTCTTCAAAATACACAGCCGATGTCCAAAAGAGATTCAATACATACATAAATTACAATAATAGCAACAAAGATTCACACTCGAGGATTTACAGTACTCCATCGCAGCTGTAACTAAAAGATATTATAGGGGTACTTATAAATTCGACTAGGAGAAGAAGCAATGTTGAATCTACAGAAGGTTCAAACAATACAAAGAGGCATGCATAAACTTTTACTTCTATTTGATATCTGTGTGGTCCAAACAAAAAGTTAATATCTTGAGAGGTCAAAAAGTGTTAATCAGACCAAAAATGTAAGTACCAGTTTTCTACTTGGTGGCTCAGAAAACCATATAAATTTGACCTTTAACACAAATCTAACCTAGTGAAAAGCCAATGTACTTCTCCTATATTAGTCTAAATACTCTGAGTGGAGGCACTTCAGCTCAGCACGCGTGGGCAGTTCCACAGACTTCTGCTCAGCACGCGTGGGCAGTTCCACAGACTTCTGCTCAGCACGCGCGAGCGGTTCCACAATCTTCAGCTCAGCATGCGCGGGTGGTTCTCCCATCTTCAGCTTAGCACGCGCGGGCAGTTTCACAGTCTTCAGTTCAGCACGCGCAGGCACTTTTACCCTCTTTAGAATCAAGGTTATATGCGTGGACGATTCTACCATGTTCAAGTTGAAATCTCTCTCTCTCTACAACCCAATAACATATTTGATTAATCTTTGTTCTTGGGTTCTTACGTTCTAAGATTCTTGGTCAATTGTACTCCTATTTAAATGGATGTACTCAGATTCACGAAACTCATTCACAATAATAAGAATTCATTCATTTCTCTCTTTCAATTCATCTCTCTCTTTTGTTCTTCATCTCTTCAAATTCAAGAGTTTCATATGGTATCAAAGCCAGATGAAGCGCTTTACCCTAAATTTCTTCATCGCTTTCCTTGCTGAATCCTCACGGATCACCTTCGCCGATTACTTCTGAATCCCGACGAGACACTGTTTGTAGAGCCTCTCACGGTTACCATCATCAAAGGAGCGAACGGTTACAGCTTTCTTTCCATTGAGAATCAATTCCATCATCTTCGAAAAGACGATTCTACCATCATCGAGAATTGATTCCACCACCGTCGAGCAATTTGCATCAGCGTTACACCTTCCAATGTACCAATCTTGAAAGAGCATCACAATATTGTTCGGAAACAAGAACTTCACCAATATTGTTTGTTGTTTTGTTTCAGGAAATTCATCAATCTTGAGCAATGGTGGTGAATCAACATCTCGAACTTTTTCACAATAAAGCTTACGGATTCCAATTTTCTCTTCTGGAAAGCTCAAATTGAGTCTCTTCTCCGGAGTCAAAGATTGTTGGGATTCATTGACGGCACAATACAAGAGTCGCCTCAAACAATTCAAGAAATTAAGAATGATACCTCAACGGATATTCTGAATCATGTACATGACTCTTGGTTGCAAACGGACCAGCTTATCATGTCATGGATCATCGGTACTCTTTTTGAAGAAGTCTTCAGCCATGTTGTTGGTAAGAATTCAATAATGGAGGTATGGTCTTGCCTTAAAAACCATTACATACAACGATCTGTAGCTAGAGAATTCGACTTGCTAGCATCGTTACAACTTCTAACCAAAGAGGAAAAAACACTGGCTGAGTATTTGAGTCAATTTAAGAGCACATGTGATAAATTGGAGTCAATTGGTAAACCAATCCAGGAACCTATGAAGATCTTTAGATTACTTCATGGACTAAAGAATATGAGGCTTTTGCTACTGTAATTCAGACTTCGATGTATAAGCCTCCTATTCCAACCTATGAAGATGTGGTATCTCAATTAAATAGTTTGATTCTTGGGAGTTCTACCAACCAATTCACTAATGTGTCTCATCATCTAGCTTTTCCTGCCACACAGTTTTCTGCTAATTCAGGTTACAATACTCAGAATCAAGGGTTTGGCAGAAGGAATTTCAATAACAGAGGAGCAAAACAGATGTTCAGAGGCAATAGAAACTATACAACCCGTGGAAAAGGTTTTTTCACAACAAGTTTATTCGCCTTATGTTCAGAAAGTACAAAACTCGAATGATAATCAAGTTAACAGTAATAATTCACAACATTCCTCTGCAAGATTATTATGTCAAATTTGTGGTAAGACAGGACATGAGTCTCTACGATGTTGGCATCGGTTTGATAATGTCTTCCAAAGTTGTGATATACCACAAGCCCTCACGTCTAACATCCTCAGCTGGACTGGTTTCCAAACTTAGGAGCTTCAGTTCATACAACAAATTCAACCGGACATCTTCAGAATTCTATTCCATATGGCAGATCAAACAATGTGATGATTGGGGATGGTTCGTTTCTTCCAATCTCCCACGTTGGATCTACTGCCATTTCTACTTCAGAAGGTAAGTTACCAATTCATAATGTTCTGGTAGTTCCTTCGATTAATAAATCTCTATTATCTGTTTCAAAGCTTACACACGATTACCCTTGTGAGGTGATTTTTTATGCTGATGGTGTTTCTATAAAGGACTTAATAACTCAGAAGATTCTGGCCAGAGGAAACAAACATGAAGGGATCTACTACAGGTTACAAACAACAGACTTCAAGGCCTTTTATTCTACTAGACATTGTTCTACTTCATATGATATATGTCATCATCGTTTAGGACATGCTAACAACAATATTATACAAGAACTCAGTAAAAATGATTCTATCAAGATTAATAAATCTGCTTTAAAATTGTGTGAATATTGTCAATTAGCTAAAAGTAGCAGATTGTCATTTTCTGATTCTGATTATCATGCAAGAGAACCATTGGAAAGGATTCATTGTGATTTATGGGATCCTGCACCTACAACTTATGTTCAATGTTTCAGGTTCTATGTCATTTTTATTGATAAGTTCTCTAGATTCTCGTGGCTATATCCTCTAATGCATAAATCAGATTTTTTTAATGTTTTTGTTTCTTTCCAAAAGATGGTGGAGAATCAATTTTCTTACAAAATTAAATTGTTTCAAAGTGATGAAGGAGGTGAGTATAACAGCATTCAGTTTCAAAAACATCTTTTGCAACATGGTATTAAACACCTAGTATCATGTCCTCATACACCTGAACAAAATGGGTTAGCAGAAAGGAAACATCGACATATCACTGAATTAGGATTAGCTATGATGTTTCATGCTAAAATACCTCTCAAATACTGGGTAAAAGCATTTTATACTGCTAACTATATCAGTAATTTATTACCATCATCTTCTTTGCTTAAAGAAATACCATATAAAATTTTGTTTAAAAGACAGGTGGATTACTCGGCTCTTCGAGTTTTTGGTTGCTGTTACTATCCTTGTCTCCATCCTTATGCCCAAAATAAATTTGATCCAAGGTCCTTAAAGTGTGTATTCTTGGGATATAGTGAGAAATATAAAGGATATCGATGTCTTTATCCTTTAACAATAAGGTATATATTACTCGTCATGCCATCTTTGATGAACTGAATTTTCCTTTTCAGGACAACGATCTACATTTGATTCCACCAGTAGACACTTTACTATCAAAGACATGGCAATTAGGGTTCAAATCTCAATCTAAGGTTGTTTCAAATCAGAATTTGCAATCTGTCTTACCCAGGTTTTAGAATCCCTCTTCTGTTGCTGAAATGCTTGTTGATCAATCGATAATATCAAATGCAATAGCAGAGTTGGACACTATTTTTGCAGAAAGTCCGATGTCTACAATAGGTTTGAGTTTTCCAGATTCTTATGATGAAAATATACCTGCTGATTTATCAAATGCAAGTTCTGAAACTGAAATGAATACTGGAAATCAACATCCTATGACTACTAGAAGCAAAACTGAAATTTTTAAACCAAATCCGAAATATGTTTTGTGTGCTGATATAAATATTCCACAAGAACCAAAATCAGTTAAATCGGCTTTAAAACATTCTGGTTGGCATCAAGCAATGATAAATGAAATGGATGCACTACAATATAACAAAACTTGGTCATTAGTTCCATACTCAGCTAATATGAATATTTTGGGATGTAAATGGATTTTTAAGACTAAACTTAATGTTGATGGCTCTTTGAAAAGATCAAAAGCCAGATTAGTGGCAAAAGGGTATCATCAAGAAGAATGTATTGATTATTTAGAAACCTTTAGTCCAGTTGTTAAAACTGCTACTATTAGAAATGTGTTATCAATTGCAGTAGTTAATGAATGGTCAATATCTCAATTGGATGTTAAGAATGCCTTTTTACACGGTGATTTGATTAAGGATGTTTTTATGCAATAACCTCTTGGTTTTGAGGATTCTGAGCATCCTACTCATGTATGCAAGTTACACAAATCCCTGTATGGTTTAGAACAGGCTCCTAGAGCTTGGTATGACAAATTTAGTTCAATTTTTATTGAATTTGGTTTTTGTTGTAGTATTTCAAATCCTTCGTTATTTGTATATCAACAAGTCTCATATAAGATTTACCTTTTATTATATGTTGATGACATGATATTAACAGGAAATTGTGAAAAATCATTAAAGGAACTCACTGCAGCTTTGACTATCAGGTTTGCTATAAAAGATCTTGGTCAGTTGCATTATTTTCTTGGTGTTCAAAGTAAGTTTTACTCATCATGGTTGTTTATTCATCAAGAAAAATATGCATTAGATCTTCTTAACAAGGCTGATATGATCAACTGTAAACATGTAGCTACTCCCTTACCTCTGAAATTAAACAATTATACTTCAAATTTAGAGAAATTTTCTGATGCAACTTACTTTAGACAATTGACTGGTGGGTTGCAATATCTAACTCTGACTAGACCTGACATTAACTTTGCTGTCAATTTTATTTGTCAAAGGATGCATGAACCTACAATATCTGATTTTGCTTTGCTAAAAAGAATTTTTCGTTATATTAAAGGTACTATTACTCTTGGTTTACACATACATAAACATAGTACATTGGACTTGGTTGCATTTAGTGACAGTGATTGGACAGGGTGTTTATCTACAAGACGTTCTACAACAGGTTTTTGTACATTTCTTGGTCCAAATTTACTTTCTTGGTCAGGTAAAAGACAACCAACAGTTTCCAGGTCATCTACCAAAGCTGAATATAGAGCTTTGGCTTCCACAACTGCTGAGCTCACTTGGCTAAACTTTATTCTTCATGATCTTGGTATATCACAACCAGGTCCTTCGGTTTTACACTGTGATAATCTCTCGGCTACCTTTTCAAAAGCCAATCCTAAATTTCATGGTCGGTCTGAACATATTGAAATTGATTACATTTTGTTAGGGTCAATGTAGCACTTGGATCAGTTATTATTAAGCATATTTCTAACACTTCTCAAATTGTAGATATTTTCACAAAATCCTTGTCTCGTGATCATTTTGTTCAGCTACGAAGCAAACTGAGTGTCGACTTCCCACCTGACATCATTATGAAGGGGAGTATTAGTCTAAATACTCTTACTGGAGGCATTTCAGCTCAGTATGCGCGGGCAGTTCCACCAACTTCAGCTCAACATGCGCGGGCGGTTCCACAGTCTTCAGCTCAACACGCGCAGGCGGTTCTCCCATCTTCAGCTAAACACGCGCGGGCGGTTTCACAATCTTCAGCTCAACACGCTCGGGCACTTTTACCCTCTTTAAAATCAGGGTTATATGCGCGAGCGATTCTACCATCTTCAAGCTGAAATCTCTCTCTCTACAATCCAAGAACATATTTGATTAATCTTTGTTCTTGGGTTCTTAGATTCTTGGTCAATTGTACTTCTATTTAAATGGATGTACTCAGATTCACGATACTCATTAACAATAATAAGAATTCATACATTTCTCTATTTCAATTCATCTCTCTCTTCCGTTCTTCATCTCTTCAAATTCAAGAGTTTCATATCCTACACATGCCTAATCTATACACTGTTAAATACAAGTTCATATACTCCAAATTCAAGTGACCAAAGTTTTTATCTATTTGCGGCTTCTTGTTCTAGAAATCATGAACTTCTTTGTACGTAGCACGTAATTTATAGAAAATATTACTGTTATGATTGTTTTTTTAGTATAACAATAAAAATATAACTAAAATTAAAATTAAGAAACTAATTCATTTTTAAAACTTTTTTCCTCCTTTAGTTCGAAAAATTGCAAACCAACCCATAAACCCATTTGTTTCCAAAGTTTGAAATATTCTTGAACCATCTCACCTCACGGATCAACATTAGCACCCTCTTAACACAACAAAGACGAGTGGATATACTAAGAGGGGCAGGCCCATCAAGAGAGCTCAGAAGCTATGCCCCGTTGAGCCTATTGTAACGCTCAACGGCCCAATTACGTCGTCTTCTGCAGTTTTGTGGAATGACTAAATTCAAATAGAGTCCACCAACTCGCGAAATGTTTAATTAAGACCCTAAATAGTAAATACTTTTTTTCTCCTTCACATAAAGAATCAAATGATCCTTCTATTGGACCAAAGTTCTAAGCACTTTCACAATATTCCCAAAGCCAAGTTTAAAATACAAACATCAAAAGACATAAAGTACACTTAACAGAGAGCATATTATAAATGGTTTAAAATTAAAAGAAGATAATCAAGTGGAGTTATTGAAACTGATCAAATAAACAAAGACAAAACCCAGATATTGACATTTTTTGGTCGGTCAATACTCACAATTATTACCTCATTCTTTACACTCATTCTTAAAACTGATTTATAACTAAATGATTACAAATATTTTATATCTAATGAGTAGAAATTCAAATGTAACAGAAAGTTTGAGTAAACGTGTGCTTTAAAATTTTGCGAAAGGTATCGCACAAACGATTTTTTTAGTACCTATAGAAAGCATGGGACCAAGAAATATGAATTTCATCCACTGTAGTCGTTTCACAAATCGCCATGTAATTTATAGGTGGGCACGTGAGAAATATGGTTGGTGAAGAATCCTCACATCAACTATGTGATTATGACGGAAACGTTTCTTTCGTAAAATGCATTTTGCATCCATATGTTTCAAAGAGTTTCGAAAGCATGGGCTTATTTTTCATACTTTTAAAAAATTTATGGTTTTACGGACCACTTGGTATAATGCCTTTCACTCATCAAATGATGAACGATGTTAAATGTCAAATGTTTTTTTAATATACTATTCACAAGCTTTAGATAATTTATTTTCAAGATTTAGTTATAACTAATGGTTTAGGAAATGGAAAAAGTAAACGCAGAATACAAAATTCATTGGCGTAGACAGAGGAAAACACAGTGACCTATGTCCAGGAATTGCACGAGAAACAAGGAAATTAAAGAGAGAGAGAGAGAGAGCGAGTTACCCGAAGGTGGAGAGCTGCGCGAGGAAGAAGGGGTAATGTTTGAGAGGAACAACCGCGAGCTTGTACATCACGCGGTTTCCAACGCCCAGCGCCGCCGTCGCGACCGCCGCAACAGCCACCTCCACCGCCCGATCAAAATTCCGGTCGGACACGTGGCCACCGCTCCCTCCGATTTCCTGATCGCCGATCGCGTAACCCCACGCGCCTGGTTTCTTGATCTCCACCGCCTCTCCATCTCCACCGCTGTCGGATCTATTGTTCCAGGATCTGGCCGGTTGAATCGCCTCGATTACCAGTAGCTTCGACCTACGTGAAGACCGCAGAGAGATCGGAGGAAGATGGTCGATGTGAATTCGACGGATCAGGGAAATGGTTTGAGCTGGTGGTTTTGCATTTTGCGATTGGACCAGACTGGTCCACACCGTCGAACCGGTGGTTAATTTGCGGGAACTCGTCGCCATGGAAGATCAGGTGCGAATGCCTACAACAGTCCTACTTGTTTCGAGATGTAAAGAACATTCAACGTTTTTTAACGTGATTATATGATAAAATGAGATATTTTTTAGGGATAAATTTTAAAAAAATTCTGAAATATAGTTTTTCATAAAATTAAACATTTTATTTTTAATTCTTTAAAAAATTTCTAAATTATATTTTTTAAACAAAAAACTATGAAGATTTATCATTGTTTTTTAGTTTTAAAAGTATAATTTAGGAGTTTTTTATAGTGTTTAAAATAGAAGTCTTAATTTTATTAAGAACTATTTTTTAGAGTTTTTTTTGTCTTGTCTCTAATTTTTATATTACATTTTTATTTCTATATTATAAATTAATTAATAATATTTTTATCACGGAAAATTAACAAATATTTTTTAATAATAACAAAAACAATTATTCAATTAACTTATAACGTAGAAATATAATCTAAAAATTATGTAGTAATATATTTGTCTATTTTTTAAAGTAATATTATGTAGAAAAATATTATCAATCCAATAAAGATATATAGATAAATAATATTATTATTTCCTTCTATTTATATACTTATTAGAAGATTTTCAATCCGAAATAAGTTTTTTATTATATTTTAATAAAAAATAGTAGTTTTTTTGGATTATGAAAAACATATTTTTATACTTCTAAATATTAGATATTTAAATATGATTTAGAAAAAAAATCAAATAAACTAAAACTTGAATGATGCAAACAAATAATAAGAAAAGTAATATAAAAAGAGGTAACTTGATTTTTATTAAAAATGTTTATATATTTACAAAGGATATATTTTATATTTATTTATAAATTTTAATAATTATTTTTGAATCATTTTCAATATAAAAAAAAGTTAAAATAATTTTATAAAGTTAAATTTAGAAACAAAGAAAATAATTATAAATATTAGATAATAGAAGAGTTATAATAATAAAATTATAATTAAAGATATACCCAAAAAAATCTTGAAAAATAGTTTTTAATAAAATTAAACCTTCTACTTTAACTCTATAAAAACATTTAAATTATGTTTTTTAAGAAAAAAAAACCATGACAAATCTTCATTGTCTTTTTTGCTTAAAAAGTATAATTTAGGGATTTTTTATAAAATTAAAAGTAGAAAGTTTAATTTTATTAAAAACTATTTTTAGGATTTTTTTGAATTTATCCCTGTTTTCTAATAAGATTATAATATATATATATATTTATTACTATAATAAATTATAAAATACTGTATAAATTTGTTTAGATGAAATAATATTAACAAATTGGATGGATTTATTAAAAAAAATCGTAAATTTATAGTATGTTGTATCTGTACAAATAATAACAATAATTTAATTTCCTTTTAAAAATTTTATTGCTAAATGCGTTTTTGGACTTAGTAAATAAAGGTTTAGTTGGAAATTATAATGATTTCTTACGCTTTACTGTGGAATGTTTTAAAATATGCTAATGGTCATTACATGACAGTATAAGTTGCGTAACAAGGTAACCAAATTCCAATCACTACCAAAAATTGTGATAGTTAGAAATAAAGTTTTAATTTGCCTAACAAAGTTTTATTGAGTTAGTAAAAATACAATTTAGTGATGACTGTCGTATCGATCAATAATTATGAAAATTTTAATAAGAAAAAACTATACGAAAATATTATCTTCATCCAAATTTGAATATCAAAAAATAATTGTTACATTTTAACATAATTTTATCTATCCGACAAAATATATTGGATTAAAAATTTAAAAATTTTAACGGAATAAAAAATACTTTCACCGTGACCAATTTTAAAAAGATTAATTTCAGTCTATATTATTTAAAAATATAATAAAATTTTCATCATTAAAAGCATCTCGAATAATGGATAAAAAATTAACATTGGATCAAACATAAACAGTGAGAAGCCGCCAATAACGAAAAGCCCAAAGAAAGTGGCGATTATTTAATAATATGTTCCAATGGAAAATTCCAAATTGAAGTTCTTGACTGCTTTAATATTTTATTTATAAAGAATATTCTCTTAAAAATAGGCCAACCTCTTGTTTGAGGGATATGAATATAACAATAACATCAAAATCATATGTTAAAATTAATATTATAACGTTGGTCTTTTGTCTTTGATAAAAGTACCATCTGAAAATGCAAGAATATCAATCATTGTCCTTATCCACATGTTTTTACTAGACCAACTAATCCGTATAAAATAATATTTTGGTATAAGTTAAAAAAACAAATACGAGATATCAGTAAATTTATTAGTTATTAGTTATCTTCCTTATGTATACAAATTTTTATATTTTTATAACAATTCAAAATTTTATTGCATAGCTATCATTTGAACTAAGTTTGGACAAAAAATTAATTTATGCCACTCACACTAAAATAAAATCTATTAGGTTTCCATATTTGAAATGAAAAGCCAAAGAAAAAAAACTATGTTATGTAAATGATTGAATAAAAACAAAAACAAAAATCTTATATATTAAAAATTAGATTTGCTGAATTTTGGTGTCTCGTTATAATGTGACATTTCAATCATTAAACCTAACATTATAATATTTTATATAAAATATTTTAAATGTTTTTTAATTTATTATATTTGATCAAATATTAATATATTATTTATAATAGTTAATAATTTTGAGAGAATATATGTATATATTTACTACTTTTTAAATAAAAGTATCATAATAATACATAATTAAAATTATAAATAAATTTAAAATTATAATAATTTAATTTTATTTTAATTATTTAAAATTGATATAAATTTATATCTTTTATTAATAAAATTTTAAAATTATCTATATACGATTTGAAATTTAATATATTATTCGTCAAATCATAAAAATTAAGAAAATCTATATATAAAAATATAGATTTTTTCCTCCTTTTAAATAATGATTTAGTTATTAGCTTTATTTTTTTATATAAAATTGATAAAATTGAAGTAAAATATATTGTATATCATTATAATTTTTATTTTATTGTTTAATTCTTTTATTTATGAATTTAAAACTCACAATCATAAATATATTAATTATAATGAGTAATTAATTCTTTTTTATTTAAGAATTTAATATTTAGTATTTACAATAATCCTTTTATTAATTAGAATAAATATTATAGTAAATCTACCATTTAAATTTTTATTAATTATGAGCCTTATTTTTATAATTCTTAATTAATTAAATAGTAACAATACAATCTATCTATATAGAAATGAAGAGATTTTTTACTCTTTTCTTGTGAAACCATCTCATCGAAGAGAGAAAAACCTATTTATTTATATATAGATTTAAAAATATATATTAGATACAATACAATATATATATATTGTATATATATTTTTTTTTTCATATTTAGATTTGTTATATCATTTAAAATAACACCATAGAAATAATATATTTTCATATATAATATTATTTATTTATAAAAATATATAGAAATACTATTCTAATATTTCATATATATTTGATATATAGTTTTCTCACATTTAGATTTTGTTATATTATTTAAAATAACACCATATAAATATTATATTTCAATATATAATATTATTTATTTATTATAAATAAAATCTAAATATAAAATGTTAGAATAATATATTATATATTTAGATATAATAACTAATAATAGCTAATATGTATTTATATATATTCAAAGAAAATTGAATGTCTTTTTTTTCTAAAAGAATATTAAAAAATAAAGTGTTAATAAAGTTAATAACGTTCATATCTTCACTTTCTAATATTTTTCAATACAAACTATTATGTTACTTCGATATATGATATTATTGATATTATCTTGAATGCTCCACTTTCTAATATCCTTAAATATGAACTCTTCGTTACAATGAGAATTATCAATTTCCTTTAAATCCATCAATTTGCTCTTCCGCCCTCTGTAGATTATAGTTTTGTTATTTCCCTCTCTGATTCTCAGGCCTCCCGCTTCCATTGTCTCTCCACTATACTCAAAAGTCATTTTCTCTCTACTATACTCAAGATACCTTATCGATTTCCTATAAATCCATCAGATTGTTCATCCATAGATAAATTGATGTAATTGCTTCTCTAGTGATCGAAGATGGCCTACATGCTTCCTGAGATAAAATTTTCGATCGATCGTTTCAGTTATCACGAGTCAAACCTGAATATGTATTTTAGTTTTCTTCCATCTTGCTCGCTTAATTCTTTTTTGGTTCGCAACTTTTTGTTATAATCCATTACAATCAGAAGAAGGAGATTGGGATTTAGATTGGGAGATGGGAGAATCAAAAGCGAAAAGAAGGAAGGAGTAAGGGTACAAGGAAAAGGAGATTGAAGTTGCATATGCTTCAATGTCCAGATATGCACTGTATGTTAATGTCGAGAGGGCAGAAGATGTCCTCACACATAAGAGATTGCTGAAATTGGCCTGCAACTAGACCTGTGTTTGAAGTTCGTTGTGTTCAAGTAATAAAAAATTCTGCCAGCTTGGCTTGATTCGCTTTTCATGCATAAAAGTTTTCTGCAGTAGCTTTAAAGTTTAGGTTTTTGGTGCTTATTTGTAGTAGAACTGGTTAGCTATTTCGATTTTCCCTCTTTTGTCAGCTAATTAGTGTGCACATTCTTCTCTTCTTTTTCAGGTTACTCTCACATTCAATGGACATACCGGTGACTCTGACCCTTTGGACCCTACAGTGAAGGAAGATGCACAAAGTTCTTATAGTTTGAGTTAACAGGGGATGCAATTATCAAGTTGAGATTCTCATGGTTACTTTTTCCTCATATTAGTTCCTTTTTTAACTGTGCTCTTAATTCCTTTTTCCTTTTCAAAGTGTTCATGCACCTCCTACCTTTGGTTCTTCCCAAAATTTTGAGTTGATCACGAAAGGAAATGGATATCATGTTGAAGACGTAGATAGTGCTATGAATTCAATGTCGTAGAATGCTCGGTGAGATGTCTTCTGAAGTTGAGTTCATTTTAACTTGTACTATTGTGTTTTTTTGGTTTGTATTTACCTTAAGGAGGGTTGCTTTGTGGCATGGAGTTTTAGAATCATCTTTTTCAGCTTGATCGGATTTTATTATCCGACTAAGTACGACTATGTCATCATATTGTTGCCTATCTTGTAGACTTATGCATGAGATCACCTTTTCAACGGTTGACAAGCCAAAACTCCTAAGTCAGGTTTGCAACTATCATTTCTTCTTCCATTTTAACTCTTATAATGGAATGTGTGTTGTTCATTAATCTGTTGTGCTAAAGTGTTTTTCTTGGATATAGAAACGTTGCCGCAATATCTTGTTCCATTAGAGACTGTAATGAGTTAAATTGGTGGTTTGTCCTTTTTCCGTTCTCTCTAAATTTCCACGTGGTTATCTGATCCAGAGGTCTTTTGTTTCAATTAAGTTCATTCTTTGTGAGATTGGATTGGATATTCAAGAGGCTCATGCTTTCTCCACTGCGGATGGCTTCTCTCTGGATGTCTTTGTTGTTGATGGTTGGTTACATGAGGTATAGTTTTATTTTCTGCTAGCATCTCAGCAAACGGTACAATGGGTATTAACTATTGATGACCTTTCTATATCTGTTATCACTAAGCTGGTTGAAAAAATTATGCGGTATGGGATTGTAGGAAACAGATGGTCTAAAACATGCGTTGAGGAAGGAGACACGTAAATTTAAGGTAATTTATGTATCTAAGTTTTCCTTGGCATTTCTTCATGAGCTAAGATCATATGTTCTACCTCTTCTCGAATTGACCTCTTAAGGTGGAAATAATGATTTAGCGTTATTTTTGAGCTGATTTTAGTAAAAGATGACGTTCTCATGCGATGAAAATCCCCTACCTTTGATACAGTTTGTGTACATCATCGTGCCTATATTTATTTGCTATATTCCATCTATTCTTCATTGCCAATTTTTGTTGGTTGTCCTCCTTCTATATCTTGCATTGGCTACTCCACAGGATCAGGCTTGTCTAAAACAGAAATCTATTGCTTCCTTTGAGCATGGAAAATCGAGCAATGATTCGCTACCTGCATGCGTTGAAATACCTACAGACGAAACTGATGACTGGGAAAATTTTTTATAAGCATTTCATTATTTTTTATATTCAAGTATAGAGGTAACTATAGCAGTCAAGAAGTAGCTATCAAAGTCCTCAAGCCTGAACGTGTAAATACAGAAATGCTGAGAGAGTTTTCCCAAGTGAAAAAAAGTGAAACCTTATTTTCATTGGTATGATCGTCATGCCATTACATGTTGTGGTTTATAACGAGTCTTCTTACTATGTACAAGTAACCAATGCACATAATTTTAGATGTGATAATTCTCTTCACTTTCTGTTGCTGACCGTTTCCTGTTAATAGGAAAATCCGACATAAAAATGTTGTCCAATTTATTGGTGCTTGCACACGGTCTCAAAACCTCTGCATCATGACGGGTAAGTTTTAATTAGAAGCTGAGGAGAATAATTGATGGTGGTGTCGAGGAGGAAGATGGTGGGGATAATAAGGTAAAATCATGTCATAACGGTGAGGTTTGTAATTTTGAAATTATCCTAAAAATGTAGGTAAAAAATGACAATAATGCTTGAGATAATGATATATACAAGCTCATGAAACAAGTGAATGGATGTAACAAAGGCACTAATCACAAAAAAATGGCAACAAGGGTTTCGACTACAAAATTGTAAAAAATATAAAGAATTCACCTTTGGTTTAAATAGATTTTTGTATAAAAATAATTTAAAATAATAAAATTACAAAATATAAAACATATCTCTATAGTATATATTAAAAAATCCAATAATTAAGTGTAATGATATATATTATATATGTTGTCCTTTTGTGTATTTATTGATAGATCACATATACTTTCTATGTATCTCATGTCACATCATTAGATTTGATGTCACATCACATCATTATCTAATGATGTCACACACGTAATGTATCTGATGTCACATCACATAATTATCAAATGTATTTTAGTTTCACACAAGTAATTATTTAAAAAAACCAAAACATTCTTACAAAGATTTGTATATGTGAAAAATTTAAGATAATAAAACATTTGTACGTTGAAAAATATTTTATGTCATAATATCTTTCAAACTAAATTTCTATTTTGTTTATAACTATTGATATGAAAAAAACACATTATTAACCAACAAATTTACACCATCAAGAATCAATTACAAGATATTTGTAAACTAGCTATATTATTAAATTTTTACGGAGCAATAATATTGGATAATTTTGGTAATAATTTTCTTTTGTGATAGAAAGTGATCTCATAGCAAAAATTTTGAAATTGATGAGTTTTAAGATTTTGTTTTCAATTGAAATTATTACAGTTTGAGTTTGAGCACTTCAATATACCATTGTTACATTGATAAAAGGAAAATTTATCATCAATTAAAATATATTTCATGTTTAGAAATAAATAGTTTTTAAGAATACCAACTTTCATATTTATCTTTTATTGCCACATCGGTTTAGTTGCATCCATTTATTTCGTGAAAATCATGTTTCCCCAAATATTCATTGATTCTTATGATTTATAAAAGTTCTAAATATTCTCAGTTTATTAAAGAGTATAAATTGTGAATATACAAATGCTTACCTTAAAAAAAATAATAGACCTATATTTTTTATCTTTGTTTTTTGTTATCTATGTATTTAAAAGTTTCTTTTGTAACATATAACAATTATAAAAACCTTTTTAAAATGATTCAAAATACACGTTATTTTTTGTTAGCTTTTTATCTTAATTATGTTGACAAAATTTTATTAACTTAGATGTAATAAATAGTATCAGTTATCTATATTACTTTTATCAAACTCATCATCCCAAAATTAATTTAAAATTTGAGAAATCCTCGAAATATACCAAATTTTAAATTTAAAATTATATAAATAATTATATACAAAAGAAATTAAAACATTTATTTCTCAAAGCCCGCGCATTGCGGGGGTTTAATTACTAGTCTTATATATTAAAAGTTAGGTTTGTTGCGATGTGGTGAAGCTATCTCAATAGTGATGTGCCGTACGAGTCAACAAACTCAATTTCAAATACATCATATAATATATATCGAATTAAATAACTATATCCAATAAATATAAATAATTTTATTATCAAATAACATATTTCAAAACATATAAATTACATCTTTTAAAAAAAATATGATATTCTTTTTTTAGAAAATAACTATATCCAATAAATATGAATAATTTTATTATCAAATAACATATTTCAAAACATATAAATTACATCTTTTAAAACAAATATGATATTCTTTCTTTAGAAAATAAATTTTCATTTCATAATAATAATATTATTAACTGTCAATTTAAACATGTAATATATATGTATATATTGAATTAAATAATTATATCAACAATGAATATGAATAATATCATAATCAAATTATATTAAATAACATATATCAAACAATATAAATTACATGTTTCGAAACATATATAATATTCTTTATTTATAATATTTTTTATTTAGAAAATAATTTTTCAATTCATATTTTTACTATTATCTGTCAATTTAAACATATAATATATATTGAATTAAATAACTATATCATTAATAAATATGGATAATATTATATATCAATTTATATTAAATAACATGTTCCAGAACATATACAATATTCTTATTTAGAAAATAAATTCTCCATTATTGTTATTATTATTATTATCATTATTATTATTATTATTATCAATTTAAATAATATGATTATAACTAATTATATAATATTATAATGTGAAATGCATATCATATTATCATTATTATAAAATACCAATTTAAATTTTTTAATCTAAATCATTTATAAAAGATCTTATACTAGGAATGGGGTAACTTTAAAAATACCCTCGTAGGGCTAAAACACTTCAAAAATACCCTTCCCGAAAAAGAAAAAATTTTTAACTTCAAAAGCACCCGTATAAATGTTGATATTCCCAAAATACCCCTGCGACCTTACGACCCAATTCGACCCAGCGACCCAGTTTGACCCTGCGACCCTTGTCCCTCTGCGACCCTTGTTTCTCTGCGACCCTTGGACCCCTGCGACCCTTGTCCCTCTTCGACCCTTGTTCCTCTGCGACCCTTGGACCCCTGCGACCCTTGTCCTTCTGTGACCCTTGGACCCCTGCGATACTAATTTATTATTTACAAATTATTTACATATAATATGAATAAAATTTCGAAAATACAGCTCAAATCAAAATATGTTGGACCCATGCGACCCTTCCGACCATTGCGACCCTTCCGACCATTGCGACCCTTCCGACCATTTCGACCCTTTCGACTAGTCTTTTCAATGTCAGACTACTGCTTTTTCCACGTTCTAGCTATGCTTTTTATTTTACCAATGCCACATTGAAATTATTGTCTTTCTGGATTGTAGCAGTCCATTTATTTTTCGTTATAAATAGAGGAGGAAAAACCGTAAAGCTACAACAAGCACCAAATCATCTCTTGTTTCGAGTCTTTCATTCTCTCAAAAGGGCGATTTCTAACATCTAACCCTAAATTCTCTGAAAAATCCTTGTTACCTTGTGACCGTTAAGGTCACATGGTCGACCCAGGGCATCGTGCTGTCTATTTGTTACTCAATATCTTGGTAATCGTCGGACTCAGTCTGTATGCAGATACACACAAGTACTTACAACTTGGATGGAGGACTTTATGATGTATCTGCACTACATAAGGTCCTGGTAATCGGCGGACTCAGACATCAAGCTGTATCCGCGTTACCTAAAGTCACGGTTGGAGGTCATTTGCTA
>CM071860.1:22081977-22142166 GCA_036759665.1 Gynandropsis gynandra
AAGGGTCGAAGAGGGACAAGGGTCGCAGGGGTCCAAGGGTCGCAGAGGGACAAGGGTCGCAGAATCAAATTGGATCGTTGGGTCGAACTGGGTCGTAAGGTCGTAGGGTATCTTGGGAATATCAACATTTATACGGGTACTTTTGAAGTTAAAAACTTTTTCTTTTTTTAAAACAGTATTTTTGAAGTGTTTTAACCATATAACGGTATTTTTGAAGTTACCCCGTTTAAAAAAGTTGCATGTAAACACAAATGGATGATTTTTGTAACTCTATTAATGCTGTAGTTAGAAACTAATCACAGGCCTTAATCCGGATTATTCAAATGCCAAGTGGAGCAGAGGATTATATTTGTATGTCGATGACGTGGCATTCTATCATTGGTCGGAGGGGCATAGTACACTGCGGTTTACTCATCGGAACCTGACCCGTGACTTCTCCGACACTAATAACTCATCTTCTCTCTCTACAGCAGAAGTAGGTGTAAAGCAAAGTCTCTCCTTTTTTTCCTTCTCTATATCAAAATCTCTGCAATCTCTCACGCAAGAGGAGGAAAATATCCCATGAGTTCTGGGAAAACGAGGGAAAATGCGACAAAATTGATTGCGGGTTTTCTCTGCGGTGTGTGATTTTTCAATGCTTTTGAAGAGGGAGATTTGAAGTGGAGTGGAGAGAGAGAGAGAGAGAGAGAAAGAGAGAGAGAGTAGTTTGGTTTGGTGATTGTGGTTTGTATTTTATCGTTTGTTGTCTTGTTCTTCCCTATTTCGTATCGAAGAGGGAACCCTAGTTTTTTTTAGCCTTCTGGATCAAGCTAAATTATGCTGTAATGTTGAATCTGTGATTATGCATTTGAAGAAATGGAGGCTTCTTTAGCGGCTCTGGAGCGGCCACGACTCGGAGCTTCGAATACGGTGAGTGGAGTTCGTGGTTTGATTTGTTCCTACCCTTACTATGAGTTTGGGTACTGAGAAAGTGGATTGTTGGATCTTGTCCGGATTTGAAGGATGCATTTATTTCGCAATGAGCGAAAATTTTGTCAAACAAAGAAATTGACAAATTGAGCAATGAGCTCTCGCTTGGCGATGATGTTTGATAGATTCCGCAGTTCAAAACTCGTTTGAAGCCAATTACCTCACATAAAGGAAAAACTGCGGATTTTATTGTTAGAGGTTCTAGATTTAATAGTTTGTTGTCAAGTTTTCTTCGACGATCCGCCTTGGGTCGAGATACCACTGAGTTTGCGGAACTCAAGAGGGTTTAAATTTACTCAATCAAAAGGAAAATCATATCCTTTTTGTAGTTTTTTCTTAAGTAGTTCTCTATATTGCAGGAACTCACGATGCAAAAAAAAAAAGAAAGAAAAAACAGCTTTGAGACTTTTTCTGTTCGGTGTTGGTATTCAGGTGTCTGCATCTCACATGTTGTTTTAGTGCATTATGGCAATTGGTCTACCTTCTGGGGCCTTGGTGATGGCAACATCATCCCAGGTCTTAATACATCTGGCCGAGCTAATTGCAATATATGCCATTTTAAGTTCTTTAATTTGAGAAAATATGAAGCAGTCTTCTAAGGTTTCTATGCTGTTTAATAAGGACTTTTCTTGATTTCCAGATAAATTTTCTATCAACGTCTTTTGTGCTAGGTCATTTTTCTTTTCCAGAAAACTGTAGGAGGAACTGCGTTCTTGTATAAATGCTCTTTACATCTGCAGCTCTGACTAATCTATTTGATATTTGCAATAGAGAAATGCTGCAAACTCGTGAGCATGTCTTATTTTCTTTGACAATTCTATTTGGCAGGTTTTTAAGAGTGGCCCTTTGTTTATATCCTCCAAAGGTAGAATCTTTTTTCTTCTTCTCATTTTGGTTAAGGCTCTCAAGTTTGCACCCTTATAGTTGTCTCTTCAGAATTGACATTTTGGTACTGCCATCTTGTTGTCTGTTGAGATTTTGTTTCTCGCATTTTGATTCGCAGGGCTAGGTTGGAAGTCCTGGAAGAAGCGTTGGTTTATCCTCACCAGAACTTCTTTGGTCTTTTTCAAAAATGATCCAGTGAGCACTTGACAAAGTCTCATTGTTTTCCATTGTAATGCTGTAAAATATTGCTGCATTGGGAACTTAGTTTATCCTAAAGCCAAGCGGCTTACAAATAAACTGTAATTTGAAAGGAAAATAGATAGAAAGGACAGTTTCAGTTAATTTTTACCTCTCTGCTCATTGTTTCAGTTATTTTGCAGAGTGCACTACCCCAAAAGGGGGGTGAAGTAAATCTGACTCTCGGAGGCATTGACTTGAACAGTTCGGGGAGGTATATACTGCCAGCGAGTTTTGTTTGAAAGACCAGCTCTGGTTTTCTAGCTCACAATTAGATATCATTTTCTGTAGCGTCGTGGTGAGAGAAGACAAGAAGTTGCTGACCGTTTTATTCCCAGATGGGCGTGATGGCCGAGCGTTCACCCTCAAGGTGCAACTCTAATATTTGTATACAATCTTGTTTCTCTCTTTCTTTCATAATGGCTATGTTGCTTGGTTATGCTTCTGTTAGCTATACATGATCCGGATATTTAAATCATGTAGGCGGAGACACTGGAAGACTTGTATGAGTGGAAGACTGCCCTTGAGCAAGCTCTTGCACAAGCTCCTAATGCAGCTCTGGTCATGGGTCAGAATGGAATATTCCGGACTGAAACAAACAATACAATTGAAGGGTCTTTTAATCAATGTTTGTGCTCATTCATCTCACACGTTACTATTTTGACAACATCACGTGATTGATTGTGGCTCCTTGTAATACGAATATCCAATCATACCCTGGTGTGTAGGGCGGGATAAGCGTCCAGTTAAATCCATGGTTGTTGGAAGGCCAATTTTGCTTGCTCTGGAAGATATTGATGGAAGCCCATCATTTCTTGAGAAAGCTCTTCAGTTTCTTGAGCAATATGGTAGGTCTCAGATTCTTAATATTAAACCTGTTCCTTAACCCTCAATCACACTTAACTGTTGCTTATATTCTCTCTTTGACTTGTGTTGTGGTTGATTATAGGATCAAGGATATGTTTTTTTCCTAGTTTGTGAAAAGAGAACTAAATCAAGTTCTTTTCCTTTATTTTTCTCTTGTACATTTTTTGTCTGTACAGGAACCAAAGTTGAAGGGATCTTAAGACAATCTGCAGATGTTGAGGAGGTCGAACGCAGAGTTCAAGAATACGAACAAGGTAGCTATCCTTTATGTGTTAGCTTTCTTTTTTTCTCTGTAAAACTTTAACAAAATGACTTATTTCGTCTTTTTTTTTTGTTCTTTTTTTTTTCCTTCAAAATTTGTCATTTAGGCAAGACAGAGTTCAGTCCTGATGAGGATCCACATGTTGTTGGAGACTGTGTTAAGGTAGTTGCTGCGTTCTTTGTCTGCCATAATGTTTATGTTGGTGACTTAGTTGAAGCACTCAGACCTTGCTATTGTATATGCAGCATGTTCTGAGGGAATTACCTTCTTCTCCAGTCCCAGCATCATGCTGCACTGCTTTGCTAGAAGCTTACAGTAAGTTTGTGCATATATGGCATCTCTGTCGCACTTGCGAGTTTGTGTCCATCCACGCAAACATATATCTTTGAATATTTGATACATCTGTAAAGCTGACATCATTCTTGACCATGGTTTGTTAGAAATTGATCACAAAGAAGCTCGGGTTAGTTCACTGCGTTCTGCGATAGTTGAAACATTTCCAGAGCCAAACCGACGACTTCTACAGCGGTATGTTTCCATATGTATTCTATGAGATGTATTAGGTAGCCTTTTAAGCATAGGAAATTTGTTCATCGATCAACTGGTAAGCCTAAACCAAAGTATGTTGCTCTCACTGTGATAGTGGAAACATTTCCCGAGCCTAATAGGTGTCTACTGGAACCGTGTGTGTCCAGATGCCCTTGAGGCTTACATTTCTTTGCCAGCTATCTAAAGTTTGATGTGGTAAATTTTTTGTAAGATTCCATGGACGCTGAATACAATTTAGATTGATAATAATTGGTGAACTTGAAACTATTTGGCTGCTACCTAGTCAGATTTAACCTGGCAGATGATATCAATTCGACTTTCATGGGTAAGGATGGTTGAGAATCCTTTACGATTTTTTTTCAGGAATACTTATGTTTAATATCATGCTCCACAGGATTTTAAAAATGATGCATGCTATCTCATCTCATTCCCACGAGAATCGAATGACCCCATCTGCTGTAGCTGCTTGCATGGCTCCCTTGCTCCTACGTCCTCTACTAGCTGGTGAATGTGATTTAGAAGATGATTTTGACACCGGTGAAGACAATTCTGCACAGCTTCTTGCTGCTGCTAATGCAGCTAATAATGCCCAATCCATCATTACAATTCTTTTGGAGGAGTACGACAACATATTCGATGTAAGATTCATGTTCAGATAATTACAATTTCAATTTAATTTAAAAACTTTTGCATTTTATATCCACCTGTGTGATTTTGCAGGAAGATAACATACGAAGATGTTCAATTTCTACGGATTCACATATTGGAAATAGTGGCCCGGATGATTCAAGTGATGATGAAAATTTAGATGTGAAAGATAGCGTGTGTCGTAATTCTGGGAATGAAATTGAAACAGAAACAGATGATGATAACTGTCGTGCAATTAGTGGAAAAATGAGTGAGAGCAGTGATTATGCAGGCAGCGAACTATACGGTTACAAGGTTCATTTCGTTTTGCCCAATTTGACCTCCTTCTCCCCTCCATTTATTCATGCATACATGCAAGGTTAATTTATCTTTGATTCACTGGCGTACCTTATAACTTTGGAGCATGATACTCTGCTACCCGGAGCTGTTTATTCTCTATGGTGGTTTATCTTGTTTGTGTGTTGTACCATGGTTTAATTATCATATAGTTGAAAGATTCTTACAAATACTTGAAGTATATCTTTACTTATTTCTCATTTGTATGAACAATCATTGTAGGGTTTTATTGCTGATGACTCCGATGTTGAATCGCCAAGAGACATTACTGGTCATGTTGATGATCCAGCTAAAGACGGAGAAAATTCATGTTTCTCACTTGTCGGTGAGTCTACTCAATCACCATGTAAGTTTCCAGCATCACTCACTTCTGTGGCGACTCTGGCTGCTTCTGGACTTGAATCATGGAGTGGGAAAACCCCGATTAAGGGTACAGGCTCCTCTGTTAGCACAAAGCGAGCGCCATTCTGGGTTCGGGGCAATGTGAGTATTCACTTATCTTGAACACATAATAATGAATTCTATACTTCATGCAGTACAATTCAAAGACTTTCATAAATGAGCAAAATTGTAAAACTCCAACCTTCTTGGTTTCTCTGGCAGTAACTTCTATTGAAGTGCTTTATGACAAAATTTTGTCCCTTTTTCTGTAGCTGTTCCGATTTAACTGCACACGGAAAGAAGTATGGACCAAAACTACTATTTCTGTTCTTGGCAATATTTATAATCATCGTTTTGTGTATTCTTGGCGCAGGCCAAAAAGACGCCTACAAATGGATCATTTGATTCTTCAGGCGAAGACGAGTAAGACTCACTCTTGAATGTTCCCTTCATCTCTAAATCTTTCATCTGTCCATTTGTTCTCAAGTTTGATTCTTTGTTTTTGCTTAACAAGTTTGCAAGATTCATATTCATTTCTGGGGTCTCTCTGTTGATTCAATTTCTTTGAATGAATGATGGAGACACTGCTGAAATCTGGAACATTTTAGTGCGAAACAAAATTTGTTTAAAAGAAGCTTGTTAAGATCTAATAAATTCTCGTTAAATAATGAAATTATGTCACTTGCATTAGGTGGAAACATAAATGTCTTAGCTTCAATCTACTTTTGATGTTGTTGTCTAAACTGGTTCATCTATTTGTGTAGGATTGCTATACAAAGGCTCGAGATCACAAAAAATGAACTGCGGCAACGAATTGCAAAGGAGGTAACGTAGTTTACTGTCAAAATAGCTGAATTATATGCTGTTTTCTCAACGTTGATAACCCATTGCCGTCCATTATTTGTTATAGGCGAGAGGGAATGCTATATTACAGGGTAGCTTGGAGAGAAGGAAACAAGCTTTGCATGAACGTCGCCTAGCACTTGAACAAGATGTATAGTCTTTTTTCGTACAACAGATCAGTGTTTAATACTCTCTCAAGTTCAAAAGGAACTCATGTACAGTTTGAGCTTACCTTAAGAATACTTTGTTTAGGTGTCAAGATTACAAGAGCAACTACAAGCTGAGAGAGATCTCCGAGCGGCTCTGGAGATTGGTTTGAGCATGTCTTCTGGACATTTTAGTTCACGTGGCGTGGATTCTAAAGTAAGTATGCATTTTGAGGAACCAAAGCTCGTCCTTCTTATCTAGTTGAAATTCAAGCTGTAAATTATTAATGTGAAGACAAGGGCTGAGCTTGAGGAGATTGCTCTGGCTGAGGCTGATGTGGCCCGGTTGAAGCAGAAGGTTGCAGAACTACACCATCAACTTAATCAGCAACGTCAGAATCACCTTGGCTCCCTCGCCGATGCCCATGACAGTAATCAGTATCTCCAGAATCAAAATCCGCAAATGTGAGTTGTAGTGAGATCTCGAGCTATATTTCATCAGCAGTTACGTATTACTTGAATCTCAATGAGGAAGGCCCTAATTTTTAGTATCAAAAGTATACCACACTAGCTTATCAACAACAGATCACACATTCTTGTACAGTCGAGATGGCTATACATTTGTTCTTTGAGCGATATTTCTCTAATAAGCCAAAAATAATTGGCTGTCTATCTCTCTCTCTCTCTCTCTTCTAAACTATGTTTCATGTTTCCGCAGGAGGTTCCTCCAGCAAGATTTTGATTCCACCCTTGCCTTTGTAAATAGTGAAAGAAAACAAAGAAGCGAGGTATACCTTAACCAATCTTTTTGTTATCTGTTTTCGTTTTGCTTCAGACTAAATTGCAACTGTCCAAAACTATGCTAACATGCAGGAGGGTTTGCTAGGGACGGAGTGGAGAAGTAGTAGAGCAGTAGGATCTGCAGGTGTTGGCAATATCAGACAATCATATCGTCAACAGGTACCAGAATCAATGAGCTTGATTGACTCTAAGAACAATGATGCGTTTATGAATATGCCTACAGACGAGTTTTCCGCCATAGATTCGCCATCTGTCCCTTCCACTTCAAGAGCAGTAGATGTAAGACTTTTCTTCTTTACCTTCATTGGTTATCTTGATCAAGCTTTTTATGGATACTCCTCAGGAGATAACCACCGTAAAATAGTTTGGGATGCATTTATGAACGAAGAACAAACTCATACACTCGGTATCGGGTCTAGTACTAACTGCAGCTTATAAGCAAACGAGCTGCACGTCATCTTTGTGTTGCCTAACAATGTAAGGTAGTGACCCAGATGATTAAGAAAGGGTTCAGGATAGTAAGAATAGGGCATCTGAGAATGTAAAGAAGAAGAAAGGTGAACCATCTTTGGCATTTTTTAACGTCATTGGTCTGAAAACTGAACTGATCGAGCCTTTGAGGCTGATGAACCGATCTAGAGTCTATCTTGTAGCTTTATGTGCAAAAAAAAGCCAAGCAAACTTGATTGTTTTGCAGATAATGGAATACCCGAGACTTCATCATCCCTCAGCAGCATCGGCAGCTTTGGTAGAGTTAACAACGCGTCTGGATTTCTTCAAGGAACGACGCACACAGCTCATGGAACAACTCCAGAATCTCGACCTCAACTATGGATCATCTTCACAAGATTTCATACACAAACCATCTTCCCCACCTTGGAACTAAACTTCAAAGCAAATCCCATTTATCCATTACCACCTTTCTCTGCTGCTCTGTATAGTTTTGCTTCTCTTCTCTCCTGATTCTTTTTTTTTCTTTTTCATTTTGTGTATATGATCATCTTGTAACTGTTTTTTTTTTCTTTTTCCCTTTCTGTGTGAGAATGGTTGTGCTTTTTGAACTCTATCATCCCTTTTGAGGACTGACTCAATAATTCTGGATGTCATTGTCCTATATACAAACTAGATTTTGGCTATGGGCAGTGTTCCCAAAACAGCTTTTCAGATTTTAGACGGAGTTTAGTTTAGACCAAAGCGGTATACTATATAATATTATAAACAAATCTTGGTTTTAATTTTTGCTTATGTTCATTAACAAAAATCCATTCGTTCATTTTCGCTCATTATTTTGGATTTTAGTCTAGATGATCAATTAAACAAAACTTGGGGTGTTCTATCGCTTAATACCTCATAGTTCCCAACGTATATGGATTATTATTTTTTCAAATAATAAGTTATAAGGATATCAAATTTTCTGAAATTTTACCGATAATATGATCGTAAAGTTGTTAAAAGTTGAAACTTTTTTTATAATTTTTTTTTGTTGAGGTTTTTTCTCTCTAAACTATCGTGTTTTAATCTTATCATTTCCACGAATTTTTCCTCTCATCATGTTTCCCTTAAACTATCATTATTAATCCTATTATCTCTAAATTTTAAATATTCATCTTATTTCCCTTTCGTTAAATATCCGTTAATGTTTCTGTTAAATCTTTTTAAAATAGCTTATTTCCCTCGAACTATATGATTTCAAGCCTATTACTCAAAGATTATACATTCAGCCTATTTCCCCCCAAAGATTATACATTCAGTCTATTCTCCCCTAAAAGATTGTACATTCACTACAAGAAAATTAAGATTTAGGGACTGAAGAATCCGTCCCTAAACACGTTTAGGGACGACTATAGGTAGTTCGCAAACGAGCGTCGCCAAATGATATTCGTCTGCAATTAAGGACGGAAAAATCAGTCCACAAACGGTCCATAATTGCTGACCACTCTGTCGTCACAAATCGACGATAAAAATGACCCAAATATAGACTCCCGATATGCTAGGGAATTTACGAATGGGTGGCTCGTCGCCATTTGCGGACGAAAGTTGGTCATCCACAATTTATTTTTTAAAAATAAAAAAATTTTGAATAAAATTGGATTACATTAAATTTTAAAAGTTTGTATAATTAATTAAAAAACATATGAATAACATTTGTATTACTTCTGAATCGTCGTGATCGGAATCATTGTTCTGAAATGCATCCCAATCGATGTTAGGCATTTGTGATTTCATCATGCGTATGAACTGTGTCATTCGCATTTCTGATCGTTCAGCTTGCTTTTATGCTCGTTCAGCTTGCTTTTGTGATCGTTCAACCTCCTTTAGTGCTTGTTCAACTCGCCTTTCGGATTCTTGTTGCGCCTCGAACACTTTAGATAACGTATCCTGATACTCGTATTCTTATACTTTTTCTTTACCTTTGGGGGAACTTGAATGTTTTGAGGTCATTCCTCCAAGACCGAAAATACGACCTTTATATGGCGTAATGTGCTGTAAAACAAATATCGAGATTTAATGAAAATTATAAATAGCAAAATTGTATTATATTGAAATGTCATTAATTTACCTCGAGATACAACTCGTTATACTCTTCCTCACTAAGAGTAGTTTTTGTCCCGTCTTCCCTCGGGGGAATTTGGGATACTCGTTCTGATGCCATGTTTTCAACATCATCGTGAACACGTTTCGCCTTGGGATCTACCCACGAACCATCAGACTTCTTAACGTGCATACGTTCCAATAATTCTTGGTCTGATGGTTCGGATCCCTTCTCTTTAGCCTAAAACAAATAAACAAGATATAAGTTTAATATTAATCAAATGTTAATTGTATAAATTCATAAAAAATATTATAAAGCTTACCAAATCTTCGTATACTTCCGCAAAAGAACGAGATCTTACGGTATGTACGCTCATCTCGTATCCTTCTCTACCAGAACGGCTGGATTTACTTGCTCGCTCGCTTTTTTGCTTAAATATTGGATCATCCCAATATGCGCACATCTGGTCCCAAACATCGTCTGCTATCCAAAGGGGTTTTCCTTTCGTCTCTCGTTTTTTTACATTCGTTTATGATAGATTTGAGACGAACTCCCGCAACCCGTTCAAATTCAGATTTTACTAGTCCGGTAATCTCGGAATTCCAATAAAATTTTTGTTGAACTAATAAAAACATTATTTTATTTAAAATATAACTTGAATTATTTGATAAAATTAAAAATTATTTAAAACATACCACAAATGTTTTCCACCATTGTTCCTTAATTTCTGGGTCGATCTGCATCCCATTGTAATAAGGTCGATCATAATCTACTTTCATCGTCTTTGTTGTGTGACGAGCAAGTTGATCGAATCCCAACCTACAAATCAAATTAAGATAAATTAACATTTAATTAACTATTTATAAATTGACATTTGAACGTAAGTATACGTACCATAGTGCGTCGGTTCCACGAATAGGGTCTAAACGAGGAAGTTTGCGTCGTTCCTCATCCATTGATAAAATTTCCTTTACGGTTGATTCATCATGCATCTCAAGTTCGTGATGTATTACTGGTTCGACTGGTGGTTGGATTTTCGAATAATAAGACATATATTGCACTGATTGTGTCGATCCAGTGTTCTGGAAGAAATTAGAATGCATAAATTCCGAAAATCCCGAAATAGAATGTCGAGAATGAGATGACACATTACCATTTTCCTCAGAATTAGAGCGATTTCTCGTTTTACCGTCTTTTCCAACTCGACGCGACATACTGAAATGTAAAATTTTAATATTTCAACTTTAAAAGTAACAACTTTAAATACCATTAGAACAAAATTTCAATTCCTAATCAATTTTTTGACAAATTTTTTTCTAAGCGAAATCCAAAAAACTTCTTCACTGATTTCAATTCCTAATCAAATTTTTGACAAAGTTCCTAATCAACTTTCAATTTCTAAGCAAAATCCAACAAACTTCTTCACCAATTTCAATTCCTAATCAATTTTTTTACAAAAGTTCTAATCAACTTTCAATTCCTAAGCAAAATCCAATAAACTCATCACCAATTTCGATTCCTAATTAAATTCCTAGAGATTGAGAATAATTTGAACCTCGTGATCCGTGGAGGACCGATGGAGACCGGTGGACGACAGCGGACCGGTGGAGAGGGAGGACCAGTGGACGACGGCTAGTCGGGTGACGAATGCGGCTGCGCGAGACGATGATGCACGACGGCTGCTGGAGACGACGACACACGCGGCTGCTATAGATGATGACACACGCGGCTGTTGGAGACGTGACGAGTGGGGAGAGAGCGACGGAGAAGGGAGAGATCTGTGGAGGGAAAGAGCGACGGAGAATGCCTAATTAGGTTCTCGTCGAAATTTAAAGAAATTTACGGATGGAGAGTCGACCCCGTCCGTAAACCATCTGCAATTCCGGACGGTCGCGGCCCATCCGTTTGTAATTGCCGACGATCCTTCCGTCCGCAATTCTAGATGGCCGAGGTTCGTCCGCAATTGTCGGAGCCGGGACGGGGTGAGACGAAGTGTGGGGATGGGATGGACGAACGGCCAAGACGGGACGAACTACCGCCCGTAAAATCTTTCTCAAACCGTGACTCGAGTCCGTCCACTCATTTGTCTCTCCGTGCTTTGAATATCCGTAAATGATTAACAATTCATTAAGAAAAAGAAACAGTATTTTGAATATCCGTAAATGTCTAACATGAATATCCGTAAACTCTCAACACCAAATAAATTGATTTGATAATGCATTAAGAAATAGAAACAGTTCAATATCCGTAAACGTTTAACATGAATCATCATCTTCAGAGTCACGTAATTGTTCCGTCGATTCTTGTGTTTTTGTATCTGATTCAAGTTCGTCTTCTTCTTTTTCTTCTATCTCTTCATAAAGATCATCTTAACTTCTTTCGATTTCTTCCATTTCACCGTGCGTAAGTGCTTCAACAGGTACCTCGTCAATAGCAACAATCTTGGTCACTTGTTGTTGTATGGGCAATTGTTGTTGTTTTGTGTTGTCGATAAATTTTCCCCTTGGAAGTATCTTCATTGTGACACGCCAACCTAAAGATCTTCTAATATACAGATAGGAAACGTAAAAAACTTGATTAGCTTGTGACGCATGAGTAAAAGGCTCGTATTTTGCATATCTTCGTGTGGAGTTAACTTCTATAATGCCTAATTTGTTTACTCTTGTTTCGCGACCGATTATTGAATCGAGCCAATCACATCGAAATAACATCACTTTTAAACCAATGTAACCTATAAAAAATATAAAAATATGAGCCAATATAATCCAAAATGACATACGTGGTAAGGATAACATTGTTTTAAAGTTGTTTTGAATACCTCGATATTCCAATTGCAAAATTTCCTTCAAAATCCCATAAAAATCTAGTTCATCGGCCGATGCACAATAGCTTTCACCGTTCACACATATACCATAGTTCATCGTCGACTTCAATCTCTCGTGTTTGTAAGTTTGAAAATTGTAACCACGTATAAAATACATAGGCCAACTCATAATCTTCACAATCGGTCATTTGACAAGATCTCGTAGCCACAACGGGTGATTGCCCATCTTAATCTACTGTACATGTAAAAACTCAGACATATCGTCGGAATATTATAAAAGTCAATTATTTATATGTAAAATTTCGATACTTACATTTTGTCTAATCCATATGGAGAAATCTCTTTCTTTAAGTTCTTGGAATTGAGATTCATCAATGTTCATATATGTATTCTTCAATATATCATCAAATATCCTGTAAAAAGAAACAAAATTCTATAAATATTACAAAAAGAAACAAAATTCTCGTTGTGATAGCCATAGTTATGGGATTTTACCTTTAAAAAAGGTGTAGATATTTGCAGTTCAATAAAACATATGTATGTGCGATATGTAGATCTTGTTGTGATAACCATAGATCTTTCACCTTACCAGCAGATCGACCAATTCCGCAAAATATATCTGGAATATCTGGTACTGGATATAAATACGTCACACCACCATCAAAATATTTGTCTGAATTTCTAGTCCGCGTTTGAATATGTGGCTCGAAGTAGTATGAAGTGAAGAACGATATTTCCTCATCCAAGTATTGTTCCACGATTGAACCCTCCGGACGAGCTTTTTGTTTGGTTTTTTTCTTCAGATGAAAAATAAATCGCTCGAATGGATATATCCAATGAAATTGAAATGGACCTCCTTATTGGAGTATGCTCTAGAGACCAATCATTTGGATGATTCTTATATGAGTATTTTCGATGTATCATGACATTTTCTATAAAATGACATTCTATTATTTCATTTCATTTACTGTCTGCGTATATAAATAGATGAAATACTATCCTTAGAAATATAATTTATGATAGTCTTAAAACATCCTAGTCGAGCATCATTGAGAATAAGGATATCAATGTTGCATTAAGACTAGTATGTGTAAATTGATATAGATATCAATTTAACACATAGGTACATGTTAGAGAACAATGTACTGGACGATCCGCCATGAGATTGCTACAAGAATTATTATTTGAGTATCATAGCGATTCTCATAGTGATTATGGTATATATATATATATATATATATAGATAATCCTATGACTTGAGATCGCCAAAGATCTTAACATAAGCAATGACATGCTTTGACACTATCAAACGTCACCCCTAAATGGATGGACGAACACTACAAGAAAATCACGATTTAGAGACGGCCGGTGGTAGTCCACAAACGCGCGTCGCCAAATGTTATCCGTCCACAATCCGTCCGCAATTAAGGACGGAAAATTCAGTCCGCAAGCGGTTCGAATTTAAGGACGGAAATTTCAGTCCGCAAACAGTCCTTAAAAACGACCAAAAGAGGACTCGGGTTGCCGGTCGACATTTGCGGACGGCATGGGTCATCCGCAAATTTTGAGGATGGAAAATGGGTCATCCGCAATATTTGCGGACAGATGCTTGGGCGTCCGCAAAATTTGTGGACGGATGGCTGGTCGTCCGCAAAGTTATGGATGGATAGGGGTCGTCCGCAATTTTAGGGACGACCTTGAAACCGTCCGCAAATTATTTTTTAAAAATAAAAAAAATAAAATTAAAATAAAATTTGATTAGATTAAATTATAAAAGTTAGTACATAACAATAATTAAAAAGCATACATATAATTAACATTTTTAATACTAATCCGTTGGAGGTATTTCCGAATCGTCGTGATCGGAATCATTGTTCTGAAATGCATCCCAATTGATATTAGGCATTTGCGATTTCATCATGCGCAGGAACGGTTCCATTCGCCTTTATGAGCGTTCACCTCGCTTTTGTGATCGTTCAACCTCCTTTAGTGCTTCTTGAACGCGCCTTTCGGATTCTTGTTGCACCTCAAACACTTTTGATAACGTATTCCGGAACTCGTACTCTGATACTTTTTCTTTATCTTTAGAGGAAGTTGAATGTTTTGAGGCCATTCCTCCAAGTCCGAAAATACGACCTTTGTATGACGTAACTTGCTTCAAAACAAATATCGAGATTTAATGACATTTATAAATAGTAAAATTATATCATATTGAAATGTCATTAATTTACCTCGAGATACAACTCGTTGTACTCTTTCTGACTAAGGGTAGTTTGTGTTCCGTCTTCTCTCGGGAAAATTTGCGATACTCGTTCCGCTGCCATGTTTTCAACTTCATCGTGAAGACGATTCGTTTTGGGATCTACCCACGAACCATCTGACTTCTTAACGTGCATACGTTCTAACAATTCTAGGTATGATGGTTCAGATCCCTTCTCCTTCGCCTGAAACAAATAAAAAAGATATAAGTTTAATGAAATGTTCATTTTACATAAATGCATAAAAAGTAGAATAAAGCTTACCAAATCTTCGTATACTTCCGCAAAAGAACGAGATCCTGCCGTATGTACGCTCATCCCATATTTTTCTCTAACAGAACGTCGAAATTTACTTTCTTTCTCGCTTTTTTGTTTAAATTTTGGATCATCCCAATATGCGCACATCTGATCCCAAACATCTTTCGCTATCCAAGAGGGTTTTCCTCTGGTCACTCATTTTTTTACAGGTATTTACGATTGACTTGAGACGAACACCCGCTAGTTTTTCAAAATTGAACTTTACTAGTCCGGTAAGTTCGGGATTCCAATAATTTTTTTTGCTTAAATAATAAAAAGCTTATTGCATTTAAACTATACTTTCAATTACTTGATAAAATTAAATTTTTTTTAAAACATACCACAAATGATTTTCACCGTCGTTCCTTTTATCGTCTTTGTTATGTGAAAAAAAAGTTGATCGAATCCAAACATACAAATCAAAATGAAATATATTAATTAACTATTTATAATTGACATTTGAATTTGAGTATACGTACCATAGTGCGTTGTCTCCACGAATAGGGTCTAAACGAGGAAGTTTGCGTTGTTCTTCATCCATTGCTAAAATTTCTTCTAAAGTTGGTTCATCGTGCATTTCAGGTTCGTGATGCATTACTGGATCGGTAGGTAGTTGGATTTGCGGATAATAAGGAGTATATTGCGCCGATTGATCGATCTAGTGTTCCGGAAGAAATTTGGATTCATATATTTCGAAAATCCTGAAATGGAATGTTGGGAATGAGATGAAAGGTTACCACTTTCCTCGGACTAAGGGCGGTTTCTCGTTTTACCGCCTCTTCCAACGCGTCGCGACATACTGAAATGTAAAATTAAAATATTGCATACGTTAGAACGAAATTTTGACAACATAACTAAGCAATATCCAACAAATCTTTTCGCCAATTTCAATTCCTAATAAAATTTTGATAACTGTGATAAACCACTTCTGCAACCATCATAAAGTGGATTCCTAACACTTTCTAGCATTTTAAAAAAACGTTTTGCTTCTTCATTCGGATCTTCTTCAATATTTTCGTTTCTGTCACGGAATACATTTTATACCATTTCCACATAAGGGTTCATTTCTACATCTTGAGAAGTCTCAAACACTTCATGATGTACAATGTCCCTACTAAATTTTCCACAACATTACTATGTCGTGGTGCAAAATTTTCTCCATGACATAACCATATGAAATAATTCGGAGTAAAGTCTCTAATATAAAGATGCTTCCAAACAGTTCTCTCATTAACAAATTTTTCATTCTTGCATTTGACGCATGGACAAACCAACGTACCCGTTTCTTTGTAAACTTGTTGATTTGTCGCCATTGTCATAAACTGTGTGACGCCTTCTATAAACTCCTTCGATACACCTTGAGTTTCTGGATCAATTCTTTTGTACATCCATTTCTAGAAACGAAAATATTGGATCTTGATGAAGATGTCATTATAATCGCAAACACTAAGAAGATATATGGTGAAATATATGAGAGTTGCTTATGAAAAACGTATCAATGGTTGAAGAGTTAAATAGATTATTTATATACGAATTACAGACGGATTACGGACTAAGAAAATAGTTGTCGAAGAGTCATCCCGAATCCGTCCCTAAGTGGGTTTTTGACAGTCCCTGATTAGGGACGGCCGCTGCGTCGTCCACAAAATTGCAGACGGGTCTGAAGCCGTCCACAAATTTACGGAGGGAAGGAGGAACCGTCCGTAAATTTGCGGACGGAAGGTGCCGTCGTCCTTATTTTGCGGACGCCCATGCTCTGTCGTCCCTAATCCGAGATGCCTTACTCATCTGTTTTTAATCTATCCGTATTTGCGGACCAATTAGGGACGGTTCATCCGTACGCAAAATTTCGGACGGATTAGGGACAAATAATGAAATCCGTCCTGAATCTGTGTATAATCCGTCCCCAAATTTAGGGATGGAACTCGCAATCCCCAAAATCCGTTTGAAATATTGAATTTTTTAGTTGTGGAACAATATAGTGATTGGGTATGCAATCTGTTTATGTAATAAGATGTTGGTTGATCAAGATAAGGATTTGTCCCTTCTATATAACAAGAATGATGTCACGAGCTCATAGATTGAATTGAATGAGTATGATACGTTCCATGACTCATGTTCAATCTAGACATCAAGACAAAAGGATTAATATACATAAATTATGAGATTGGTAAGTCGAGTCATAGACATTTTCATTGCTTAGGAAATAATGATGTGTCGCTAGACACCGCTCATTATTTGTGATCAACGCAATGAAAACCTACTGGGTCGCACACAAAGACGAATGGAGTTGGATATGTAATTGGGCCGATCCTATTATGAATAGAATTGAGAATAATTCGAGTTATTAGGGCCAATTCTAATTGAAGGGCCTAATTCGGTCCATTAGGATTAATTGGGCAAAACTCTAATTAAGGTTTTAAGTTACGGTTAAACCATTTTTTCTTTATAAATATAGTGCTTAAGATATGTTCTCAAGCAGACAAAAAACACAAAAAAGGCAAAGGCACTTCGTCCAATATAATCTAGAGGCCAAAATCCTAGTCTAGCAACTAGGTTTTTCGACTTTGTCCAGTTCTCCTTCGTCCGTATGGACACCGACAGAGGCGGGAGCGATTCGTTACTGTTGTGACTCACAGAACCGAGCTTTAGCACACAACAAGGTAGAAGTAGTATGAAGTGAAAAACGATATTTCCTTATTCACATATTGTTCTACGATTGAACCCTCCGGACGAGCTCTTTTTGTTTGGTTTTTTTCTTCAGATGAAAATAAATCGCTCGAATGGATACATCCAACGAAATTGAACTGAACCTCCTAATGCAGTTTCGTGTGGTAAATGAACTGTAAAATGCTCCATAACATCGTAGAATAATGGTGGAAAAATTTTCTCCAAGTTACAAATTATAGTTACTATGTTATTTTCCAGTCTACGAACAACATCCATATTCAGATTTCTCGCACATAAATCTCGAAGAATAGGCCATTACCTAAAACATGATAGTATTATTAGTATATTTAACAATTGTTATTCATACTATTAATAAAATCAACCACATACCTCAAATTGCTTCGTGTGCATGTTTGTCCATCAATTCAGAAAAACATATCGGAAGTAGTCTATGCATGAATACATGACAATCGTGAATTTTCATCCCTAATAACTTTCCTCAACGAATGTCCACACACCTTCTGATGTTAGACGCATAGACACCGAAAAATTTCACGTCTTCTTTCAAACATTTCAACAATTTATATTTCTTATCATTTGACAATCCAAATATCGGAAATTGTGCTTTACCGTCATCAGTTATATGTAACTCCTTTCGTGAGCAAAAATATTATAGATCCTTGTGTGATTTGGCATTGTATTTCATCGTTCTTGTGATATTTAGTACAGTGTTGATGATGTTATCGAAAAAAATTTCTCTTTGTGCATGACATCAAGATTATGTCGAAGTCAGATTTTCCCAATACGGCAAATCCCTAAATATGATCTTCTTGTACCAATTATTAGTAATTCCATAACCACCAATTCTCGGATGATTTTCCCTCTACAATCTATACTCCTAGGAATTTCCAAAGCAAGAAGTCATTCATAAAAAATCTCTTTGCCAATCAAAACTGGAGGAGGAGATTTCCGCACAATTATATTCCCTTTGAAATTTCTTTTGTTGTGTCGTAATGCATCATCAACAGGGAATACGACGATGACAATCAAACAACCTCATCTTTCATCCATGTCTCAACTGAAAAACGTCTGTTTCCTCCATACAATATGGACAAGTCAATCGACCATGCGTTGTCCATCCAGATAACATATCATAAACTGAAAAATCACTTATTGTCCACATAAGAGCACCTCGCAACAAACAATTTTGTCGCCTCGAGACATCGTACGCTTGAACTCTATTCCATAATTCTTTCAATTCTTCAATAAGTGGTTGAAGAAATATATCCAAACTTCTTTTCGGATGATTAGGCTCGAGAATCAATATTGTTAAGAACAAAAATTCCCTTTTCATGCACATATCAGGTGGTAAGTTGTATTGTGTCATGTATGATGAGGACGATCATGATCAACAAAACCTGGAGGTTGTGTCATGTATACCTCTTTCGTGAGTTGCCCTTGAAGAAATGCATTGTTGACATCTAGTTGACGAAGACTCCACCCATTTGCAATTGCAATACTCAAAATCAGTCGAATGGTAGTGGGTTTAACTACGGGACTGAATGTTTCAAAGAAGTCCACTCCCGGTCGTTGTGTAAAACCTTTCGCCACAAGTCTGGCCTTGTAGCGATCCACCGAACCATCAGGTAAGCGTTTGATGCGATAAATCCACTTGCATCCAACCACATTTGATGCGTGTTGAGCCGGTACAAGATCCCATGTTCCATTACGAACAAGTGCATCAAATTATTCACTCATAGCTTTCCTCCAACTCGGATCTTTTAGGGCTTGAGAGACTGTTGTAGGTTCGGTGTCCGAAAGAGGTGCCCGATCGGATGAAGATGAAGTGCCCGATCGGGTAATCAGTGTTGAATGGTCCCCGTAAGTTTGCACGACTCGGGTGGACGAGTCACACGCTCGGGTATAATGTGCCCGATCGGGGAAAGGTGGAGAGCCCGATCGGGTAGTTGTTGTTGAAGCGTCCCCGTGGTTTTGCACGACTCGGGTGGAAGAGTCACATGCTCGGGTATAATATGCCCGATCGGGTGTAGTTGGAGAGCCCGATCGGGTAAGTGTTGTTGAAGCATCCCCGTTACTTTGCACGACTCGTGTGGAAGGGTCACCCGGTCGGGCATGATGCACGATCGGGCGGTGTACTTGGTGCCCGGTCGGGCTAGACACCTGCAACAATTTTGATTTAGATCTTGTTTGCATTGGATGAATTTTGCCACCACCAGTAGATGCCACCACCAGTAGTAGCCGGAGCATCCAAATGGGAGTTATCTGCAACAGAAACCATGTCCGCGGGCGCCCTCAAAGTGAGCATGTCCGGTGAAGGATCCGTTACAGGGGTGACGGAGGAAGACGGTGTCATGAGTGGCATTGGATAAGATGGAACGACACACACTGGTGACGACCATGAGGATGCAGGCGAAGTGGGGTTGGAGTCGTTGTTGGTGAAATATTGAGAGTAGTTGGAATATGGAAAGTCAGTTTCATGAAACTCGACATGCCGAGACGTAAAAATTCGTGAACTTATGGGGTCAAGACACAAGTAGGCACTTTGAGTGGTGGAGTATCCTAGGAAGACACAGGGTTTGGAACGGGGTGAAAGTTTGTTTGCGGAGTATGGACGAAGCCATGGATAACATAGGCAGCCGAAAGTCCGAAGCTTAAGATAGTTCGGATCAGTGCCAAGAAGTCGAGTGAAGGGGCTGGCATACGAAAGAACGAGAATGGGTAAGCGGTTAATGAGATAAACTGCAGTTGGGAATGCATATGAGGTAAGGACGCATGAGATAGGAGAGAAAGACCGGTTTCAATGATATGACGGTGACGACGCTCCGATATACCATTGTGTTCAGGCGTGTGAGGGGGGGTGGTAAGATGGGATATGCCGTTTTGGAGAGGAAATGAAGCAAGAGCAATGTACTCTCCACCATTATCGGTGTAGATAGTACGGATGACGCTTTGGAATTGTTTTTCAACTAGAGCTTTGAACGTAATAAAGGTTTCTCGAACTTGGGATTTTTGTTTGAGAGGGTACAGCCATGTATAGCGAGTGAAGTGATCGACAAAGATGACATAGTATTTGAAACCATCAACCGAGATGATTGGTGATGTCCAAACATCGGAGAAGATGATTTCAAGTGGAAATGATGTAGAGATGGAAGATTCATGAAAAGGCAATTTGTGGCTTTTATTACTGGAACAAGAGTTGCATAACAACGACAAACTCGACTTAGACAATGGTAAATAGTTCTTAGAAACAATATGCTTTAAAATAGAAAGCGAAGGATGACCTAAACGTGAATGCCACTCGGACAAAGTGGTGTTGACACTATGAAGAGCCACAATTGGAGGTTGGGTGGACTTGGGATTCGGCCACTTATAGACACCATCTCTAGCCTTTCCGTGAAGCAGAGGATCCCCCGTTTTTAGATCCTTCACCTGAAAATGATCATCAAAAAATTCCACGGAAATGTCATTAGTCCGACACAATTGGTGAATGGAGATCAGATTCTTGTTCATCGTAGGTACACATAGAACTTGATCAAGATGCAAACTAGAATCATTTATCGAGGTAGGGATCGAGAGAGAACCAATGTGAGTGATGGGCAAGGAGGAACCATCACCAATTTCCACCTCCTCACCTCCCTTGTACGGGGAATGTAGTGACAAATTTTGGAGATCCGATGTGATGTGGTGGGAAGCGCCGCTGTCAAGTAGCCATGACTCCGGTTCATAATTTGTGAGAGTGGTCTTATGGGCACGTGGCTGCCATGGTCTTGGTGATGAGGTCCAAGGTGGTGACGGTGCAGGAATAGAGTTTCTAGTTCCGAGCTGTGGGCACTTACGAGCGCTATGCCCAAAGATGCCACACAATTGACAGCGACCTTGGTATCCCAATGATGATCTGTTCTCATTTCGACGCCAATTGTTTTGACCATTCTGTCGATTGCGATTGGATTGATTCGGACGAGAGTTGACAGCAAGCGCATTTACGGGCGGCGTGAATAGCAATGGAGCAGCTTGAAGTAGTTTTGCTTCGTGATTGAGGAGTTTCTCATGGAGTTCCTCAATCGGAATGATGCTATCTCGGGCATTCACAGCATCTACTATTGGTTTGTAGTCCTCCGGCAATCCATCAAGAATGTATTGCAACAAGTCTTCCGCATCAAGAGGTTTGCCAAGGAGCGCTAATTCATCCACCTTGTTGATGATGGTGCGCATATAATCATCTATGGGTTGAGTTCCTTTGGTGCTTCGTTTGAGTTGTTCCTTCAGTTGTAGGATGTGCCCCCTGGATGCCTTACCATATGTGCGAGCAAGGAGAAGCCACGCTTCTCGCACGGATGAAACCCTAGCAATCATTGGTTGTAATGGGGGCGATATTGCTCCTAAAATGGCCGAGAATAGGAGACGACCTTGCTGTTTGAAGGGCGCAAATGCTGGATTCGGGGTTGAGATGCCATTAACAGCGATAGTGGCATCGGGAACAAGTGAATCGGTTTGGAGAAAACACTCCAACCGATGACCTTCAAGGAGTGCACGGATCTGAATACTCCAGATCATATAGTTTGTGGAGGTGAGCTTCGTCACGTTTGTCATGTTGACGGTGAGGAGTGTTGCATGAGGATCATTGACGTTGAACGCCGGAGTTGCATCAGCAGCGGAGGAGGTAGCCATTGTCGGCGTGAGAATTTTGGAGCGGTAGGAAGGTGCCCGATCGGGTAATATATGAGTGCCCGGTCGGGTAGGGCAAAACGTGGGATGATCGGGTAGTTAGTGCCCGATCGGGGACGGCTGAAATTTGGACGTTGGCAACAGCTGATCGTGGATTTTGGATCTAGGTTTAGATTTAGGGTTGAGCCGATGACAGGAGGGAGTCGACCACGATGCTATAACAACAGGCCGCAAACGTGGGGTGGGGAAGTGTGGTTGAACCTGGATGCGAGGAAAGAATGGAGGACGACGGCTAGGAGTATGGGTTTTTGTTTTCTTGCGTGGTGATACGACGGCAAGGGGGAAAAAGAAGGTGAACGGCCGGAGAAGAGGTGAAAAGAGAGTCGGCGACCGCAAGGGGGGGAGGAGAAGCGGCGGCGAGAGGCGGCGGCGTCGGTTTGGGGGGGGAGAAGGAGAGGCCGGCCGAGAAACGAATTGTCGTTAGACACGAGGCTCTGATACCATGTAGAAAGGTTTTCGTATATTTCCTTGAATGAATAATTACATCAGTATATAGCAATATACAAGAGATATGAAAACCCTAATCAACCTAAATTACATTTATGTCCCTTGCACTTATAATAATAACCGGCCACAACGAATATTTCTTCCTAGACATCCCAAATGGATTAAAACCATCGGTACAAAGGCCTAAATAGATATTTCGATTCTCGGTTTCAAAATAAGGATATACCTTGTTAAAGTGTTTCCACGCCTCACCATATAAGGGATGACAAATCTCTCCTTCACGACTTCAATGCTCAGCATACCATCTCATGTCGCTTGCGGTCTCCTCAGATTGATACAATCTTTTTAATCTGTCTGTAATTGGTTAATACCACATACGACGATATGGATCTGATTTTCCATTCTTTGTTAAATAAAACTGATATTTTCCATAAAATCAACAATTACTCATATCTGATGTCTCTCTTCAAAAAATCATGCAATTGTCTTGACTAGGGGTGGGTGTTTCGGGTTTCGGGACGGGTTCCTCGGGTTCTAAAAATTGAACCAAAAAAAACCCATTTAGTTTTCGGGACGGGTTCCTCGGGTTTCGGGTTGGGTTCGGGTTGTTTGGGTTTTGAAACATTGAACCCAAAAAACCCAAATTGTATTTGGATTCTTTCAGATTCTCGGGTTCTCCGGGTTCTTCGGGTTTTTTGGGTCAATTAAGTACGGTTAATTCGGGTTTAAACGGGTAATTCAGGTTCCAAATTTAACATATAAAAATTAGGTTAGAAGGGTTAGGTATTTTTTTCGGGTTCCTCCGGTTCTTCGGGTTCTCCCGAACCCAACCCGGACCGACCCAAATCCATTTGGGTTTTATATTTTGAACCCATATGGGTTTTCTACAAAACCCGTTTATCTCACGGGTTGGGTCGGTCCGGGTAACCCGAAACGCCCACCCTTAGTCTTGACAAATATCAATCTTTTGATATGACAACAAACCCAAAGATCTCATCATCTTCTTTGGCTCATAATAAGAGTCTACTGCATTGTTATCTTCTGGCAAATAATCTCTTACTAATTGCAATATTAAATCCTGCAAATCTCACACAGATTATTTTCAGTCTTCAAATTCATCAAACGTGCAGATAGAGATAACTATGATAAACCACTCCTACAACCATCATAAAGTGCATGCCTAGCACTTTCTAACATTTCAAAAAACTTTTTGCTTCTTCATTCAGATCTTCTTCAATATTTTCACTTTTGTTTCTTTCACCGAATATATTTTGAACCATTTTTACATAAGGGTTCATTTGTACATCTTGAGAAGTCTCAAACACTTCATGATGCACAATGCCCCTACTAAAATTTCCATAACATTATTAGGTCGTAGTGCAAAATTCTCTCCATACCATAACCACATGAAATAATTCAGAGTAAATCCTCTTAAATAAAGATGCTTCCAAACAGTTCTCTTATTAACAAATTTTTCATTTTTGCATTTGACGCATGGACAAACCAACTCACCGGTTTCTTTATAAAAGTTTTTATTTGTCGCCATCGTCATAAACTGTGTAACGCCTTCTATAAACTCCTTTGATACACCTTGAGTTTCTGGATCAATTATTTTGTACATCCATTGTCTAGAAACGAAAATATTCAATCTTGACGAAGATGCCATTATAATCGCAAACAATAAGAAGATATGTGGTGAAAGATATGATAGTTGTTTATGAAAAACGGATCAATGGTTGATGGGTTAAATAGATAATTTATGGATGGATTATGGACTAAGGAAAATAGTTGCCGACGAGTCGTCCCCGAATCCGTCCTTAAATAGATTTGTGACCGTCCCTGTTTAGGGACGACATCCGAGCCGTCTTGAAATTTATGGACGGAGGCTATGGCCGTCCGTAAATTTGCGGACGCCTATGTGCAGCCGTCCCTAATCCGGGATGCCCTCCTGATCCGTTTCCAATCTGTCCGCAAATATGGACGAATTAGGGACAATTTATTTTTCCGCAAATTTCCAGACGGATTAGGGACAGATTTCTTTATCCGTCCCTAATCCGTCCCCAAATTTAGAGACGTGGCAGTCCGCAAATTCCGTTTGCAATATTGAAATTTCTAGTAGTGATTCAACATATTTTAAATTTTGTTTATTATAAACGTAACATATTTCCTTTAATAGTAACATATTTTTAAATTTTGGTTATTATTAAAGTAACATATTTTCTTTAATAGTAATGTATTTTAAAATTTGTGTTATTATATTTACATTTCAATGATTGATAAAAAAATTAAAATAAAAATACTTTAATAGTAAATTTTGGTTATTATATTTACTTTTCTTTAAAAGTAACGTATTTTTTCTCTCGATTTCTTCCAAAAGTTTGTACCAGAAAGTGGAGAAATGTCTTTCTTGCCATTTACTCACCAAATAATACTCACTGATATAAGGATCAACATATTTTTTTCTTTCAATCATCCTACAATATGCATGTTGACAAACAATACCAATTGTATTCCATCTTCTGCATGTACATCCATGTAATTTTCCGCAATTGTAGCCCTTTTATCAATCCTAACCATAGTTTGTCTTCTTATTATTTCTAGCATCTCTACCATAGGTCTGCGTCAAGCAGGAACAATACTATTGTTTAAGGATTCAGCCATAATATTGTGAACATCATTACAACAACCGAATTTAAAGAATGCACGACACCAGTGACGTAGATGAGTTTTCATCAAATCATGAAAATCAGACTTATTGAATTTCTCTAGTTTCCCATAGCTAGAAATAAAATCAGACTCGTTATAACTCGAAGCAATATTCCAAACTAAATATTTCATCTCGCCTTATGATTTTTCTTGAGGTTTAATAATATGTCCCATACACATACAATGTTCCACATTAGGCAATTCTTGTTCCATCACATTCAATAAACCCTGCATCAAATTGTGCAACTATTAATCCTTCTCGTGAACCAAAATCCAAATCACTTTTAAGTTTTGTTATAAACCAAAACCAATTCTCGATATTTTCCACTTGTACAATTGCCCAAGCATAGGGTAGATTTGGTTATTTCCATCTCGACCAACGACAACTAATATCTGACCTGTAATAGCACTCTTGAGAAAACAACCATCCACTCGAATTATAGGTCTACAATTTTGTTTCCATGATGTTTTTAAAACTTCAAAGCACACATAGAAGCGATCAAATATCTCATGCCCTCCACTATCCTCAATGGTTTGCATTTACATTGATGAATCCGGATTTGAATTCTTAATTTTAGCCTCATAATCCCGCAACCTAGCAAATTGTTCATCTATTTCTTTCTGTATATACTTCTAATGTTGCCTTCTTCGCCTTTTGACGCTTGTTTATTGACGTTATCAACTTGTATTACTTTTTATCAACTGTTGCATCTTTAACGTATTGTGTAGTTGGACACGATGTTATATTTTTTATTATTTTGTAATCATTAGAATTGTATGTTTTCATTCATGTTGAAGATATTTTCGTATAATTTAAAGTATTTTTATTTTAATATATTTTTATAAATCATCAAAATGTAAATATAATTACCAAAATTTAAAAATCTGTATTGTTAAAGAAAATATGTTATGTTTATAATAACTAAAATTTAAAAATACATTACTATTAAAAAATATATAATATTTATAATAACCAAAATTTAAAAATACGTTGAATGTACAATCTTTTTTGGATGGGCTGAATGTACAATCTTTAGGGGAATAGGCTGAATGTATAATATTTTGGGTAATAAGCTAGAAATTATATAATCGAGGTGGGAATAAGCTAGAATCATATAGTTAGTTTAGGGGAAATAGACTATAAACCATATAACTCGGGGAGAATAGGTTAGAGATTATATAGTTCGAAGAAATATACTTGAAATCATATAGTTCGAGGAAAATAATCTATTTTAAAAAGACTAAACATAAAAATTAACTGATATTTAACGGATGAAAAATATGATAAATATCTAAATTTTAGAGGGAATAAAATTAATAATAATTTAGGGAAATAAGATGAGAAAAAAATTAAGTATTAATAAATTAAAGCACGATAGAGATAATAAACATTTTTCCTAAATTTTTTATATTTATTTGAAAAAGACATTAGATTGTCTCATAGACTAATAAAATGAAAAATTATAAAATAAATAAATAAATATATTAATTTTTTGGGATGATTTTGATATTTTTATATAGATAGTCTTATTAATTTTGTTTTTGCGGAAACTACTCCTATTTTCATGGTGACAGAGAGATTACATTTGGAATTAAGAATTGAAATATTTTACAAAACAGTATTAGAGATTTTAAAAATGTAAAAGCATTAATTAAAAACAAAAAGAGATCAAATAATTTAAAATTAACCACAGAAGATAAAATTGGATCTTTCGCTGTCGTGGCACGGTTTTACTGGTTCGATGCATAGAAATAGACTACACCTCACTGTACCTGACCCTTGTCTTCTCCTTCACTCATCTTCTCCCTCTTCAGCTGCAGTAGGTGAAAAGAAAAAGCTTCTCTTCTGGTTTCGTTCCTCTCTAGCGGATTTTCAGGGACGAATTGGCGTGACCGCGGGAAAATTAACGGGGGTCCGGCGAGAAAATGGGAGAAAGTGTGGGGAAAGTTTCGGTGTAATGGGTATGATTTGCTGTGTTTGTGTTGCCCGGAGGAGAGAGATAGAGTAGATTGGGTTTTTTCTTCCGCCTGCTGGAATCGAAGAGGAAACCCTAGGTTTTTGGGTTTTTTCCATCGGATGGGTTCTGCTTGAATGTGAAATCCTAGGTTTAGTTGGTGCTTATGTAGTGTAGTCCGCAATGGCGGATTCTTTAGCGGCTCTAGAGCGGCCACGACTCGGAGCTTCGAATACGGTGAGTGGAGTTCCTGCTTTGATTTGTTTCTATCCTTGCTATATGTTTGGTTGCCGAGAAGGTGGAGTGTTGGTGAAAATGTGTTGGATCTTGTTCGAGGATGGTGAACTTGGAGGGTGCATTTATTTGGCAGTGAATGTAAATTTCGGGAAATGAAGAAATTTACAAATGGAGCAATGAGCTCTCGCTTGGCAATGTTCTTTGTTAGAGTCTATTGATTGTCTCAACTCGTCTGGAGCCAATGACATGAAAAAGGGAAAAAACTGGTGATTTTTAGTTTTAGAGATTGTAGATTTAGTAATTTGTATGAAGATCAGTCTTAGCTCGAGCATACCACCGAGTTTGTGGAATCCATGATGTTATATCTAGTTCTACTCCCGACAATTGAAAGGATAAATCATATCGTATATTGTGTGAATCCACGGTGCAAATAAGAAAAGAAACGAATAAGAAAGTTTGAGAAGTTGTTAGGCTCGATGTTGGTATTCAGGTGTCTATGTCTTACTTGTTGGCAAAAAAAAAGAAAGAAGAAAAAACAGCTTTGAGACTTTTTCTGTTCGGTGTTGGTATTCAGGTGTCTGCATCTCACATCTTGTTTTAGTGCATTATGGCAATTGATCTACCTTCTGGGGCCTTGGTGATGGCAACATCATCCCAGGTCTTAATACATCTGGCCGAGCTAATTGCAATATATGCCATTTTAAGTTCTTTAATTTGAGAAAATATGAAGCAGTCTTCTAAGGTTTCTATGCTGTTTAATAAGGACTTTTCTTGATTTCCAGATAAATTTTCTATCAACGTCTTTTGTGCTAGGTCATTTTTCTTTTCCAGAAAACTGTAGGAGGAACTGCGTTCTTGTATAAATGCTCTTTACATCTGCAGCTCTGACTAATCTATTTGATATTTGCAATAGAGAAATGCTGCAAACTCGTGAGCATGTCTTATTTTCTTTGACAATTCTATTTGGCAGGTTTTTAAGAGTGGCCCTTTGTTTATATCCTCCAAAGGTAGAATCTTTTTTCTTCTTCTCATTTTGGTTAAGGCTCTCAAGTTTGCACCCTTATAGTTGTCTCTTCAGAATTGACATTTTGGTACTGCCATCTTGTTGTCTGTTGAGATTTTGTTTCTCGCATTTTGATTCGCAGGGCTAGGTTGGAAGTCCTGGAAGAAGCGTTGGTTTATCCTCACCAGAACTTCTTTGGTCTTTTTCAAAAATGATCCAGTGAGCACTTGACAAAGTCTCATTGTTTTCCATTGTAATGCTGTAAAATATTGCTGCATTGGGAACTTAGTTTATCCTAAAGCCAAGCGGCTTACAAATAAACTGTAATTTGAAAGGAAAATAGATAGAAAGGACAGTTTCAGTTAATTTTTACCTCTCTGCTCATTGTTTCAGTTATTTTGCAGAGTGCACTACCCCAAAAGGGGGGTGAAGTAAATCTGACTCTCGGAGGCATTGACTTGAACAGTTCGGGGAGGTATATACTGCCAGCGAGTTTTGTTTGAAAGACCAGCTCTGGTTTTCTAGCTCACAATTAGATATCATTTTCTGTAGCGTCGTGGTGAGAGAAGACAAGAAGTTGCTGACCGTTTTATTCCCAGATGGGCGTGATGGCCGAGCGTTCACCCTCAAGGTGCAACTCTAATATTTGTATACAATCTTGTTTCTCTCTTTCTTTCATAATGGCTATGTTGCTTGGTTATGCTTCTGTTAGCTATACATGATCCGGATATTTAAATCATGTAGGCGGAGACACTGGAAGACTTGTATGAGTGGAAGACTGCCCTTGAGCAAGCTCTTGCACAAGCTCCTAATGCAGCTCTGGTCATGGGTCAGAATGGAATATTCCGGACTGAAACAAACAATACAATTGAAGGGTCTTTTAATCAATGTTTGTGCTCATTCATCTCACACGTTACTATTTTGACAACATCACGTGATTGATTGTGGCTCCTTGTAATACGAATATCCAATCATACCCTGGTGTGTAGGGCGGGATAAGCGTCCAGTTAAATCCATGGTTGTTGGAAGGCCAATTTTGCTTGCTCTGGAAGATATTGATGGAAGCCCATCATTTCTTGAGAAAGCTCTTCAGTTTCTTGAGCAATATGGTAGGTCTCAGATTCTTAATATTAAACCTGTTCCTTAACCCTCAATCACACTTAACTGTTGCTTATATTCTCTCTTTGACTTGTGTTGTGGTTGATTATAGGATCAAGGATATGTTTTTTTCCTAGTTTGTGAAAAGAGAACTAAATCAAGTTCTTTTCCTTTATTTTTCTCTTGTACATTTTTTGTCTGTACAGGAACCAAAGTTGAAGGGATCTTAAGACAATCTGCAGATGTTGAGGAGGTCGAACGCAGAGTTCAAGAATACGAACAAGGTAGCTATCCTTTATGTGTTAGCTTTCTTTTTTTCTCTGTAAAACTTTAACAAAATGACTTATTTCGTCTTTTTTTTTTGTTCTTTTTTTTTTCCTTCAAAATTTGTCATTTAGGCAAGACAGAGTTCAGTCCTGATGAGGATCCACATGTTGTTGGAGACTGTGTTAAGGTAGTTGCTGCGTTCTTTGTCTGCCATAATGTTTATGTTGGTGACTTAGTTGAAGCACTCAGACCTTGCTATTGTATATGCAGCATGTTCTGAGGGAATTACCTTCTTCTCCAGTCCCAGCATCATGCTGCACTGCTTTGCTAGAAGCTTACAGTAAGTTTGTGCATATATGGCATCTCTGTCGCACTTGCGAGTTTGTGTCCATCCACGCAAACATATATCTTTGAATATTTGATACATCTGTAAAGCTGACATCATTCTTGACCATGGTTTGTTAGAAATTGATCACAAAGAAGCTCGGGTTAGTTCACTGCGTTCTGCGATAGTTGAAACATTTCCAGAGCCAAACCGACGACTTCTACAGCGGTATGTTTCCATATGTATTCTATGAGATGTATTAGGTAAGCTTTTTAGCATTCAATGTAAGGATATTTGTTAACCAATGAATGACAAGGCCTAAAAAATGTATGTTGCTCTCAATGGTAAAGATGCTTGAAACTCCATTATGCAGGTTTCTCCAGACAGTTCTATACTCATCTTGGAGTTGTATTCTGCAGGATTCTGAAAATGATGCATATCATTGCATCTCATTCTTTTGAAAACCGGATGACCTCATCTGCTGTAGCAGCTTGTATGGCTCCGCTGCTCTTACGGCCTCTATTGGCTGGCGAATGTGATTTAGAAGATGATTTTGATACTAATGGAGATAATTCTTCCCAGCTTCTTGCTGCCGCTAATGCAGCTAACAATGCTCAAGCCATTGTTATGACACTTTTGGAGGATTATGAGAACATATTTACTGTAAGATGCTTAGATCATACAATTTATTTTTATCGATGTCACACATTCATGTATGCTCATCTATCGGTTTCTCAGGATGAATATCTTCAAAGACTTTCTATTTCTGGTGATTCACACATTGGAAATAGTGGCCCTGAGAATTCGAGTGAAGAAGAGGAAATAGTGGTGAAAGATACTGGCTTCAATCATGCAGATATTGGGATTGAACGAGAAACAGATGACGATAATGAGGTTGTGCTGAGCAGAAAACTGAGTGAGAGCAGTGATTATGCTGGAAGTGATCTCTATGATTACAAGGTTTGTTCTTCTAGCTATTTCTCGCAATTGCATCTCAATTCCTACATTCAGTAATGTGAAACTTACTTGACGATATTATTTGATATGATGCCTTGGTTATATCCAGCTGGATTCCGTATTCTGGATATATGAAATCCTGCTAGTCAGGTATCTTGTTTAGAAGTTATGATTCCTCAGCTATCAGCTACCAGCTACCATCTGGTTATCTATGTGTCTATGCCTCTGTGGTCTTTTGTCTAAAAATGGGATCATCATGTAGTTACTTGTTTTTTTAACACTTGGCCACGATATGCCCAAAGATCTGCTATCATTTAAAGACACGTGGTAGACAGTTTTGCTTAACTTATTATTTTCTTGCTATCTCAGGGATTTGGTGTTGAAGATTCAGATGTTGAGTCTCCTAGAGATATCCATTGTTCAATTGAGAGTTCAGACAAAAAACAAAATGAAGAACCTATTAAAGATATTGAAATTTCTAGTGTCTCTCCTATTGAAAATTGTTGCCAGTCAAGGGGAGAGATACTGACGTCACTCAACCCTGGTACTCCTCTTACTGCTGGATATACATCCTCAACCGAGAAACCTGCTAGTAAAATTACAGGTTCCTCGACGGTCAATGGTAAACGCTCAACATTCTGGGGAAGAGGCAATGTAAGTTTCATTCTCTGGCATGAGATAATTGTTCGGCTCTTGTATTAAGTGTAATTGAAGTATGGTGTGCATGAACTGTGTGAAGTAGTTTTAAGTTGTTTTGTCAATTTTTCATATTATCTTGCTACATATTCTATGTACAATAGGCCACTAATGCATTTAAAGATTCTTTTTCCCTTCTTCTCTTTGGTTGTATTTCATTCTAGGATGTTCCTCTCGAATTTCTCTTTTCTAGAAATATGCTATGATAAAGATTCTTTTTTCCTTCTTCTCTATGGTTGTATTTCATTCTAGGATGTTCCTATTGAATTTCTCCATTTTAGAAATATGCAATGGTAAGATCTGTTGTTGCCTCCTTGCTGAATTATAGAAGAAACTTAGTTCCCAACATCTTGGTGGGAAGGCTTGATGTTGTTAGAAGTCTATGCATTTCAATTAAACTTTATAGATTCTTTTAGTTTGCAGGTATATGATATGGAAAACTTGTGAAATAAAATTAGTTCGTGGTAATCTCCTGAATCCTTGATTTGTTGGTGTCATGTGCAGGGAAGAAATACACCTGCGAATGGTTCATTCGATTCTTCTGGAGATGATGAGTAAGATTCCCAGCCCTGAATGTACATTTGTCCTTCTAAGACATATCTATTCGATGTTGTCCGTGGATGCATGTTTCTAGGCGTATTTGTCATTCTTTATACACTTTGTTCTTGTGTTATAACCGAGTTAAAAAAAGTTCAAAATCTTCATACGCTTGCTGAAGCCCATCTAGGATACCAATGGTTGAACAGGTAAAAAACCAATGCCTGTACTGAAGAACATTTTGCATCACCTTGAGATCGAGACAAGAATAAGTTTCAGTTTCAGCATATGTTTCGGCTCTTCTAGTACTAGACAAAACTTTTGAAGTCATCTCTCTCCTGTAGAGCATGCCTCTTTTGTTTGTGTAAGTGTTTCATCCTCTGTTTGTAGGCTTGTCATACAGAGGCTGGAGATCATGAAGAATGAGCTTCGTCAAAGAATTGCTAAGGAGGTATTTAATCTGGACCTAGAAGTATGGTCTGCTATCCTAAAAGCACTATCGTTACTGATATAATAGTCAATTTTCTTTGTGGCAGGCGAGAGGGAATGCAATATTACAAGCTAGCTTGGAGAGACGGAAGCAGGCATTGCATGAACGTCGGTTGGCACTTGAACAAGATGTATATAATACCTTCTCCTCTTTATGTATATTGTGTTCCTGTTCTCCTACATAAGTCTGGGTACAAATGGAACCTCCATTTACTGAAAAAGCTTTCAATGGAAATGTCAGGTAGCGAGATTACAAGAGCAACTGCAAGCCGAGAGGGACCTCCGAGCTGCGCTGGAAGTTGGTTTAAGCATGTCTTGTGGACAACTTAGCTCAAATGGTGTAGATTCTCAAGTCAGTATCAAGTCTAGTGTGACAAAACCAACTACAACTTATTTCCCCTATTTGTTATAGTTTGATTCTGACACCATTATAAATATGCAGACAAGGGCCGAGCTTGAAGAGATTGCTCTCGCTGAAGCTGATGTGGCCAGATTGAAGCAGAAAGTTGCGGAACTACACCACCAACTTAACCAGCAACGCCAACATCACTCGGGTTCACCGTCAGAGGCTCATGGCCATCATCAATATCTCAAGAATCACAATTCTCAGATGTGAGTTATTCTACTTTACCTGGTTTCAGATTCTATGTCAAGCAGAGTTTTTAACAGTGTTCACCTCAATGGTAGACTAGCTAATCATCAATGTCAGATTTTCTTAAGCAACACAAACCGCAGAATCCTTGTTTCTTCCTGAAATTTGGAGAACCGAAACTTTTGTTAGTGAGGACACAAAAATAGCTTTGGAATTGCCTACATAAGCAATTGTGGTGTGATTAGTTATTACCTCAGACGCTAACAGCCGCAATTTCCTTTTGGACCATATTTTGACTTGCACTAATTACAATCTTCTGCAGAAGGGCTGTGCCGTTGTGGCACGTTTTAATGAATGATCTTCTTCTATAAACAAAAGGCTACAAATTGGTCTTAAATGCGAGAAATCGGACAAGAAGCACCCGTAGAACTGTTGTGGTCTTTCCACTTTTTCAAGGTTACATTTGTATCTTTCTTGTCTAATACAATGTTTTGCATTGCTGCAGGAAGTATTTTCAACAGGACTTTGATTCTACTCTTGCGTTTGTTAATCACGAAAGAAAACAAAGAATGGAGGTACATAATCCTAAGCCATCTGCGCTTACTCACTCATCTCAATCTTACATTTTCGTAATGTTCAACTCTACAGGAAAGTATTCTAGGAGCAGAATGGAGAAATGGTAAAGGTCTGGGATTTGCAGGGGGCAATAATAGACAGCTTCCATGTGGACAAGTACCAGAATCTACAAACTCCATGAGCGTTTCAATGGACGAGTGCTCTCCGGTAGATTCTCCATCTGCTCCATCGGCCTCAAGAACAGCAGATGTAAGTTTTTACAGCATTCATTCACGTGGGAAATATTTCGTGAAATGTATTGTTCGAGGATAATCTAGAGCTCGAACTTCTGAGCAACGGAACAAAGATCTAGAATGCTTTTGTTATCATGGTGGCGCAGATTACAGAGTACCCGAGGAGTCATCCGTCAGCAGCGTCTGCAGCGCTCGTGGAGTTAACGACCCGTCTGGATTTCTTCAAGGAACGGCGCTCGCAGCTGATGCAACAGCTCCAGAACCTCGACGCCAACTACGGCTCTTCCTCGTCGCAAGCCTTTATGCATAGACCGTCTTCTCCACCGTGGAACTAGCCGGTAAAACAGCTGCGTTGATCTGTATATCCTTCTGCCTTTCATGTGTGTGTGTGTTTGTGGTTTAAGTTTTGTGGACAACCAAATTTATGTGGTTTGTTTGTTCTTTTGGTTGAAGAATCCCTAAAGCTCATTTTATATTTATGGGTGCCATTGATGGCAAGGGCCTGAAGGTTTGCATTAACCGATATTGAAGTTGCCTGTGACGTATATTTTTCTTTTTAAGCTTGGCATATTGACTAATTTAACAAACAAATAATGGAATTCCTTTCGGATCTCTCTCAAAATATAAAAATAGTGATAAAAATAGGGGAATATAGTATAAAAAGTATCCAACTATTTTATTTTAGTCTATAAATATGAATTATTATTTTCAACCTAAAAAACTCAAACTTGTATTTTTTTTACCTTAAAAACACTAATGATAGGATATGATTAATTTGATAAATTTGTGGTTTTTTAGACAACATTTCAAAATTCAAAGAGTTAAAATATGATTTAGTGTGTTTGTTTGTGTATGGATATGATTAATTTGATTAGTTTATGTTTTTAAGACAAAATGTAAAAATTCAAAATTTTTAGGTTCAAAGTAATAATTTGTGTTTTACAGGCAAAAATTAAAAATTTTGGTATTTTCTAAACTATATTTTTAAAGTTAATGTTTTTAAAAATTAATGTTTTTAAGACAAAAAAAATAAATTTGGGTTTTTTTAAGTTAAAAATAATAATTCATGTTTTATAAACTAAAATAAAATAGTTTGATATTTTTTATACTATATTCCCTAAAAATAACATAAAATTATTTGTTTTACATGATCTAATTTATACTGAATTATAACCAATTATCAACTTTTAAGAATATAAAGAACAAAATCAATAATAATAAAATACAAATTTTTTAGTAAATTAATAAAAAACCATTATTTTTTAAATTATTACCATTTTTCACATAATTGTTACATAGTATAATAGTATTAATGCCACTAATTTTATTTATATGTTTTTCAAATCATTCCAAATTTAAAATTTATGTTTTTATTAAATTATTATAATATTTAAACTTTATTGACATAAATTGTTTATTTTTTTTCGAAAGTCAGTTTATTTGATAACGATTCCCTCCTTATATAATGCAATTTTCAATTTTTTCTGTAAGTACATTAAGTCCAATAAAATAAGAGAAGAACAAAGAAAAAAGAAAAACCAATCGCGTGAAGCTCAAACCCAAACAGAAAGTTGGAGATCGAAAACGACGTCGTTTAGAGTCCTTAGGAAACACGCCGCCTGTGGAATTGAAATACCAATACCGAGATGGAAACACTTTAAATATCCTATTTTAAAAAACATTATATATAAATATAAATATATATATATATATATTTTCTCTCTCTCTAAATATAAGCCAAAAAAGTCTAACGATATGCACCTCCAAAAACAATCTACTTCGCCGTCTCTTTCTCCTCTAATGTGCAAAAAACCCTAGTTTTCTCTCTCCACCGTTTCGGTTCCTCAATCCAATGTTTTTTCTCGGTTAGGGCATTTGCAGATCTGGTGATTCCTGTAAGTTTTCTTCTACTTTTCCATTTGATTTCGAGTATCGGATCTTTTATTGTTTTCGTTTCCTAATTGAATTGATGATCATTATGTGGTTTGATTTCGATGTTCTTTTTATTGGGGGTTTATATTATTTTTACGATTTTATGCTTATTCTAGTTGATTGATGGATGTGAATGATGATTATGTTGTAAAAGGAAACAAAATATACGGTATCGTTGGTTCTTTTTCTTTCTTGATATGCAGGTCGAATTATCATAGCAGAAATTGTGGTTTTTATGGGTATTGGCTATTTTCGGTTTAAGGATCATGATTTAAGTTTTCGTGTTCTACTTAAATTGGGTATCTCTTGTCTGGCTCTTTCAGCATCACTCTCTTCTTCAAGTTGATTGAGTTTTAGTTGTATATTCCGAGAGATCTTAATCTGGGTTTACCGTCTATTTCACTATGTTTTTTTTCATAATCTGTTTCTTTGGATCGGCTTTAAAGCTCGTAATATATGTAGTTTGTATGATTTGTCCAAATTACTTAACCAAAGACTATGCTGAGATTTTCGTTTTCCGTTTTGAATGTGTAGATTTCACGTGAAAAAGTGTTAATGAGTTTGATGGATGATGATCGTGCAGATGGATAAGACATCTGCTCCTTCATCAAGGGATCGTGCACAATCCATACTCGATAAGGTTTGTTCTTTGGCTTTTAGCTTATCCTCTACATGTGGCAGATCCTTCTCCCTAGGAACTTTTGGATTGTGTTATTTGAAAGCAGCTTCTATAGCTTTGTGATTGTTAACTCTTTATTTTCTTTTCCACTGTATAAGGTGATATAGTTTTTTTCTTCTTTATATCGATTGTGAGACTCTGTAAAATTCTATATTTTAATGCAACCACAATGATTTTTCTTTTTTCTGCAGACTGTCGAGTTGGAAAGCAAGCGTCGGAAGGCTGTCCAAGCTCGAGTTCCATCCGATCCAAATGTGTGGCAGCAAATTCGTGAGAATTATGAAGCAATAATTCTTGAGGATCATACTCTTTCTGAGCAGCACAACATTGAGTATACTTTATGGCAGTTGCATTACAAACGGATAGAAGAGTTCAGGGCACACTTGAACATCCTGTCTTCTAGCAGCTCAAATGCAAGCCAAAGTGTTAAAGTCCCCGTCAGACCTGACCGAATTACTAAGCTCAGATTGCAGTTTAAAACATTCCTCTCAGAAGCAACTGGGTTTTACCATGATCTGATTTTAAAAATTAGATCAAAATATGGTCTACCTTTGGGATACTTTCCTGAGGATCCAGAGTCCTCTCCAGAAGTGAAGAAAGCCTTGGTTTCTTGCCACCGGTGCTTAATATACCTGGGTGACCTTGCTCGGTATAAAGGATTATATGGGGAGGGGGATTCTAAAAATAGGGAGTATGCTGCTGCATCAAGTTACTATTTGCAAGCTGTTTCCTTATTGCCAGCAAGTGGAAACCCACACCATCAGGTTTTTCTGCAATTTTAGTCTCCCTTTCTTATGATGTTGGTAAGAAAGTTGCAACAGTTATGTGGCCCATTTAATCTAATTAAATTTTCTTGATGTCTCAGCTTGCTATAATAGCCTCTTATTCAGGGGATGAATTGGCTGCTATATATCGTTATTTCCGGAGTTTAGCTGTGGAAAGCCCCTTCCCTACAGCCCGTGACAACTTGATTGTTGCATTCGAAAAGGTTCCCTCAAAACTTATGTTTCATGATTATGCTTAAGGATTGATGTATAGCATATCTGCGACAATAGCCTCGCGGTTTTTGGCAATGAAGAGGCTTGATGTGTTTATGTTACAGTCCTTGTCTGGCTTTTCATGTTCAAGTTTTTGTATAACATAATCATGCACTGAAAGTTTTATTTTGTATTAGTGGTTATACAAGAATTGCTGATTTGTTTGGTTCTGATAGTTACAGCTTTGTTGTATTAGGATAATCTGTGTTGAATTGATTTTTTTGGTTTAAAATGATGTAATGATGTTATGTCTTTCTGCATTTGTGTTTCTCTGTTATCTGCTTGGCATACACTTGACTTAACTTCCTTTCTCTTCTAATGTTGAGCAGAACCGTCAGAATTACACTCAGCTTCTTATGATTGTTAAGGATTCATCTAGGAAGCTGAATGGTAAAGGAAGAAGCAAAGGGGAAGATCTTTCATTGAAAGATGCAAACTTGGGCACTGGTTCTGAGAAGGATAAAGCACCCAATGCAAATGAGATGCTCAAAACATTTTGCACTAGGTTTGTCCGCCTGAATGGGATTCTTTTTACTCGTACAAGGTAACAACTGATGATCATTTTCTCTACTTTAAATTACCCCCGTTCTTCTCAGTATTATATCTAGTTTTTTTTTTTCAGCCTGGAGATGTTTTCTGAAGTTCTCGTCTACACTATCAGCAGTTTACAAGAACTGCTTTTGTCGGGTCCTGAGGAGGAGTTGCGTTTTGGTGCAGATGCCACTGACAATGCACTTTTCATTGTTAGACTTGTGGCAATTCTGATATTCAGTGTTCATAATTCGAAGAAAGAAACAGAATGTCAGACATATGCTGAAATTGTACAGCGTGCTGTGCTTGCCAAGAACTCGTTAGCAGCAAGTTTCGAGTTACTTGGACGTGTAATAGATCGGTGCGTGCAGCTTCGTGATCCTTCATCAAGTTACTTATTGCCTGGTGTCCTAGTCTTTGTTGAATGGTTGGCCTGTTATCCTGATATTACATCAGGCAGTGATTCTGATGAGAAGCAGACTGCTGTTACGTCTAACTTTTGGAACAAGTGCATCGCCTTCTTCAATCGGATTATATCGTTGGGGCCAATGTTCATTGATGATGAGGACGGAGATGAGACTTGTTTCTCAAACATGAGCAAATATGATGAAAGGGAAACAGAAAACCGACTTGCGCTGTTGGAGGACTATGAACTAAGAGGATTCTTGCCGTTGCTACCTGCCCAGACCATTCTTGACTTTTCCAGGAATCATTCCTTGGGAAGTGAAGGCTCCAAGGAAAAGAAGGCCCGTATCAAGAGAATTCTGGCAGCTGGGAAAGCTTTGACAAGTGTGATAAAAATAGATCAGAATTCTGTGTATTTTGACTCGAGGAAGAAGAAGTTTCTGATTGGTGTAAAACCATCAGATGATTTCCTGCTTGATTCTCATACAAGCCCAGTTGAAGCTAATAACACTATGCAAAATAACCAAGTGATCATGGATCTGAATTCGTCAATAATGCAACAAGTACAACAGCCTTATCTGGATGAGGAGGATGAGGATGAAGTAATCGTTTTCAAGCCTATGGTTGCTGAGAAGCGATCAGGGGCTCCTGACCAGGTATATCCCTCAAATGGGGGGATAAGAAAATCTGACCAAGGTGCTTCTGTAGGGGATCTGATACCTTTAGGTGGTTCACGGTCAGCTTCTCATGACAATCTCCTGTTGCAAGCCAGTGCCAGCATGAGTTTCCAGTTACCTGTGTCTGTTGTTGGATCTAACCTTCTGGGGCATCTTCAACCTACTCAATCGCAGGTTCTGCATCTTCAACAGTCTCAAACACAAGTGATGCATCAGCAACCATTGCAATCTCAGGTTGCTCACCTTCAATCCCAATCACAGGTTAAGCACCTTCCGTCAGCTCAGTCACAGGCTTGCAAGTGGTTACCCGAAGAAGCTGCTTCTCTTGCTGGTAGCCTAACGGGGTTAAATCTCACAGGTAATGGTCATGTGATGAAGAATGAGATGCATGGAAGTCATGGAATGTCTTATTATCCTGGCAATTCGTTACCGACCCAACAGTCCTTCAATGTCAATAGTACATGCGGTATGCCATATCTTCAATCTCGTTCTCCTGAAGCTGTGTTGCCTCCCAAAATTGATGCTGTTTCGTCTTCTGGGGTTATCATTGATGGCATAAGCGTTCAAACTTCTTTAACTAGAAAAAGTCCAATCAGTAGACCAGTTAGGCATCTTGGGCCCCCGCCTGGGTTTAACCCAGTCCCTTCTAAGGCCCCTAAGGAGCCAGTATCTAGTTTAGTTCTCTCTGGCAGTAATCCGCTGGTTGACGATTATAGCTGGTTGGACGGATATCAACCTCAATCTGGCCAAGGTGTTGGGCTCCATAATTCGTTGAATTACCCTTTTCCCGGGAAGACCGATTATATGAGTACAAGCAATGGCGTGAATGGGTCTGTGAACTTCCCTTTCTCTGGAAAACAGGTTCCAACACTGCAGGTCCAAGCGAATGTTCAGAAAGGGTTGCAGACTTATCAGCAACTTCAGCAACAGCAGCTTGTGAATGGAAACCAGCAGTCAGCTCAGCTCCCTGAGCAATATCACGGACAGTCCAGCTGGCCAGGTCGTTATTTTGTGTGAGATCGGTAAAAGAGTAACATGGTAAGAACAAACTTAGGTCATTACTTATTTCCTTGGATGAAAACCACAAAAACAAAAGCGCTGCCTTATTTGAAGATTTTAAGAGCATTGTATAATCAATTTGCTTGGAGAATTTCTTCTGACTGAGAAAGTTTGCTTGGTTGCGTTATTTCAGGTTATTGGGAATGATTCCGGTGAGTGTTACGCAACCTTCTGCTACTAAACTCCAACTCTGTTGGAATCTTGGTGGCTTGGCTTCTTGCGGGCGCTTACTACTGGACAGGTAAGTCACTTTTCTTCGCAGCGTGTTTCTAGTCTATACTGTCTCCTTAAACAGAGGGCAAGTTGAACTCTTGATAAGTCACTTGAGTAGACAACGTGAATGCCTCCTCCCTTACACATGGTCTTTTACATCCTGTTTATAGACACTCCCAGGACAGCTCATTTTGGTGGAAGAGATTGTGGTAACAAGACACGTGTATGGTCTGCAGGATTCATAGGAGTAAAATCGCCTTCTCTTGCTCTTGCTACGTGAGATTGGAGATAATAGAAAGGGACGATACCCGTTGGTGAGGATTGGAAGAAGCCTCGAAGCTCTCTCGGTTTGTTTTCCAAGTATCTTATCTTTCTTCGGCTGGTTGTGATGATATGGAAGCCTCTGTTATTGCGTACAAAATTGCAGCTCCTTGGCCGTAAAAGGGTTTTGGGGATATTCCCAAATGTGTTTAAACAAATCATCGTCTTTTGTGTTATGTCTCGTACTCGACTCGAGTCAGTGCTGTCATGGTCTTTGGATTTTGAGTTGTCTTTAAACATCTTATTGCTTCTTATGTTCTGCCTCCTTCGTCTATAATTAAATTAATCATCAGTAATACATACATGTCCTTGTACTGTTTTTTTTATAAAATAAAAAAACGATATGCCTTTAGAAGAACTGAAACTCATGAAAAAGACTTGGAGGCCTTTCTAACGAGAATGACCCAACAGAGGAAACGATAGAAGATGAAGAACCCTAACATGATCCCTACATTAATCCACCTCGTGTCTCTCTCCATTCCTCTGCTCCTCAACACCTCTTCTCCCGTTAACACGCATGTCCTACGCGCCGCTTCTTCCCCTCCCACGCGATGTTGCGAGAAGCATTCCCTTCGCAAGCTCCAGTACTCGTTCACCACCATCGTGTCCAGAGGGTATCGGTACAGCGACACGTAGTACATGAACATCCATGGCTTTGGGATGCTCTCCTTTGGGATGAAGTACCCGGAGAAGAGGAAGAACGCCCCGTGCACTGTGCAGATCAGGGAGTTCCCGGAGATGAAATCCGGCGAGACCGCGCTTAGGAAGAGAACCAGAGAGCTAGCCATGAGGGTGATGAGCCACACGGCGAGGATGAAGAATGTGAATGCTTGGATCGATGGGTTCAGGCCTACGATCCAGTAGACAGGGATGGAGAAGAGAAGGGAGACAACGAAGAGGAAGGGTGAGAAGGCGATTGTGTTGGCGATGATGTAGGATGATATCCGGTAGGATCCCACGGAGGACTCCTTCATCACGATTCGGCGTTCGTGGAGGTAGATAGGGAGTGCTTCAACTGTGGAGGAGAGTAGGAAGCTCAGGCTGAAGGCAAAGAGACCGAGTCTCTCAGCTACTCCGGCTTCATCTCGCCGGATTTTCACGTAAATGCTGCTGAGGCCGAATCCGCCGACGAGTGCTTGCATCGTACGCGCCAGGAATAGCTGCTTCGTCCTATAGATGACCTTCCAGAATCTAGAGCAGAGGAATGCGACCTCGTCGAGGCGAGGAGATTGATTTTTTATTTGATCGTCTTTGTCTTCTTCTCCCGGCGGCCAAATTGGTTGTGGAGTTTCCGCGACTTGGATTGCTCTGGAATTCGAATTTTGGAAGGAATCCACGATTTCCATGGCGAATTCGAGCGGATTAAGCTGTGTTGGGATCTGGAATCCTAGTTTCGTGATCGACTCCTCGAGAGATTCTAGATTCCCGAAGTGAATAACCGATCCACGAGAAAGAATCAGTAAACTGGAGATGTAATCGAGGATTCGATAGCTTGGCTGATGGATCGACAACACGACGGTTCTTCGCTTAGATTTTGCCATGAAAGCGAGGAGCTCGATCACCTGAAGCGAGTTTTTGCTATCTAAACCAGACGTCGGCTCGTCCAGGAGCAGAATCGGCGGGTCACGGATCATCTCGACAGCGATTGAAACTCTCTTGCGTTCTCCGCCGGAGACTCCTCGGTCCTCTTCGTCTCCTTCGCCGAGGCGTCATCGAGCCTCTCAAGCTGAATTTGGCACTGTACATTAGGGTTTCTTTCACAGTGAGCAAAGGCAGAAGATCATCGTCTTGTGGGACAAATCCGCAGAGTCTTCGTAGCTGAGAAAGGTTGGTGATTTTACGATCGTTGATCATAATTGCTGCTTCTGGGTCCAATTCATTGTGATTCACTCTTCCTGAGATGATCTTCAAAAGGGTTGATTTTCCCGTCCCACTCGGTCCAACCACGGCCAGGATTTCAGAGCTTTCGGCTGTGAAAGACACAGAAGACAGTATGGGGATCAGATTTGGCTTGTGGAAAAGGAGGGGAAAGAGAGAAGGGAAAGGGTTGATGAAATAAGAGAGATTGATGGCTTTAAGCTTGTAAGGGAAAGAATGACGGGCGTGGGCTTGAGAAGAAGAGGAAGAGGAGGCGGAGGAGAATTCGTCGTCCTCGGGTGAGTTGGAGGGTGAGAAAAGAATGATGGAGTCTTCGTCATGGGTAGTGGCCGTGGGAGGAGGAGGTGCAAAGCAAGAAGACATTGCTATTGCTTGATCTTTGATAATCGTCATGTGAGGAGACATGTGTTGAAGTTGGAACTTGAAGAGACTGGTTGGAAGAAGACGTTGGACCAACCAATGAAGAATTTCGCTGGAGAGAATGGTAGGCAGAGGTTGGTGCAACAGAGGTATGACCTATGTTTCGGTTAACCAAAAGCTGAGTATATACATGCATGCGTACATACATATGACCTATGTTTCGATTATCCAAAAGCTGAGTATATACATGCATGCATACATACATATGACCTATGTTTCGATTATCCAAAAGCTGAGTATATACATACTTACATGCATATACACATATGACCTATGTTTCGATTAACCAAAAGCTGAATATACATATATACATATATTTACGCTAATAAATTATGTTTTTCTCTTTCGGGCATTTAGCAAGTCGTTCTTGTTGGCTATTGTCATTCATTGGCTGAGAGAGAAACTTAAGGCTTTTCATGTTAAGATATAATACACAATAGGAAAGAGTCCCAATATCTAAATATAAAACCTCTAAAAAAATGTTGATTTCAACATATATTTTCAAAGAACCATCTTTTTTCAACTGATTCCAACTCTTCCTTTCCAATTGATAACATGTATGGATAAACATCCCAAAATTCAGCAATAAAAAAATCCACGTAATAAATATGATCATGTATATGCATACACGAAAGCGTGTAAATGAATTAGTTCGGTTTGGTCCAATTCAACTTTTTATGTACTTGTAAGAAACAAGTTGATTCCATTTTCTGTTTTATAAACGAAAAAACATTCAATTCAGTATAATTCGTTATAAAATAAAATTATGAATAAAACGAATTGATGATCGAACTAGAACATTTAAGATGTCAAATTCAATACCAATTAAAAAAATATAAAAAAATTATTATATATTAAATTTCATTGATATTATAGCATTCTTTGTCTCTTTCTAATAACAATTTTAATAACAAATTTATCACACCAACACCTTCAATTCTATATACCTATGAATAAAAGAAACACATATATAGTAGCACAGATTTTACATGATTTTTAGGCAATTTATTTTACATAATCTATAAAATCATAATTTATATTCAATTTTTTTTTTAAATCGTTTATTCTTTTTCAGCCCGTGAACGCCCCCGTTAAAAGGGGACGTGTTGTAGAACTAGTGCGCTGGCCCAAGTTCAATTCATCTCATAGAAAAACAAGTTAGGTTATAATTGGTAGCGATCCGGTAACTCATTTTTCACCCCGTACACATACACCTACTGCATATATATGCAAATATATGTTCGAAAAAAATAAATGTATTTATGCATACGTATAGATGGAAAGTATTTTATGTATTTAATATGTACACATGAACGTGTGTATGTATATCTGTGTATATCTGAATGTATATATAGTTGTGTATATGTTCTTTATACGTGCGTTTATGTATGTGTAAAAACAATCGTGAATGTTAAGATCCAATCTCAGATCTTTTTGGATTACCGGTGGAGAACACAATTCACACCGAACTAGATCCGAATCATTCTCAACGAATCCATAAGAAGTGATCCCATTTTTTTCATCGGGTCCGGGTAGAGAATGTCGGCTTGAGTAACGCAAACATTGGTGAGAATCCAATGCCCCGAGCCACCATCTAGCGTTGGATTACTACCGTCACCATCCACAATCCATCATCGAGAACACAATTCACAGCTACCATCCATCCATAGAGTCCCCTTGACGGGAGGCACACAAAGAGTTGGAGATTGATTCGGGATCATCGCTCGTTTGATATCTCTATGCTCTTTAATCTACTGTTTTGTTTATGATGTTTACGCATGAGTAGTAGATTTGTTCTAGGAGAAGAGATTAGCTCATGGCTATCCCTGAACCATCTTTGATCGTTTTTGAATGCATTTCCCTATTTCGTATTATCTATTCTTTGTCTGAGAACTTACTGTCTTGTGTTTACGAATGACCACGTATATGCATGTATTAGGGATTAGGAGAAGGACTGAAAAGTGAGTTCTAATCCTAGAAAATCAGGCTTACTGAGAATTTACTGTCTTACTTGTATTTACGAATGACCACGTATATGCATGTGTTACGGATTAGGAGAAGGACAAAAAGGTGAATTCTATTCCTAGAAAATCAGGCTTAGAACAATCAAGACTAGGTCACGAAAGTAGGCTAGTAACGGTTGAGGGTTGTATCGGGCGAATCATGAATCGTAATGGGGTTTAGTTGGGGTATCAGCCACACAAGTGTATGACACATGTGTAGTACTCTAGGTGTCGATCCCACAAGGACTACGCAACACAACCTAAATTCAAACTACGAATCAAACTCGCAAACGAACAAAATATCGGTTTTAAAAATGAAATACTAAAAACAATAAACTAATGAGTTCTTAACAGTGAGACAAACTTTCTAGGATCACGGTTTCACCACAAGACTACCGAAACCAACAATCAAACTATCTAATCATGCAATCCCAATTAAGTTATCTAAGACGGACGATCTTAATATGATATCTACCCTCTCTCAAGGCATAGACACGTGAACTAGTCAAGTTATCCACTATTTTCGTGGCTGACACCTTGAGCTAGACCCATAAGTTCTATGATTCATCTGTTTTACCCTCAACCGCTACTACCCTACTTTCATGGCCTAGCCTCGGTTGTTCTAAACCTGATCATCCGGAATTAGAATTCTCCTTTCGGTCTTTCTCCTATGTTCCTAAAATATGCATCTACGTGGTCATCATAAATACAAGTCAATGAAGCACTCAGACAAAGAATAGATAAACGAAAATGGGAAATTACATTCAAAGATAAATCAAAAGTGGTTCCGAGATAGCCATGGGCTCATCCCTTATCCTAGAACAAAACGACTACTCGCGCATGCGTTCGAAAGAAAACAACATAATCGAAATAGATAGTTTAGGGAACATGAAAACCAAACGAAACCGAAATCCCTATTCGATCTTCAACGCCCCTTGAATGTCTCCTCTACAAGTCTCTCTGTAATTCCCTCTGTCTCATTGTGTTTGTCCGTGTGTCTAACGTCTGTAACCGATTTAATCTTCTTCCTTTTTCCCTTTCTTCTTCTTTCCTCTTATCTTTCGTCCTTTTCTTCCTCTTTCCTCTTTGGCTGACTCTTTTCCAATCTTCTCTCGTGATCTTCCTTTTGTGTTTAAGTCAACCAAACATTTCCTTTTCTCGTGTTGCAGGTCCGTGTCTTCACACTCGGTCGTGCATATTGTGAAGCCTGATCGTGCTTGCCGGTTCCCGACCGTGCAGGAGGATAAGCCCGGTTGAGCAGGTTATTCTTTTGTGTTTCCCGATCGTGCAACGTAGGAGCCCGGGTTGTGCTGCATGTTCGCGGAAGATTTCTATTTCGAGAGCCCGGTCGGGCTGGAGTGGGTGCTTAGTCGTGCTGGGGATGTTGGTTGATGAGCCCGATCGTGGAAGGGTTGGTGCACGGTCGTGCTATGGCTGTTGGTTGATGAGCCCGATCGTGCAAGGGGTTGGTGCACGATCGGGCATATGTCCATTGCTGCGCCCGGTCGGGCTGATGGTGCTGCACGGTCGGGCACTCCATTCCCTCATGTGTCTGGCCGTGCTATGCATTTTGTTGGCCCTACAGGTTGTTGTCTTGCCTTGTTTCTCGTCCCGTTTGCTCCGTTATAATCCTTGATGCTAGTACTTTGTCCCATGTATGTTCTTTAACTTCAAAATGAACCAAATTTGCATTAAAACCTGTAAGAACAAGAAAACATGAAAACGAGTAAAATGAATACAAAATCATACGTAACATCGCATCTATATCGTAAACATCTCTAAAATCATACGAGAAATACATATTTAAAGCCGAGAAATGCCCTTTTCGAGTTTCTTAGGATACGCAAGTCACTTCTTGTCAATATGCCGCTCGTGTTGCGTTCGTCTCTCGGATATTTCTTTTGTTTCCTATTTCCTATTTGCGTACACGTGTTGCACCCCTTTTTCGCGTTTTTGTTTTCGTCGTGATTAGACGATTACAACATCGAATTGAACAAAGAGCTTTGAAATACCATAACTCTACGTACAAAGCACCGAATTACTTGATTTTTTTCACATCTCACTCATCTTTTTTAGAAAAAGGACGCCTCAGCTTGCTGTAGGCAGGCCGACCTCGTTTTTAGCTCAAAATCTTTTATTTAGGCTGATATACGTTGGATTTTTAGAGTCGAGAGATGCCCTTTTCGAGTTTCTTTGGATACACATGTCACTTCTTGTCAATATGCCGCTTGCGTTGCGTTTATCTCTCGGATTATCCTTTTGCTTCCTATACATTGAACCTCTTTTTCGCTTTTTGTTTTGGTTTTCGCCGTGATTAGACGATTACAACATTGAATTGTACGATGGGCTTTGAAATACCATAACTTTGCGAAGAAGCACCGAGTTACTTGATTTTTTCACATCTCATTCATCTTATCGAGATAAAAGATGCCCCGGGTTGCTGGTGACAGCCTTACCCCGTTTTCGAGCTCAAAATCTTTTATTTAGGTTGATACGTTAGAGCTAGGAGATTCCCTTTTCGAGTTTCTTAGGATACGCATGTCACTTATTGTCAATAAACCCCTTGTGCTGCGTTTGTCTCTCGGATATTCCTTTTGCTTGCTATTTCCTATTTGCGTACTCCTGTTCCACGCCTTTCCCGATTTTTGTTTTTGTCGTGATTAGAACATTGAATTGTACGTCGAGGTTTGAAATACCATAACTTTGCGTAAGAAGCACCGAATTACTTGATTTTTTTCACATCTCATTCATCTTATCGAGATAAAAGATGCCATGATTGTTTGTGGCAACCTGACCCCGTTTTCAAGCTCAAAATCTTTTATTTATGTCGATACATTTAATTTTTAGAGCCGAAAGATACCCTTTTCGAGTAGGATACGCATCTCACTTCTTGTCAAGACGCCGCTTTCGTAGCATTTTTCTCTCAGATATCCCTTTTGTTTCCTTGTTCCTATTTGTGTACTCATATTGTACATCTTTTCCGCTTTTTGTTTTTGTATTTGTCATGATTAGACGATTAAACCATTGAATTCTAGGAAGAGCTTTAAAATACCATAACTTTGTGTACGAAGCACCGAATTACTTGATTTTTTGACATCTCATTCATGTTTTGCAGATAAAACACGCCTCGGGTAGCTGGAGGCAGTCCAACCCTGTTTTCGAGCTCAAAATCTTTTATTTAGGTCGATACGTTGGATTTTTAGAACCAGGAGATGCCCTTTTCGAGTTTTTTAGGATACACATGTCACTTCTTGTCAATACGCCCCTTGCATTGCATTTGTCTCTCAGATATTCCTTTTGTTTCCTATTTCTTATTTGCGTACTCGTGTTGCACCCCTTTTCCACTTATTGTTTTTGTTTTCGTCGTTATTAAAGGATTACAACATTGAATTGTACGACGAGCTTTGAAATACCATAACTTTGCGTACGAAGCACCGACTTACTTGATTTTTTCACATCTCATTCATCTTATCGAGATAAAAGACGCTTGGGCTACTGGAGGCAGCCCGACCCCGTTTTCAAGCTCAAAATCTTTTATTTAGGTCGATACATTTGATTTTTAGAACCGGGAGATGCCCTTTTTCGAGTTTCTTAGGTTACGCAATCACTTCTTGTCAATATGCCGCTTGCGTTGCGTTTGTCTTTCGGATATTCCTCTTGCTTGAAATTTCCTATTTGTGTACGCCTGTTGCACCCCTTTTCAGCTTTTTGTTTTTGCTTTCGTCGTGATTAGACGATTACAACATTGAATTTTACAATGAGCATTGAAATACCATAACTTTGCGTACGAAGCACCGAATTACTTGATTTTTCACATCTCATTAATCTTTTTCAAATAAAGGATGCCTCAGGTTGCTGGAGGCGGCAGCCCGGTCCCGTTTTTGAACTCAAATCTTTTATTTTAGGTCGATACATTTGATTTTTAGAGCCGAGATATGCCTTTTTCGAGTTTCTTAGGATACACAATCACTTCTTGTCAATATGCCGCTTGCGTTGTATTTTTCTTTCGGATATTCCTTTTGCTTGCTATTTCCTATTTGCGTATTCCTGTTGCACCCCTATTCCCCTTTTTGTTTTTTCTTTCGTCGGGATTAGACGATTACAACATTGAATTGTAAAATGAGCTTTGAAATACCAGAACTTTGCGTACGAAGCACCGAATTACTTGATTTTTTGACATCTCATTTCATCTTTTCCAGATAAAGGATGCCTCAGGTTGCTGAAGGTAGTCTGACCACATTTTTGACCTCAAAAGCTTTTAATTAGGTCGATACGTGGGGTTTTTAGAATCGGGAGATGCCCTTTTCGAGTTTCTTAGGACACGTAATCACTTCTTGTCAATATGCCGCTTGCGTTGCGTCTGTATTTCGGATATTCCTTTTGCTTGAAATTTATTATTTGCGTACTTCTGTTGCACCCGTTTCCGTTTTTTGCTTTTGTCATGATTAGACGATTACAACATTGAATTGTACAATGAGCTTTGACATACCATAACTTTGCGTACGGAGCACCGAATTACTTGATTTTTCACATCTTATTCATCTTTTTCAAATAAAGGATGCCTTAGGTTGCTGGAGGCAGCCCGGCCCCGTTGTCGAACTCAAATCTTTTATTTAGGTCGATACATTTGATTTTTAGAGCCGGGATATGCCATTTTCGAGTTTCTTAGGATACACAATCACTTCTTGTCAATATGCCGCTTGCGTTGCGTTTGTCTTTCGGATATTCCTATTTGCGTACTCATGTTGCACCCCCTTTTCGATTTTTGTTTTTGCCTTCGTCGTGATTAGATGATTACAACATTGAATTGTACAATGAGCTTTGAAATACCATAACTTTGAGTACGAAACACCAAATTACTTGATTTTTCACATCTCATTCATCTTTTTCAAATAAAGGATGCCTCAGGTTGCTGGAGGCAGCCCGACCCCGTTTTCAAACTCAAATCTTTTATTTAGGTCGATACATTTTATTTTTAGAGCCGATATATGCACATATATACATACACACGTTGGAGAAGGTATCAGTTCCATTTCGATGGAACCAGCAGGAAGCGATTGCAGCCAAGTTTTCTCTCGTCTCCCAATTGAGAAGGTAAAGAGACGCAGTAAGATCGCGTGCTCCGAGACTCCGTGTATCTTGAATATACCGGAAAGCTCTAGGAAGTCTCTGAGGTGCTGATGGGGATCCTTGTGATTTCCACCCATGAATTGCTTCTGATAAAGCATGTTGATCATCACCGGCTTAATTTCAAACTGTTCCCTAGCAACAGCAGGCATCCGTATGGCTGTTTGCACGTTTTTCATATTTGGCACCACGTAATCTCTGTGGCTACGTGGTGGAGGAGCCTGTGGTTCTCACGGTGCGAGTTGCTGTTGCTGCATATGTACGTGGCCGTACTGATTATCCATCTCTCGTTGATCTGACGGCTTTGTGAAGGACAAATAAAAACGATTTAGGTAGAAAGAACGAAAGAAAAGAAAACAAAAAGAAAAAGAAAATAAGAATGACTCTAGGCTCGAATCTAAGACGTGTTGACAATAGTCTCCGGTAACGGCGCCAAAAACTTGATGCGATTCAAAGTTAAACAATTATTAACCTAAACTATCCGCAAGTGCACGACACGTGTGTAGTACTTTAGATCTCGATCCCACAGTACTACATGTTACCTTCTCCACCGGTGTTAAGATCCAATCAACTAAGGAGGAGTTCAAATTGTCTAGCATTAAAGTGTGAGCCTCCATCACTAATGACTACTCTGGGGACACCAAAACATTGAAATATGATCTTCTTGAAAAATTTTTTACCACCCTAGAATCTTTAGTTGGCATAGCAATGGCTTCTACCCATTTGGACACGTAATCCACACCTACCAAGATATATCGATTGCCACAAGATAGGGGAAAAGGTCCCATAAAATCTACACCCCAAACATCAAATAACTCTACCTCGAGGTTGTAATTCTGTGACATCTCATTCCTCTTACCAATATTTCCCGTCCGTTGACATCTATCACAAGAGAAAACGTATCGATGTGCTTCTTTGAAGAGGGTCGGCTAATAAAACCAGATTGTAGCACCTTCAAAGCGGTCTTAGACTTGCTGAAATGGCCCCATAATCGGATCCATGACAATGGAAAAGGATGCTCTCGACCTCCTCTTCGGGAATGCATCTTCGAATTACCCCGTCCGCACATCTCCTATAGAGAATCAAATCATCCCAATAGTACCGCTTTATGTTCGTAAAGAATTTCCTGCGTGCATGAAAAGAAAGATCAGAGCGTAGCTTACCGCTCGCAAGAAAATTTACAAAATCAGCATACCAAGGATCGAGTTTACTGGAAGTAACCGCGTATATGTGGTCGTCTCTCAAGGATTCGTTGATAGGTCTCCCGCCCTCCACAGTGATGCGAGAGAGATGATCTTCAACAACATTCTCTGATCCTTTCTTATCAGGCATCTCAAGATCAAAATCTTGTAAAAGAAGGATCCATCGGATAAGGCATGGTTTGGCGTCCTTCTTCCCTAAGAGGTACTTGAGTGCAGCATGATCCGTGTAGACAATCACCTTTGAACCAACTAGATATGATTTGAACTTGTCAAAGGTGAAGACGAGAGCAAGGAGCTCCTTCTCGGTTGTGGCATAGTTGATTTGAGCATCGTCTAGGGTCTTGCTGGTGTAGGAAATGCATGAGAAGCTTTGTCTCTCCGCTGTCCCAAAACCGCTCCAACCGAATAGTCGCTAGTGTCGCACATGATCTCAAATGGTAGGTTCCAATCTAGTGGTTGAATGATGGGCGCTGAAACTAATGCTCTCTTGATCGTGTTGAAGGCGTCGTGGTATTCCTTAGAGAATTCGAACGTGACATCCTTGGCCAACAACCCCATCAACGGTTTCGTGATATTTGAGAAGTCCTTGATGAACCTCCGATACAAACCAGCGTGCCCTAGAAAACTTCGAATCTCTTTCATCGAAACCGCTGGTGGAAGTTTCTCGATCACCTTGATCTTAGCCTTGTCCACTTCTATGCCCCTCAAAGATATCATATGTCCAAGAACAATCCCTTCCTTTACCATGAAATGGCATTTCTCCCAATTTAGAATGAGGTTGACCTCTTCGCATCGCTGCAACACTCTAGAAAGGTTAGTAAGGCAATCTTCAAAAGTAGAACCATAAACGAAAAAATCATCCATAAAAACTTCCATAATGTGCTCAATCATATCGGAAAAGATTGCCATCATGCAACGCTTGAAAGTAGCCGGAGCGTTGGAAAGGCCAAAAGGCATACGACGGTAAGCGAACGTTCCATAAGGGCATGTGAAAGTCGTCTTCTCTTGGTCTTGAGGGTGAATGGGAATCTGAAAGAAACCCGAGTATCCGTCCAAGTAACAAATGTAGGCGTGGTTCGCTAGGCATTCAAGCATTTGGTCGATGAACGGGAGAGGAAAGTGATCCTTCCTTGTGACTTTGTTGAGCTTCTGATAATCAATACACATCCTCCAGCATGTTACCGTTCTAGTTGGAATCATCTCGTTGTTCTCATTTTGTACTACCGTCATTCCACCTTTCTTGGGCGCTACATGCACGGGGCTCACCCATTCACTGTCCGAGATAGGATACATGATACCTGCATCCAAAAGTTTTAGTATCTCCTTCTTCACTACCTCTTTTAAATTAGGGTTCAACCGCCTTTGCGCTTCAATGGACGGTTTGTGGCCGTCCTCCATGAGTATCCGGTGCATGCACAATGAAGGATTCAGTCCCTTGATATCATCGATGGTGTATCCAATCACTCTCCTATGCTTCCTCAAACAATCAAGTAATTTCTTCGTCTCATCTGCATTCAAGTCAGCGTTCACAATAACGGGATACGTATTACTACAACCAAGGTACTCATACCGAAGAGAAGTGACATGGAGCACGGTCTTGTGTTTACGAATGGGTAAAACCTATAAAACGAAATGCAAGGGGCATATTGAAAATAAGTGATATGCGTATCCTAAGAAACTCGAAAAGGGCATCTCCCGAATCTAAAAATCCAACGTATCGACCTAAATAAAAGATTTTGAGCTCAAAATTGGGGTCGGGCTGCCTCCAGCACCCCCAGGCATCTTTTATCTAGAAAATATGAATGAGATGTGAAAAATCAAGTAATTTGGTGTTTCTTATGCAAAGTAATGGTATTTAAAATCTCGTCGTACAATTCAATGTTGTAATTGTCTAATCAGGATGAAAACAAAAACAAAGAGCGGAAAAGGGCTGCATCAGGAGTACGCAAATAGGAAATAAGAAGCAAAAGGAATATCCGAGAGACAAACACAATGCAAGCGGCATAATGACATGAAGTGACTTACGTATCCTAAAAAACACAAAAGGGCATCTCTTGGCAATGAAAATCCAACGTATCGACCTAAATTAAAGATTTTGAGCTCAAAAACGAGGAAGGGCTACCTCCAGCGACCCGAGGCATATTTTATCTCGATAAAATGAATGATATGTAAAAACATCAAGTAATTCCGTGCTTTCTACGCAAAGTTATGGTATTTCAAAGCCCGTCGTACAATTCAATGTTGTAATTGTCTAATCACGACTAAAACATAAAAAAAGCAGAAAAGGGGTGAAACACGAGTGCACATATTGGAAATAGAAAACAAAAGGAATATGATAGAGACAAACGCAATGCAAGGGGCATGTTGACAAGAAGTGGCATGTGTATCCTAAGAAACTCGAAAATGGCATCTCCCGATTTTAAAAATCCAACGTATTGACCTAATTAAAATATTTTGAGCTCAAAAACGGGGTCGGGCTGCCTCCAGCATCCGATGCGTCCTTTATGTAGAAAAGATGAATAAAATGTGAAAAAATCAAGTAATTTGGTGCTTCGTACCCAAGGTTATTGTATTTCAAAGCTCGTCCTACAGTTCAATGTTGTAATTGTCTACTCATAACGAAAACAAAAATAAAAAGCGAAAAATAGGTGCAACAGGAATACGTAAAAAGGAAATAGCAAGTAAAAGGAATATTCGAAAGACAAACGCAACACATGCGGCATATTGACAAGAAGTGATTGCATATTTTAAGAATATCTTAACATTCACGATTTGGGTTTTGACGGTGGAGAAGGTACCATTTTTAAGAATATCTTTTTGGAGATTGGTTCTTAACATAGTGAGAGATTCATGATATATATATATATATATATATATATATACGTATTACTCTCCTTTCTCAAACATAAGCTTTAGGCTCTCGATTCTTTACCCAATGCCTAGAGGTCTCAACAGATGATCTAAGTATCTAAAATACCACATGCATACAAAACCTCCGAGTTCTCTCATTTTCTATTCCTACCATCACTATATTACATGTTTGGAAGTATACTAGTAGAAAATATCCATTTCCTATATTTTCTACTAAGTTAACTTAGTCTTCTTTATTTTCAGTTGTTTAGTTGTAATTAACACATTGTAAATATCATGTAATGTGTTTAATTAACGTTAAGTATATATTGTGTTTTTTTAATTCTTTTGCAATTATATGGTATCAGAACCTACTTCTAACGAGATTTCGCCTTCACCAACTTTTGATGCTTCTGAAAAATGCATAATGCTTTCTTACGTATCAGAACTAGACCTAGGTTTTATTTTTCTTAATTTTTTTCCAGCGACTTTTCCGATGACACAAATTTTTTTCCGGCGACAAACCCTCGACCCTTGGTGACCCTCGACCGAGAACAGATCATCGAACAGACTATTCCTCTACGACACTCAGTGACCCTCGACTCACAGTGACCCTTGACTCTCGACGACCTTCGGCGACCCTCGACCATCCACGACCCTCGACCTAGACCCTCGGTGAACCTCGATGAACCTCGACCGAGAACAGATCTTCGAATAGATTGTTCCTCTACGACCCTCAGTGACTCTCAACCCTTGAACCTCGGCAAACCTCGATCGAGAATAGATCTTTGAACAGATTGTTCCTCTACGACCTTCAACAACTCTTAACTCTCGACCCTTGGCGAACCTCGACCGAGAACATATCTTCGAACAGACTGTTCCTCTGTGACCCTCGGCGGCATTCGACCCTCAACGACCCTCGACCGAGAATAGATCTTCGATTCTCCATTCACTATTCATCATCTTCTTTGATTCTCCACTCACGGTTCGTCGTCTTCTTTGATTTTTCACTCACTGTTCATCGTCTTCTTCGATTTTCCACTAACTCTTCCTTGTATTTTTGATTCTCCACTTACAGACCTTAGATCATTGACCAAGATTGGAAACTGAAAACCTGCAACAAATTGACTAAGTTCGACCGACTCAAATTCCGAAAACCAAATCCTGTGCGACGGACATACGCCAGACAAAGAATCTCAACCGACCGACTATTCCCGAACGAAACCAGACAACGACTCACCGACCAGATGTTGGTCATACGACGATCGACGGTGAAACTAGATGGACCAGACGAAACTCACCTAATGTTGAATGGTTTTCTCGATTCCAACAGTCCAAGTTTGTTTGGACTTTTTCATCATTACTTCATCTGATTTGACTCAATTATTGAAGGATCGATAATTCAACGCTGAACGATTTCTCCTTATAATTTGACTCTAGGTGACAATCATGATTTGATTTTGTCTCATCCACTTATTCTAGGAGACAATTATGACGAATTGGAAATATGATATCTCTAATATATACTTATATAAAGCTATAATAATCGACCTTTATATAAAAATTTTATGTAAATTTTGAATTTAATATGTTTATTTCATAATCAATGTTTAAATTTTTAAATAATTTTAAAATAGTTTTTAGAATAAAATAAACTATTTTTTTTGTTTTTGAAAATAAGTAAATGACAAAGAAGTACTAAAACTTTCAATTGGTAGAAGATTCTATTAATCAAACAAAATTTTGTTTAATAGTTTCGATATTTGTTAGAAGAAGAAAAAAAAGTTTCTTTGTTTGAAATAATTTTCGTAAAATATATACCAATATTGGGCAAAATAATCGTATTCCTTTATTTAAAATGTTTAATTTAGAAATGTTTTAAATTTTAATTTTTAGTTAGTTTTTAATCGACGGAATATCAGATATACCCTCATAGGGCTAAAGTGCTTCAAAAATACTCTCGTGAAAATAATTATTAAATAGGAAAAAAACTGAAGAAAAGAAAAATTTGCCCTTAATTTTTGAACGTGAAAAAACACATCTTCTACAATTTTTCGACGTGAAAAACTGTCAAACCGTGTCAAAAGCAAGAAAGACGAACAATTTTCCGAAGTGAAAACCTATTTCAAAGTTTAGAGTAAGAAAGACAAAGTGATTTCAAACTTGAGAGGGACCGATTTGAAGTTGGCAAGAAGGAAATGGCTAGAATCAGCAGCAGTGAAGAAGAGAGCACGAGTAAATCTTCAATGGCGTCAATAAGTTTAAGCAGATCGATTTCTAGGGGTTTGCAGGCTATCAAGTTGCAGAATGGTTTATTGATTTGATATGGGTGTGAGTGTTAGCGAGTCGGTTGAGTCTAAGTGAGTCGACTTGGGTCGCTTGAGCGTCATAGGGGGTCCAAGGGTCATTTGAGTCGGTTGTCTCAGTGAGTCGGTTTGGGTCGCAATGGTCGCTTGAGCGTCACAAGGTTCATTTGAGTTGCATGGGTCGCTTGATATTATGCCCCGTGGGTCACTTGATATTATACCCCGTGGGTTTGAGTCGCATGGGTCAATTAAGTCGTATGGGTTGCTTGAGTCTCAGTGAGTTGGTTGAGTGTCGTAGAGGGTCCGAGGGTCGTTTGAGTCGCAGGGTCGGTTGAGTCGCATGGGTCGCTCGAGTTGGTAGAAGTATAATGTATTCTTAATGAATTGGTCATTTTGCAGGTGGCGCCAAAACCGGACTTTGTGTATGAATTCAAGCACATGGACAAAATGCCAAAGATCACCACCAAGTGTTATCCTCACGAGACAATAACGACGTTGAGAGGAATCTTAGATGAATACGAGTTGCATTACTTCGAGAAGGAGTCAAAATTTAGGCATTTATTCCATTTGCAATGTAACTCCACATTGATGAAGGTTCAAATGTCTATCATACTAAATCACTCCATGATTGTACGAAATAACAAGGAGTTGTGGTTTGTCTTAAACGGTGTTCCCATTCGGTACTCTATAATGGAGCACACACTAATTTCCGGATTGAAATACGAACCATATCCCAAAGGATGGGAGTCCAAAAGGGGTGATACATCCAGGCGGAAGAATTTCGGCCGTGGAAAGGTGACCCCTGCACAAATCATTGAAAAGCTTGTGAAGGCGAAGAAATCCGATGACCGGATGAGGTTGGAAACTTTGATGTTGTTGGCGCAAGTTATGGCGCACAAGCCTTCATCAGACAACTCTATCAGCCATGATCTCATTGACATGGTTGATGACTTGGAATTTTATGAAGGCTTTCCATAGGGGCGTTACACATTTGAGAAGTTTCTGGATACTTGCCGCAAACACGTTAGTGGGGAATCACCGAAACCAAAATGGTATTGTGGCGGTTTCATGATCCCACTAATGGTAAGTTGTATATATTATTCGAATAACTTGAATGTTTTCGTACTTTTTTCATTCTTATCATTTTGTTTTAATGTTTCAGTTACTTCCATTCAAAACCATTTTGTGCGGAAAGGGATGGTATGTTGATGTTATGGATGCGGATCCATCATGCCCAAGAATGTGCAAGAAGATGGTTAAATTCAGTATTAACCTGAAGTATGTAGATGTGATAAGGCTGATCGGAGATTCTAAGGTAACAATTACACAAGGGTCACAAGGGTAACAATTACACAGAGAGTAATAATGGTTATTTTTGTTCTTCAAGATATTCGAAGTCTTTTTCTTGCTGAAGACGAAGAGGAAGCTTTACTTTTTGATCTGGACAATTATGACGGATGCCACGATCCTGATGTTCAGATATGGATTGATACAAGCACCGAAACTTTAGCCGCAAGTATGGACTGGTTTGAGTCGGTAGAAGGCCTAGGGGCACTCTCTAGCCGAGGCTCGATGATAGTGAAGGCGGACGAAGGGGAACAGGCCAAAAGGGGCGCTCGTTCGGCCCTTCAGATGAGTGGTGGATGACGGGTGGATCGCGAGACACCACGAAGGCTGCGGATGGGACCTTCGATACAGTCACACGTTCGTCTTGGACTCCCAGAGCACAAGACGAACTAGGGCACGAAAACTCGCGAGGATGAAGAAAACTCAGCAATTTTATTTCGAATTCAAAGATTGTCTTCAACAAACAATAAGCCTCAGTTTAAAACATGACCGAGAAAGACAAGAAAGGAAACACAATATGGCCGTTGGGGCCTTAATTCGAACAAGGCAAAGAAGGCAAGTGGATCTTGGGTCCAGCACCCTTAAGCTCGGTTTACACCCAAAACTCCAGCTGACCAGAAACTTGCTCAGACTGCCAACCACTCGAACAGCCAGAAACCTGCAGCTACAAGATCCTAACCAGACCTTGAAGCTTAGCTACCACCTACTCGAGCAAGAACCTGCACCCTGAAGCCGCAAGAACCCAGAACAGACCCTCGAAGCTCAAACCTGCAAGAATCTGACCGGACCTGCCAAGAACTGCCAGACCTTCGAACAGCCAAGGTTCTTGAAACCACCAAGAACCGTGCAAACCACCAAGAACCGAAACCAAAGATTCCAAGAACCTACTCCTGAGTCTGCCAAGAACCGCAAGCTTCACCAGTAGCTCAAAACCCAGAATCCGGCCAAGAATCAGTAGATTTCGGCGGATTCCTTAGCTTCAGGGAGCTCCCAAGGAGCCCTAGGAATGGTCGAAACCAGCCCTAGTTTGAGACTTGCCGAACCTTTGCTCCTCCTCAAGCTTGCCGTGTGTAGTTTGCTGGAAGAAAAAGAAAAAGAAAAAGAAATCTCGCCGGAAAGTTCGCCGGAAACCTAGAAACGGCCGCCGGAAAACTCGCCGGAAATCACCCCAGGAAACACCCTAGAGAGCTCCTCCTATTTGCGTTTGTCTCTCGTGTTGCACCCCGGTTCGCCTTACAATGTTGTCACGGACGCGTTGGTGAAGCTTCCTCATTGCTTCTGCTTTCTTTGCTCCGTCGAGGTTGACGATCTCGTTGTGTTTGCAGCGGGGTAAGGTCCAATGGCGTGATTGGGTTGAAGCCATAGACTGCTTCAAACGGCGAGCACTTGGTGGCTGAGTGCGTTGCTCGGTTGTACGCGAACTCCACGTGAGGTAGACACTCGAGCCAATTCTTCAGATTCTTGCCGATCGTTTCCCGCAGCAATGTCCCTAAGGTCCGGTTGACGACCTCAGTTTGGCCATCGGTTTGCAGGTGACATGTTGTTGAGAATAGGAGCTTTGTTCCGAGCTTTCTCCAGAGCGTCTTCCAGAAATAGCTCACGAACATCGTGTCCCGATCAGACACGATTGATCTCGGAATCCCGTGTAGACGCACCACCTCCTTGAAGAAGAGATCAGCTACGTGCGTCGCGTCATTTGCCTTTGCGCACGGTATGAAGTGCGCCATCTTGGAAAACCTGTCGACAACAACAAAGATCGAATCTTTGTTCTTGATCTTGGGTAGACCGAGAACAAAGTCCATAGAAATGTCAGTCCACGGATGAAATGGAAT
>CM071860.1:22202175-22249047 GCA_036759665.1 Gynandropsis gynandra
CGCATGACCTAGAAAACTACGGATGCCCTTAACGTTCCTAGGAGGTGGCAGCTTCTCAATCACTTCTATTTTTGCCTTATCTGCCGCTATTCCCCTTGCTGATATCTTATGCCCCAACACAATGCCCTCGCGAACCATAAAATTACACTTCTCCCAATTCAGCACAAGATTCGCTTCTACGCACCTGTCTAACACTTTACACAAATTGGTTAGACAAACATCAAAGGAAGGTCCATGAACCGAGAAATCGTCCATGAACACTTCCATATTTCACCATTTACATCGGAAAAGATAGAGGTCATGCACCGCTGAAACGTAGCAGGTGAATTACACAAACCAAAGGGCATCCGACGATAGGCGAATGTACCGAAGGGGCACGTGAACATCGTCTTTTCTTGATCGTTCGGATGGATCGGTATCTGAAAGAAACCTGAATAACCATCAAGAAAAAAAAAATAGGAGTGAAGAGCTAAACGTTCAAGCATTTGATCAATGAAAGGTAAAGGGAAGTGATCTTTCCGTGTGTTGGCATTCAGCTTGCGGTAGTCGATGCACATGCGCCATCCTGTGACCATTCTTGTTGGAATCCATTCGTTGTTCGTGTTTGGGATGACGGTGATGTCTCCTTTCTTCGGAACTACATGTACAGGACTTACCCACGCACTATCCGAAATAGGATATATAATTCTAGCATCTAACAACTTAAGAACCTCTTTCTTAACTACTTTCATCATATTCGGGTTTAATCTACGTTGATGTTCAATGGAGGTCTTAATGTCGTCTTCTAGGTGAATCCTATGCATGCAAAGGGCTGGAATAAGTCCCCTAATATCCTCTAATGTATAACCTATGGCATCCCTATACTTCCTAAGAGCTTCTAGCAATCATGCCTTTTGGGATTCGTCTAGGTCATCATTCACTATCACCGGATATGTAGATTCGAGTCCAAGAAATTCATATCTCAACCCTTGTGGAAAGGGCTTCAACTCCACTTTTGGAGCTTTGTCAACACTCCAGTCAGGCTTTGGACGCTTGATTTGACTATTAGGCATATCGGAAGTGGTAGAACTAGCGTTGTAAGCCGCTTGAGGCGCGCTGGAATCTGTTTGGCATGAGCTGATGTTTTTGCACTGGTTTGTGGCGTTTTCTTGTCTTAAATCCCTTCCCATTTGATCTGTGCTTATGTGTTTATGAGTTGAGAAGTCTCCTTGATTAGGATTGTCCGAAATTCCATCTTTTTCTTGGGATACGACCTGTTGTGCTCGGATCGCACAGAAATCTGATCGGAGTGCGTCTAGCTCGGTGTTCGGGATCTCTTTCATTTTTCCTTCGTCCAGCAGCTTTGTGTAATGTTTCACTTCGTTAGGGTCATTATAAAGTCCCTCTCCAGCTGCTAAAAGAGCCATCTCAAGAGAATCCATGTTCCCAAAATCTTCGATAGCTTCCTCGGCTAGTTTCTCTAAGACGTCTATGTAGAATACCGAGTGTAAAATACAAGGCTGTTTGAGCGTGTCGTTCAAATTAAACTCTACTTCTTCATCTCCAAACTTCAACGTGAGTCTACCTTCTGCACAATGTATGATCGTCTTAGCCGTATTAAGAAACGGCATACCGAGGATGATTGGGATCTTCTTGTCCTCCTCCATATCCAAGACGACGAAGTCAACCAGGACGAATAACTTCCCCACTTGCAAGGGCACGTCTTCCAGCATGCCCTCGGGTATTCTAACGCTTCGATCAGCCATGGTGAGCGCCATTATTTTTGTGCCTTCCATATCCATTTTGCTTGTAAAGAGATTTTAGTGATATGAAGAAGAAGAAGAGAGATCGAGAGTTTGAGCTTAGAAACACAAGAGAATGATGAGAGAATAAATTAAAACCGCTCTGATACCATGTTAGAATTTGAGTGTTTAAGAGGAGAATAAGATGTTTGTAGAACTAAGAGAATAGAAAGAAGAATTAGGAATAAACTTGAATTCATTCCATGAGTTTAAGCATTACATAAGTGGTTCTATATATAGAGACCATGAGCTTAATTTAAACTACAAGTACAATATAATTAATGAATTTGTCCTCATCTTTCACGGTTATAGAGGAGAAAGGGACAGCTCCTTGTTGCTTGGTTTCTTGAGTTGCACATGTGATTCTAATTACTCAAAAATAGCAATATTCCTTTCCTTCCTTCCAACGGCCACTTTGACTACCAACTATAGTTGTGTGTGTTTTATTTAATCCTTAGGAGATTATTAAGAACTAATCTATCTATATATGATTAATCTCATATATGTAGAATTAATTCTTAACACTCCCCGTCAAGCTTAACTATAGTGTACTACTATTGATAAGCTTGACCCATGGCTCCTTGCCTCATTAAAATCTAAGTGGGAAAACCCAATGGGACAAAACCACACTTAGGAAAAAGAGTACAATTCATTGCCATGTTAGACATATCATGTCCGAATGTTTGTGAGTCCAAGCCGAGGGAATATGGACTCACAAATCTTCTTGCTTGTAGCCTTGGTGAAAATGTCGGCCAATTGATCTCCACTTCTTGTATAGCACGGTAGAATTACTCCTTGTTCAATCATTTGTCTAACATTGTGATATTCCACTTCAATGTGCTTTGTCTTCTCATGAAATACCGAATTGGACGCAATGTGGATGGCGGCTTGGTTATCACAATGCATTGTAATGGGAGATGATGTCTTAATGCCCAAGTCCGTGAGAACATTTCTAATTCAAGTCCTTGATCCTTTGTTCCACTTAAATAGCTTAGGATCCGTTCAACCATCTTCCAATGATAAGTTGTTGGAGCTTGCATATATTGGCTCACTTGGTTCACCGCAAAACAAATGTCCGGCCTTGTTATGGTGAGATAGATCAATTTCCTAACCATTCTCCTATAGAGTTTAGGATCTTCAAACGGTTCATCATCTATCTCCCCCTTACGCATCACTTTGTATCCATCTTCTAGTGGAGTTCTTGCTATTCTTCCTTCCATTGTACCTAGCTCATTCAACATATCAAGGGTGTACTTTCTTTGGGATAGAAATAGTCCTTCCTTAGAACGACATATTTCTATTCCTAGAAAGTACTTTAGTTCTCCTAAATCCTTAATATCAAACATAGTTTTAAGATATACCTTAGTGGCTTCCACGCCTTCTATGTCACTTCCCGTGATGATTATATCATCAACATAGACAAGCACCACCACGATTCCCTTTGAGCTTGGCAATGTGAAAAGAGTATGATCGGCCTCGGATCTTCTAAAGCCACGTCCATTTAGTGTTGTGCTAAGCTTGTGGTACCACGCCCTTGGGGATTGTTTAAGACCATAGATTGCCTTTCTAAGTCTTAAAACATTTCCCGATTTCACTATGTGTTCTAGCCCCGGAGGTGGATACATGTAGACCTCATCTTCTAATTCCCCTTGTAGAAATGCATTTTTGACATCCATTTGCCAAAGATTCCACTCAAGGTTCACGGCAAGGGAGAGTATGATCCGAATAGTATGGAGCTTTGCAACGGGAGCAAATGTATCTACATAGTCTTCTCCATACACTTGTGTGAATCCTCTTGCCACGAGTCTTGCTTTGTGCCTTTCTATGGACCCATCACTATTGTATTTGATCGTGAACACCCATTTGCTTGAGACGGCTTTCTTTCCCTTAGGTAATTCCCTCTCAAACCAAGTGCCATTTATCTCCATTGCTTTGTGCTCATTCCCCACGGCATCTCTCCACACTTTATGCTCTTTGGCTTCTTCATATGTCTTCGGAATGTACTCCTCATCCAAGTTGGCCATGAAGACTTGATGTTCATGAGGGTACACGGCTAGAGAGCATGTTGCTTGAATTGGATGAGCTACCGCTTCACAATTGTAATACACTCTTTTTACCTTCCTTAGCCTTGCGCTTCTTCTCAATCCTTGTACCACTTCTTGTGTTTCAACCCTCGGCTCCTCTTGTACCTCGGCCTCATTTACATCTTGTACTTCTTGTACCTCGGCAATTCCTTGATCATGAGCTTGATGTTCTTCCTCTTGAAAGTTCATCTCATCCATGGCATCTATATCAGCCTCGGACGGTCCATTTTCATTTCCCCCTTCATGATCAACGGTATTGCCTTCTTGTGATCTTTCTTCCTCAAGTCCGGCTCTTTCTTCCTCAAGTCCGACGCTTCTTGGTGTTAGATGGATGGTTGCGTTCCTTCTTGGTAGTTCAACGGTTCCTAACCCAAGTGTCTCCAAAATTTTCTTGAGGTTGTTAGCTCGGTCCGAAGGTGAACTAGCCAAGTCCTTTATACTTTCCCAATTTTTCTCATCATAGAACCCTTTGTCTTCCATGAACTTGACATCTTTGGATACTAGAACTCGCCGTGTAGAGGGATCATAACACTTATACCCCTTTTGGGTAGTAGAATATCCAATGAACATAGCCTTTGTGCTTCTCGCCTCTAGTTTGTTTCTTTGTTCCCCGGGTACTAATACAAAACATACACAACCAAAAACTCGTAAGTGGTTAATAAGAGGTTTAGTTTTGTTTAATACCTCAAATGGGGAGAGATCTTGTAGGACTTTTGTAGGGGTTCGGTTTATAAGATAGCATGCGGTTAAAACCGCATCTCCCCAAAACCTTTTTGGTACACTTGTATGGAACATCATAGACCTTGCCACCTCCATTAGATGTCTATTTTTCCTCTCGGCTACACCATTTTGTTGGGGAGTATATGGACAGCTTGTTTGGTGGATTATGCCATGCTTAGATAGATGTAATTTGAAGGTTGTGCTCATATATTCTCCACCATTATCCGATCTAAAAATTTTAATCTTGGCATTAAAATGGTTAGTAACATAGTTTTGAAAATTTATAAATGCTTCTAGCACCCTATCCTTAGATTGTAACAAAGTAATCCATGTATACTTTGATTTTTCATCTATAAAAGTGACAAAATATTTATGGTTTTCTCTAGATAGGCATGGGGCTGTCCACACATCCGAATGCACAAGATCAAAACAATTTTCATAGTTTGTGAGAGATTTAGAAAAAACAGTTCGACAATGTTTTCCTAGAATACAAGCCTCACATTCATCCGATTTAAAAGAAACATTAGGCAACATTAAGCTTAAGGCACGAACATGTGGATGTCCTAATCTAGCATGCCAAATAACATCATCATAAGAGACTGAAAAAGTTTTGAAAATATTAGAAGCATTAGAAACATCCGAAATTTTAAAAACATCTGAAAAAGACTTGGTGTCTTCAAGCATGTATAAATCATCCTTGGTGACTCCTTTGCCAAATATTTTCCTTGTCTAAATATCCTGAAAAGAAACCTCATTAGGACTAAAAATCACATTACAATTTAAATCATTTGTGGTTATTTTAACCGATAACAAATTTGATGTAAACTTAGGCAAGTATAATGCTTTTGTATCTTTTTCAAATAAATTAAAAATTCCTTCACCTTCTATTGGAACCTTGTAACCATTTTCTACTATGACACTACCTAAGGCCGGTTCAATATTTCTTAAGAGATTAGCATCACTAATCATCATATGATGAGAAGCTCCAGAATCAATTAATAACGGTTTAGTATTTTTAGATGCAAGAAAACCTTTACCCTCTTTATTACCGAAATTCTCCTTCAAGGCTTTGATGAGTGCTTCAAGGTCGGACTTCTTGACCATCTCAGCTTGAGCATTCATCATGTAGGCGGCCATAGTCTTGAATTCATCCCCATTATTTTGAGAAGAAGATGCACCGGTCGGCTCTCCTTGTGTTTTGTTGGAAAAGTGAGCTATTTGGTTCTTGAAATTATTGTTCCTTGGTGGCTTGAGGTGGGGATGAAGGATCCAACATTCCTCTTTAGTGTGTCCTTACTTTTTGCAATACACACATTTTTTGAATCCTTGTTTGCCGCCAAAGCCTCCAACGCCTCCTTGTTGAAAATGTCCCTTGTTTGCTAGTTGAATCATCTCGCCTTTGCCTCCAAATAAGCCAAGTGACCCTTCTTCTTTTTGAATTTGAGCACACACATCCTCTAGGCTTGGTAGAGTGTCGGACCTAAGGATGTGCTTGATAACATCATTATAGGCGGGACTTAGGGTGAAGAGGAGACTAAAGACTTTATCTTGTTCTTTCCTCTCATTGAGAACTTTTGGATCAATGGAGCTCGGCCTTAAGATGTCTAGCTCCGCCCATAAGGACCTAAACCTCCCAAAATGTTTGTTGAAGGTCATCCCTTCTTGTGTGAGATTGTTGATTTCTCATTTCACTTCATAAATCCGGCTTATATTGGAGATGTTGCCGAAAACCTTCTTGAGGATGTCCCATAATTCCTTTGCACTTTCACAATAGGAATAGGCTTCAAGGATTGATGGCTCAAGTGAGTTTTGAAGGAAAGATACGACAGCTTGATCTTCTTGTGTCCACTTTTCCAAGTCCATGGTGATAATTTCTTTTCCATCTTCACCGTGAGATGTTACCTTTGGAGCTTCATTTTCTTAAATATGCTTCCAAAGTCCTTTGCCTCCTAGGGCTGATTTGATTAATCTTGACCATAATAATAAGTTGTTCTATATATAGAGACCATGAGCTGAATTTAAACTACAATTAGAAGTAAACAAGTACAACATAATTAATGAATTTGTCCTCATCTTTCACGGCTAAAGAGGAGAAAGGGACAGCTCCTTGTTGCTTGGTTCCTTGAGTTGCACATGTGATTCTAATTACTCAAAAATAGCAACATCCTTTTCCTTCCTTCCAACGGCCACCTTTGACTACCAAATATAGTTGTGTGTGTTTTATTTAATTCTTAGGAGATTATTAAGAACTAATCTATCCATATATGATTAATCTCATATGTGTAGAATTAATTCTTAACACTCCCCCTCAAGCTTATAGTGTACTACTATTGAGCTCAAACTCCCTTTCACTCTTGGGACTGACTCGCCTTTTAGTTTTTGAGCTCAAAATCCTTTACTTAGGTCGATAAGTTAAGCCCCGAGATGCCCTTTTTGAGTTTCTTAGGGTACAAATGTCATTTCTTATCAATACGCCGCTTGCGTTTCGTTTGTCTCTCGGATATTCCTTTTGCTTCCTATTTCCTATTTGTGTTTTTTCTCTCGTGTTACACTATTATTTCACATCGCATTCATCTTTTCAAGATAAGTAACACCACAGGTGTTTGAAGGCAGCCCGACCCCGTTTTCGACCTCAAAGTCCTTTATTCAGCTCGATACGTCGGATTTTAGAGCCGGGAGATGCCCTTTCGAGTTTCTTAGGATACGAATATCATTTCTTGTCAATACGCCGCTTGCGTTGCGTTTGTCTCTCGTATTGCTCCCCTTTTCCCTTTTTTTATTTTCACATTATTAGATAACGACAAGAATGAATTGTATAATGGGCTTTGAAATGCCATAATTTTGTGTTTGAAGCTTTGAATTACATGGTTATTTCACATCTCATTCATCTTTTCTAGATAAACGGCACTCGAGGCTACTGAAGGCAGCCGGATCCCGTTTTTGAGCTCAAAATCCTTTATTTAGGTTGATACAATGGATTTTTATAGTCGGGAGATTCCATTTTCGATTTTCTTAGGATACGAATGTCCTTTCTTGTCAATATGCCACTTGCGTTGCGTTTGTCTCTTTGGTAATTCTTTTGCTTCCTATTTCCTATTTGCGTTTATCTCACATATTGCTCCCCTTTTCCTTTTTTTTTATTTTCACGTCATTAGACGACTATAACAATGAATTATAAGACGGGCTATGAAATACCATAACTTTGCGTTTGAAGCTCCTAATTACATGATTTGTTCAAATCTCATTCATCTTTACGAGATAAATGATGCCTCGAGTGTTTGAAGGTAGTCTGAACCGTTTTCGAGCTCAAATCCTTTATTTAGGTCAGTACATTGGATTTTAAGAGCCGAGAGTTTCCCTTTTCGAGTTTCATAGGATATGACTGTCAATTTGTTCAATACGCTGCTTGCGTTGTGTTTTTGTCTCTGATAATCCTTTTGCTTCCTATTTCCTTTTTGCGTTTGTCTCCCGTGTTGCACCCTTTCTCTTCTTTTCGTTTTTGTTATCACGTTATTAGACGACTACTAAAATGAATTGTACAACAGACTTTGAAATACCATAAATTTGCGTACGAAGATCCGAATCAGATGATTTTTCAAATCTCATTCATCTTTTCGAAATAAACGACACCCTGAATTGCTGAAGGCAACCCGACCCCGGTTTCGAGCTCAAAATCCTTTATTTAAATCGATACATTGGATTTTTAGAGCCAAGAGATGCCCTTTTCGAGTTTCTTAGAATACGAATTTCAATTCTTGTCAATACGCCGTTTGTCTCTCGCATTGCACCCCTTTTCCTTTTTTTTTTGTTTTCATGTTCTTACGAGTACAACATTGAATTGCATGACGGGCTTTGAAATACAATAACTTTGCGTTTGAAGCTCAGAATTACATGATTGTTTCACATCTCATTCATCTTTTCGAGATGAACTATGCTCGGGGCTGCTGAAGGAAGCTCGACCCCATTTTCGAGCTCAAAATCCTTTATTTAGGTCGATACATTGGATTTTTAGAGTCGGGAGATGCCCTTTTCGAGTTTCTTAGGATACCGATGTCATTTCTTGTCAATGCGCAACTTGCGTTGTGTTTGTCTCTTGGATATTCATTTTGCTTCTTATTTCCTATTTGCGTTTGTCTCTCGTGTTACACCCCTTTTCCGCTTTTTGTTTTATTGTTTTCACGTGATTTGACGACTATAACAATGAATTGTACGACGAGCTTTGAAATACCATAAATTTGCGTACGAAGCTTCGAATAAGATTTTTTTTTCACATCTAATTCATCTTTTCGAGATAAACGATGCCCTGGATGGTTAAAGGCAATCCAACCCCATTTTTGAGCTCAAAATCCTTTATTAGGTCGATACATTGGATTTTTATAGCTGGGAGATGCCCTTTTCGAGTTTCTTAGGATATGAATGTCACTTCTTGTCAATACAAGTCTTGTGTTGTGTTTTTCTCTCTTATATTCCTTTTGCATCCTATTTCCTATTTTCGTTTGTCTCTCGTGTTGCACCCCTTTTCCGTTTTTTTGTTTTCATGTTATTAGACGACTACAACAATGAATTTTACAACAAGCTTTGAAATACCGTTACTTTGCGTTTGCAGATCCGAAATACATGATTTTTTTTTTCAAATTTCATTCATCTTTTCAAGATAAACAACACCACGAGTTTTTGAAGGCACTCTAAACCCGTTTTCAAGCTCAAAATCATTTATTTAGGTCGTTTCGTTGGATTTTTAGAGTCGGGAGATGCCCTTTTTGAGTTTCTTAGAATACGAATGTCATTGCTTGTCAATACACCGCTTGTGTTTCATTTGTGTTTTTGATATTCCACCCCTTTTTTGTTTTTTTTGTTTTCACGTTATTAGACGACTAAAACAATGAATTGTACGACGGGCTTTGAAATACCATAACTTTGCATTTGAAGCTCCGAATTACGTGATTTTTTTCACATCTCATTCATCTTTTCGAGATGAACGACACCATGGGGTTTTGAAGTCAGTCTGAACCCATCTTCGAGCTCAAAATCCTTTATTTATGTCGATACATTGGATTTTAAGAGCCGGAAGATGGCCTTTTTGAGTTTCTTAGGATACGAATGTCATTTCTAGTTAATACGCCGCTTGTGTTGCCTTTTTCTCTCGGATATTCCTTTTGCTTCCTCTTTCCTATTTGTGTTTGTCTCTCGTATTGCACCCCTTTTCCGTTTTTTTTGTTTACACATTATTAGACAACTACAACAATGAATTGTACGAACGGATTTCAAATACCATAGCATTGCGTTTGAAGCTCTGAATTACATGATATTTTCACATATCGTTCATCTTTTCGAGAGAAACGATGCTCAGAGCTGCTGAAGGTAGACCGACCCCGTTTTCGAGCTCAAAATCCTTTATTTAGGTTGATATATTGGATTATTAGAGCCGAGAGATGCCCTTTTCGAGTTTCTTAGGATACGAATGTCATTTCTTGTCAATATGCCGCTTGTGTTGCATTTGTCTCTCTGATATTCCTTTTGCTTCCTATTTTCTATTTGCGGTTGTCTCTCCCACCCCTTTTCCAGTTTTTTCACGTTATTAGACGACTACAATAATAAATTGTACGACGGGCTTTGAAATACCATAACTTTGCGTTTTCACATCTCATTCATGCTTTCGAGATAAATGATACCACGGGTTGGTAAAGGTAGCCCGACGCCGTTTTCGAGCTTAAAATCCTTTATTTAGATCGATACATCGGATATTTAGAGTCGAGAGATGCCCTTTTCGAATTTCTTAGGATACGAATGTCATTTATAGTCAATATGCCGCTTGTACTGCATTTGTCTCTCGGATATTCATTATTCTTCCTATTTCCTATTTGCGTTTGTCTCTCGTGTTGCACCTCTTTTGGTTTCATGTGATTAGACGTCTACAACAATGAATTGTACGACATGCTTTGAAATACCATAAGTTTGTGTACGAAGCTCCGAATTACATGATTTTTTCACATCTCATTCATCTCTTCGAGATAAACGATTCCCCGGGATGCTAAAGGTAGTCTAACCTTGTTCAGAGCACAAAATCTTTTATTTATGTAGATATGTTGGATTTTTAGAGCCGAGAGAGGCCCTTACCGAGTTTCTTAGGATACGCTTGTCACTTCTTGTCAAGATTCTGCTTGCGTTGCATTTTTCTCTCGGATATTTCTTTTGCTTTGTATTTCCTATTTGTGTTTGTGTCTCGTGGTGCACCCCTTTTCCGCTTTTTGTTTTTTTCACGTGATTAGACGATTACAACATTGAATAGTATGATGGGCTTTGAAATACCCTAACTTTGCGTACGAAGCTCCGAATTACATGACTTTTTCACATCTCATTCATCTTGTCGAGATAACGATGCCCTGGATTGCGGAAGGCAGCCCGACCCCATTTTCGAGCTCAAAATCCTTTATTTAGTTCGGTACATTGGATTTTTAAAGCCACGAGATGCCCATTTCGAGTTTCTTAGGATACAAATGTCATTTCTTGTCAATACGCCGCTTGCGTTATGTTTGTCTCTCTGATATTACTTTTGCTTCCTATTTCCTATTTGCGTTTGTCTCTCGTGTTGCACCCCTTTTCCGCTTTTTGTTTTTGTTTTCATGTTATTAGACGACTACAACAATGAATTGTACGATAGGCTTTGAAATCCCATAACTTTGCGTTTGAAGCTCCGAATTACATGATTTTTTCATATCTCATTCATCTTTTCGTGATAAACGATGCCACGGGTGTTTAAAGGAAGCCCGACCCCGTTTTCACGCTCAAAATCATTTTTAGGTCAATACGTTGGATTTTTAAAGCCGAGAGATGGCCTTTTCGAGTTTCTTAGGATTAGAACTTCATTTCTTGTTAATACGCCGCATACGTTGCGTTTGTCTCTCTGATATTCCTTTTGCTTCCTATTTCCTATTTGTGTTTGGGTCTCGTGTTGCACCGCTTTTCTGCTTTTTTTTCACGTTACTAGATGAGTACAACATTGAATTGTACGACGGTCTTTGAAATACTATAACTTTGCGTTTGAAGCTCCAAATTACGTGATTTTTTCATATCTCATTCATCTTTCGAGATAAACGATACCACTATTTTGAAGGCAGTCCGAACCCGTTTTTTGAACTCAAAATCCTTTATTTAGGTAAATGCGTTGGACTTTAAGAGCCGGGAGATGCCCTTTGCGAGTTTCTTAGGATACAAATGTCAATTCTTGTCAATATGCCGCTTGCGTTGCGTTTTTCTCTCGGATATTCCTTTTGCTTCCTATTTCCTTTTTGTTTTTGTCTCTCGTGTTGCACCCCTTTTCCATTTTTTGTTTTTTTTCACGTGATTACACGACTGCAATAATGAATTGTACGACGGGTTTTGAAATACCATAACATTGCGTACGAATCTCCGAATCACATGATTTTTTCACATCTCATTCATCTTTTCGAGATAAACGACGCCCCTGGATACTCAAGGCAGCCCAACCCAGTTTTCGAGATAAAAATCCTTTATTTAGGTCAATACATTTGATTCTTTTAGTGAGGAGATGCCCTTTTCGAGTTTCTTTGGATACACATGTCACTTCTTGTCAATATGCCTCTTGCATTGCGTTTTTCTCTCGGACATTTCTTTTGCTTCCTATTTCTCTATTCTGCTTGTCTCTCGTATTGCTCCCTTTTCCGCTTTTTATTTTTTTTTCACGTGATTAGAGGATCACAACATTGAATTGCATGACGGGCTTTGAAATACCCTAACTGTGCGTACGAAGCTCCGAATTAGATGTTTTTCACATCTCATTCATGGTTTCGAGATAAACGATGCAACGGGTTGCTGAAGGAAGCTCGACCCCGTTTTCGAGCTCAAAATCCTTTATTTAAGTTGATACGTCGGATTTTTAGAGCCGGGAGATGTCCTTTTCGAGATTTTTAGGATACAAATGTCATTTCTTGTCCACATGCCGCTTGCATTGTATTCTTTTCTCGGATATTCATTTTTCTTCCTATTTCCTGTTTGCGTTAGTCTCTCGTGTTGCACCCCTTTTCCGCTTTTTGTTTTTGGCTTCATGTGATTAGACGTCTACAACAATGAATTGTACGACGGGCTTTGAAATACCATAACTTTGCGTACGAAGGTCCAAATTACATTATTGTTTGACATCTCATTCATCTTTTCGAGATAACCGATGCCCCAGGATGCTGAAGGCAGTCCGACCCCATTTTCGAGCTCAAAATCCTTTATTTAGGTCAATACGTTTGATTTTTAGAGTCAGGAGATGCCCTTTTCGAGGTTCTTATGGTACGAATGTGATTTATAGTCAATACGACGTTTGCATTGCATTTGTCTCTCGGATATTAATTTTGCTTCTTATTTCCTATTTACGGTTATCTCTCGTGTTGCACCCCTTTTCCGCTTTTTTGTTTTTATTTTCACGTGATTTTACGACTACAACAATGAATTGTATGACGGGGTTTGAAATACCATTACTTTGCGTACAAAGCTCTAAATTATATTATTTTTTCCCATCTCATTCATCTTTTTGAGATAAACAACGCCGTGGGATGCTGAAGGCAGCCCAACCCCATTTTTGAGCTGAAAATGCTTTATTTAGGTCGATACGTTGGATTTTTAGAGACGAGAGATTCCCTTTTCGAGTTTTTTAAGATACAAATGTCTTTTCTTGTCAATACGCCGCTTGTGTTGCGTTTGTCTATCTGATATTCCATTTGCTTCCTAATCATCTCGTTTTCATGCGTATTTCTTGCACGATTTTAGAGATGTTTATGATATATATGTGATGCTTTAGGTATGATTCCGTATCCGTTTTACTTGTTTTCGTGTTTTCATGTTCTTACAGGTTTTTATGCGTATTCGGTTCATTTTGGAGCTAAAGGACGTGCAGGAAACAAAGTACCAACATCGAGGATCATCACGGGACAAACGGGACGAGAATCGGCATGGAATAGCCACTACCCACGCGGGTAACTCCCTAGCCCGAGTGGGCATTTGTTATGGCGATTTTGTCCAGCGAATTGAGCACGAGTCGGGCGAGAAATATGCCGCCCGAGGCTGGAGCCCGAGTGGACAGCACATGAGCCCGAGCGGGCAGGCCATGAGCCCGAGCGGGCAGCCCTTGAGCCCGAGCCGACATCCTCCTTTTCATCGCGTTCTCGCGATCTTCCGTGCCGTACCCGAGCGGGTCACTTCCCCTGCCCGCGCAGGTCGCGACCGTCACCTGCAACTCCAAATAAGTTAATTTGACTTAAAAAAAAATGAAGTTTGTTGGGGACTTATTGATCATCTCATTTTCATACATATTTCTTGCACGATTTAGGAGCCGTTTTTGATACATATGTGATGTTCTACGTATGATTCCGTACCCGTTTTACTTGCTTTCGTGCTTTTCATGTTCTTACAGGTTTTTACGCGTATTTGGACCATTTTGGAGCTAAAGGAACATGCACAGAGCTAAGGAGCAACTTCAGGGATCATCACGGGACAAACGGGACGAGATTAAGCATGGAAAAGCCTCACCCAGTCGGGCACAACCCTTGCACGATCGGGCAAAACCTACGGCCAATTGTGTGGACCATTTAGCACGACTCGGGCAAGCATGGAGAAGAATTCAGCGAAGTTAGAGCAGATTCTTGCGAGGAGATAAGCGAGGAGCATTGGAGATCAAGCACCACCACTTCGGTTTTGTTTGGTTTTTATGTTCCTTAGACTTTCTACTATGTTTATGTTTCTTTACAGACGCATGAGCGAGTAGTTTGTTTGTTCTAGGAGAAGGGATTAGCCCTTGGCTATCCCGAGACCGCTTTTGATCTATTTTGAATGCATCTTCCCATTTTAGTTTATCTATTCTCTGTCTGAATGCTTAAATTTACTTGTGCTTGCGCTGATCACGTAGATGCATGTGTTAGGGGTTAGGAGAAGGACCGAAAGGAGAATTCTAGTCCTAGAAAGTCAGGTTTAGAACAACCGAGGTCAGGCCACGAAAGTAGGGTAGATCAGGTTTAGAACAGTCGAGGTTAGGCCACGAAAGTAGGGTAACGACGGTTGAGGGTGAACGGGCGAATCATAGAGCTTATGGGTTTAGTTCATGGTGTCAGCCACGAAAGTAGGGGGAAGCTTGTCTAGATCACGTGTTTATGCCTTGAGAGAGGGTAGATATCATGTTAGGATCGTCCGCCTTAGATAGCTTTAATCGGGATTGCATGAGAGATAGGTTGGTCGTCGGTTTCGGTAGTCTTGTGGTGAAACTGGATTCCTAGGACGTTTGTCTTATCGTTAGAACCCAAGTAGTTTATTTACATTTAGTATTTCATTCCTCATCACTATTCTTTCGTTAGCAAGTTTGATTCGTAGTTCGGGTTTAGGTAGTGTGGCGTAGTCTCTGTGGGATCGACACCTAAAATACTACACACGTGCCGTGCACTTGCGGGTAGATTAGGTTATTTAACTCTGATACGCATCACTTATAGAATAAGGAAAATGACTTTAGAGAAGAGGAATAAGTGATATTTCGCTAGAGGAACTAATGGAAACGTCACCCAACTTATTCAATAATGGAAATTCATGAAAAGACAACAATCAGTGGCTGCTGCAACATAAGGAAGAATTGAACGTCCAGAAGGAAAGGGAGGGAGAAAAGGAAAGAAAGGAGGAAGGAAAGAAGAGGAGAGGAGTGAGAGGTCGAGCTCATTCACCAAGTTTCGAGTTCTTGATCGAGAGATAGAGGAAGAAGGTTCTTGCGAAGGACACTTGCAAGGAGCATGAGAGATCAACTTCATACTTCGGTTTCGTTTGGTTTTATGTTCCTTAGACCTTCTATTTCGTTTATGTTCGTTTACGGACGCATGAGCGAGTAGTTTGTTTGTTCTAGGAGAAGGGATTAGCCCATGCCTATCCCGGAATCACTTCTGATTTATCTTTGAATGCATCTTCCCGTTTTCGTTTATCTATTCTTTATCTGAGTGCTTAAATGACTTGTGTTTGCGACGGCCGCGTAGATGCATGTGTTAGGGGTTAGGACAAGGACCGAAAGGAGAATTCTAGTCCTAGAAGATCAGGTTTAGAACAACCGAGGTTAGGCCACGAAAGTAGCTAGAAGATCAGGTTTAGAACAACCGAGGTTAGGCAACAAAAGTAGGGTAGCAGCGGTTGAGGGTAAAACGGATGAATCACAGGTCTTATGGGTTTAGTTCAAGGTGTCAGCCACAGAAGTAGGGGATAACTTGACTAGATCACGTGTCTATGCCTTGAGAGAGGAGAGATATCATATTAGGATCGTCTGCCTTAGATAACTTGACTGGGATTGCATGATAGATCGGTTGATTGTTGGTTTCGGTACTCTTGTGGTGAAACCGATTTCCTGGAAAGTTAGTCTCATTCTTAAGAACTAGTTTGTTTATTTTCTTTTAATATTTCATTCTTAAAACCATATTTCTTTCGTTAGCTAGTTTGATTCACTGTTAGAGTTTAGGTTGTGTTGCGTAGTCCCTGTGGGATCGACACCTGAAGTACTACACACGTGCCGTGCAGTTGCGGATAGTTTAGGTTATTTGTTTAACTTTGATAATGCATCACTTCCTATTTACTAACTTTGACCCGCGCGTTCTGCCTAGCTGCACCCGAGCGGGCACATTGAGTGCCCGAGCGGGTCGCGACCCGAGAAACTAGCAAAGTTAAGTAAAATTAACTTAAAACAAAAGGGAACTCGTGGGGGAAATTAAGGCAACACTTAGACCGACTTAGGAGGCATAAAAGAGGCTAGAAGACGTCATTAGAGACAGCTTACATTGGAGATTAATTCATTTCGTGATTTATAGGATTCTTGCGAGGAGACAAGCGAGGAGCATTGGAGATCAAGCCCCGACACTTCGGTTTTGTTTGGTTTTCATGTTCCTTAGACTTTCTACTTTGTTTATGTTTGTTTACAGACATGGGTTTAGTTCAAGGTGTCAGCCACGAAAGTAGGGGGCAGCTTGTCTAGATCACGTGTCTATTCCTCGAGAGAGGGTAGATATCATATTAGGATCGTCCGCCTTAGATAGCTTTAGCTGGGATTGCATGATAGATATATTGATCGTTGGTTTCGGTAGTCTTGTGGTGAAACTGGATTCCTAGGACGTTTGTCTTATCGTTAGAACCCAAATCATTTATTTACTTTCAGTATTTCATTCATCATCCATATTCGTTCTTTAGCAAGTTTGATTCGTAGTTCGAGTTTAGATAGGGTTGCGTAGTCTCTGTGGGATCGACACCTAAAATACTACACACGTGCCGTACACTTGCGGGTAGTTTAGGTTATTTTATTTAACTTTGAGAACGCATCAGCTTTCTTTTGTTTTGAGTCAAATTCGTTTACTTCTTGGAACTCACACGATTTTTGTGTTTTGTTTTCTTATCTCGTGCAACTCACTTGTGCATGAGAGGTACCAGAAGTGCTGATTTAGTTTACGGTCCAGATATTGATAGAACGGTCAGAGAATGAAGTAGACAAACGAGAGCTAGTGCAAGCCATCCGGTCGATAACACACAAGTGCACCTAGACTTCAAACCCGAGGTAGTAATCGAACCGAATATTGTAGACAACAGCAAAGAAGAGTTAATGGGAGAACGTCGAGACTTGAACGTGCCACAAATGCAACAAAACGTGCCACAAATGCAACCAGCGGTAACCGATGGATCATACACGGTCCCTAGGCATACATAGCTCTTGTCATGCATCACTAGGAGAGACGCTCGCGTTGAATTACAGCCGGCATTCATCCAGATGCTCGGTAACACAACGTTCAGAGGGAGACCCGCCGAGGATCCGAACCAACATCTTACTGACTTTGAGATGCTCTGCGGAACTATCAAAACCGGAGACATAATCTCGGATGAGGGCGTCATGTTAGCTGCCTTTCCATTCTCAATGAAGGATAAGGCGCAAGACTGGTTGTATTCCCAACCAGCGAATTCCATAAGATCATGGGAACAACTAGAAGAGAAATTCATGACACGATTCTTCTCTTAGACTAAAGCTCAGTTTGCCAAGAATCAAGTCAACACGTTTGTTCAAGGGCATCTGAGAGTCTATACGAAGTGTGGGAACGATTCAAAGGTTATCAACACCTTTGCCCACATCATCACATGGATCAGGGTTATCTCATACATAATTTTCTGCAAGGACCCATGGATAACACGAGGATTCTGATCATAGCCGCTGCTGGAGGTTCCTTGAGTAACCTCACATTTCCACAGATCGAGGACCTAATCGATCTTAGGGCCAATGAATGCAGCAACGCCGCTGGAGAATATAATCGCAGCGCTCCAGCAAGGGTAGCTCATGTGAACGACACACATGCTCTATATGCCGGTTTAGTCGAGATGAAGGATCAAGTCGCTGGAATTCACAATCTTCTATCTAAATCATGTCGTCAAAAATATTCAGAGCAATTAGAGGATCATGAAGTCCACGGGTATGAGGAAGTAAACTACGTAAGCAACAAACAACCTTTGGAAAACACGTACAATCCCGGATGGAGAAATCATCCAAATTTCTCCTACAAGAATTCCGACGGTGCATTGAACGCACAACAACTATCGGGAAACTTTCAGCAATGAGTAATGCCAAGGAATCAGAATTTTCAGCCAAGGACGCAGCCCCAAACCCAGAATTACCAGCCAAGTGCGCCTCCTCCACCGTAACAAGAAACTAATGTCGATATTACGTCTATGCTAGATCAACTCTTACAAGGACAAAAAGATATACACAACGAGTCTAGAGGGATGAGAGCAGAACATGAAGAGATGAAGAAACAATTTGTGGAGATGAAGACACACCTAAAGATCTTGGATACTCAAGTTGCACAACCCGCTGCGAACTCCTCTCAACCGCTAGGAGTTCTACCGAGGAGATCGGAAGCAAATCCTCGTGAGGAAATCAATGCCATTCACTTAAGGAGCGTTAAGACATTGGATCAGCCTACTCATTCGACGTTTGAAAAGGGAGACTCATCTAGTACAGTAGCAGAAAGGGGCAGCAACATCAAAGCGCACAAAGAGGAGGAAAAGGAGCCAAAATATGTCAAACCCGAACCAAGGCCTTCCCCTTTGCCGTTCCCTCAACGCCAACGCAAAAAGAACGAGGATGCTCAATTTTCAAAGTTTTCTGAGATGTTGAAGAAGATGCACATCAGTATTCCATTCCACGAAGCGTTGAAGAAGATGCCTTCATATGCCAAGTTCCTCAAAGACGTACTTGCGAACAAGCGAGATGTGGAGACAGAAACCGTCATGGTGACTAACTCGATGCCGCAGCAAAACCTACCCAAAAAGATGCCCGATCCAGGTATATTCGTGATCCCTTGCAAAATAGGAGATTATGAAATTAACCATGCACTATCCGATGTCGGAGCAAGCGTAAGCGTGCTACCATTGTCATTATACAAAAAAATGGATCTTAGGGGTAGGATGGATCTTCGACCTACACGAATGGCGCTCACCATGGCTGATCAAAGCGTTAGAATACCTGAGGGAATGATGGAAGATGTGCCTTTGCAATTTGGGAAGTTCTTCGTCACGGTCGACTTCGTCGTCTTGGATATGGAGGAGGACAAGAAACTCCCAATCATCCTTGGTAGACCGTTTTTTAATACGGCCAAGACGATCATACATTATGCAGAAGGTAGACTCACATTGAAGTTTGGAGATGAACAAGTGGAGTTTAATTTGAACGACATGCTCAAACAGCCTTGTATGGTGGACTCGGTATTATACATAGACGTCTTAGAGAAACTAGCCGAGGAAGTTATCGAAGAGTTCAGAAACATGGATTCTCTTGAGATGACTATTTTAGCAGCTGGAGAGGGACTTTATAATGACCCTAACGAAGTAAACATTAAAAAAAGCTGCTAGACGAAGGAAAGACGAAAGAGATCCCGAACACCGAGCTAAATGCACTCCGAGCAGATTTCTGTGCGATCCGAGCACAGCAGGTCGTAACCCAAGAAAAAGATGGAATTTCGGACAATCCTTATCAAGAAGATCTCTCAACTCACAAACTTATAAGCACAGCTAAAATGGAAATGGATTCAAGTCAAGAAAACGTCACAAACCAGTGCACAAACCTCCTCGCATTCCTGACAGATTCCAGCGCGCCTCCAGCAGCTCACAACGGGAGTTCAACCACTTTCCAGATGCCTAATAGCCAAAACAAGCGTCCAAAATATGACTGGAGTGTTGAAAAAGCCCCAAAAGTGGAGTTGAAGCCCATACCACAAGGGTTGAGGTATGCATATTCGTTTGACTCGAATCTACTTATCACGTGATAATGAATGATAACTTAGACGAATCCCAAAAAGCATGATTGCTAGAAGCTCTTAGAAAGTATAGGGATAGGTTATACATTAGAGGATATTAGGGGACTTAGTCCAGCCCTTGGAATTCATAGGATCCACTTAGAAGATGACTCTAAGACCTCTATTGAACATCAAAGTAGATTAAACCCGAACATGATGGAAGTAGTTAAGAAAGAGGTCCTTAAGCTGTTAGACGCCGGAATTATATATCCTATATCGGATAGTGCGTGGGTGAGTCCTGTACAGGTAGTTCCAAAGAAAGGAGGTATCACTATCGTCCCAAATGCGAACAACGAACTGATTCTGACAACAACGGTCACGGGATGGCGCATGTGCATTGACTGCCGCAAGTTGAACACCAGCACTCGGAAAGATCACTTCCCTTTACCTTTCATTGATCAAATGCTGGAACGTTTAGCTCTTCACTCCTATTTTTGTTTTCTTGATGGTTATCCAGATTTATTTCAGATACCAATCCATCCGAACGATCAAGAAAAGATGACGTTTACATGCCCCTTCGGTATCTTCGCCTATTGTAGGATGCCTTTTGGTTTGTGTAATGCACTTGCTACTTTTCAGCGGTGCATGACCTCTATCTTCTCTGATGTAAATGGTGAAATTATGGAAGTTTTCATGGAAGATTTCTCGGTTCATGGATCTTCCTTTGATGTTTGTCTAACCAATCTTTATAAAGTGTTAGACAGGTGCGTAGAAGCGAATCTTGTGCTGAATTGGGAGTAGTGTCATTTTATTGTTCGCGAAGGCATCATGTGTGGGCATAAGATATCAGCAAGGGAAATATAGGTAGATAAGGTGAAAATAGTGGTTATTGAGAAGCTGCCACCCCCCAGGAACGTTAAGGCCATCCATAGTTTTCTAGGTCATGTGGGGTTCTATAGACGGTTAATCAAATATTTCTCGAAGGTATCTAAACCCTCACTGATCTATTAGGAAAAGATGTACCATTTTAGTTTACAGTGGAATGTCGAGCTGCATTTGAAAAGTTGAAGAAGGCGTTGGTTTCTCCACCCATTATACAAACGCCGAATTGGGAGCTTCCGTTTGAGCTCATGTGCGATGCGAGCGATTATGCGGTTCGGGCAGTGTTGGGACAGCGATAGAATTGGATGTTGCATGCCATTTATTGTGCTAGTCGAACATTAGACAACACCCAATGCAACTACTCCACAAACGAGAAGGAGTTACTTGCAATCATCTTTGCGTTTGAAAAGTTCCGCTCATACCTAGTTTGCTCCAAGGTAATAGTTTACACGGATCATGCTGCCTTATGTTATCTACTCTCCAAGAAAGACGCAAAGCCGAGGCTCATTAGATGGATCTTACTGCTGCAAGAGTTTGATCTTGAAATAAGGGATAGGAAAGGAACCGAGAATGGGGTAGCTGATCATCTTTCACATCTTGAAATTCCCGAGTGCATTCCTATCGACGACTACCTCCGAGATGACGCGGTAATGTCCTTGACTTGCACTTCCACTCCATGGTTTGCTGACTTTGTGAATTACTTAGCATGTCAAGTACTACCGGAAGGGCTGAATTACAATGCGAGAAAGAAGTTTCTCCATGATGTCAAGGCGTACTATTGGGATGAGCCGTATCCTTTCAAAAGAGGCACCGACGGAATCATTAGGCGCTGCATCCCCGAAGAAGAAGCTCCACACATACTGTCACGTTGCCGTTCCTCAAGCTATGGAGGACACTTTGCTGCAGACAAGACAGCTGCAAAGGTGCTGCAAGAGGGCTTCTATTGGGCTACACTCTTCAAGGACGCCCACAACTACGTCGCATCCTGCGAAAATTTCCATAGGACAGGTAATATTTCTAGACGCTATGAAATGCCACTACAAGATATTATAGAGGTTGAGCCATTTGATGTATGGGGAATAGACTTCATGGGCCGCTTCCCGTCCTCGTGCGGAAACCTTTACATACTAGTCGCGGTGGACTACGTAACGAAGTGGGTAGAGGCTTTGGCAAGTCTAACAAACGAATCCAAACCAGTAACCAAGATGTTCAAACGTGTCATATTCCCACGTTTTATAGGGCCGAGGGTTGTGATCAGCGATGGAGGTAAGCATTTCGTGAACCTCATCATAGAAGGGTTGTTGAAGAAATACGGTGTTCGACATAAGATAGCGAAACGGTCTCTAAGTCTAGGAAGGATTGGATACTGAAACTCGACAATGCATTATGGGCTTATCATACAACATTCAAAACGCCAATCGGAATGACTCCGTTTCACCTAGTGTACGGTAAGCCATGCCATCTACTGGTCGAGTTAGAATATCAAGCATATTGGGGGATCAAAGCACTTAATTGTGATTACAAGTGAGCTGCTGAGAAACGGATGCTACAACTCCATCATCTAGAGGAGATGCGCCTCCATTTGTATGAGAATGCAAAGATCTACAAGGAGTGCACAAAGAAGTGGCATGACAAACACATATTCCAACGGACATTCGAGGTAGGTGACCGAGTACTTGTTTTCAATTCACGTTTGAAATTTTTTCCAAGAAAACTCAAGTCACGCTGGTCCGGGCCGTTCACAATAAAGAGCATCTCACCACATGGCGCTATCGAGCTGATGGGAAACGACAACACCTTCAAATTGAACACCCAACGTTTGAAACTCTACAACGCGGATAACATGGACAACAATCGAATTGTCTTCGCTCTTTCTGAGCCAACACATGAGTAGAGTGTTTTGGTCAGGCTCGTGACCTTAAACAAGCGCTTCTTGGGAGGCAACTCGAGCCCTATATCCTTTTAGTTATTTCGTTTTAATTTTTTTTAGAATTCGACTCTTATTCTTTTCACAAGCATGCTCCTTACCAACAACCCCGACGTATCATATTGTCTCCTTTGGATTGTGTGACTTTTGTTACAGGTTCTCCACTTCGAAATCATCCACATCATAAGGTAAGACGCGTATGCCCTGCTGCATCAACTCGGGACAGCAAGCACGCATCAGGTGCACACGTTCCTATCTATTGTATTTTTCCCCGAGTTTTTGCATGTCAGTCCTTCTCTTAGGTTTTGAACACCGGGACGGTGTTCCGTTCAAGTCTGGGGGTATTCTTCGAATGTCATGATTGTGATTAGGATTTAAATGTTTAGTTGTTCGTTTTGTTTTTTTTTGCTTTTACGTTAGTTTTGTTAGGATTAGACGGACATATATCTAGTACGAGAAATTTCGATCTTTAGTCACCTCTGCGCAACTTTGTTGAATCGGGAACAAAAGTATAGGTTTGTGATAACACGTAATTTGTTATAGTTTTTATATCATTCTTAGGTCTAGTTTAGAGTAGATTATTTATATTTCATTCATCTATTGAGCATATTCGAAGACTTTATCCACATTTCGTGTTTTGTGTAGGAAACGAAGGATTGAAGAGAAACACGAGTGATTATGCAATCTAAACCCGAAAACGAAGCTGTGTAACAAGGTTCGGCTTATGCAAGGCCACGGATGGAAGCGAGCACTCAAACACCAAGCGAAAGGAGCGGAAACTACACTTCAAGACATGCCCGCTCGGGTGACTAGGGAGTGCCCGGTCGGGCTATTTCATGCCAATCAACCCCGTAGCCTTACACGACTCGGGTGCTCAAGGGATATGCTCAGGCATAGGTGCCCGCTCGGGTGCATTTGGAGTGCCCGCTCGGGCTGATTCATGGCAGAAAACCCCGTAAGTTTGCACGACTCGGGCTGATGAAGTACACGGTCGGGCATGGTGCCCGATCGGGCTCATTTGTGTGTGCACGATCGGGTAGGTCACCTGCACGATCGGGTAAAGAGCATGCCCGCTCGGGTCCAGCGTTCCAACAAACACAAACTTTCTCTAGATCGGCAAAATTAAAAGGAAAAATCAGATCTGAAAAGAGGGGGACGAACCAGAACATATCAGAGGAGATTGGGAGTGGGAGAGGCAAGGAGAAGAAGGAAGAAAACGACGGATCTACGGATCGGGAGCGAGAAGAATCTACCGAAGGCATCGGTTTATGAATAGGGAGTCATCTCTTTCTACATCTATGTCGAATCTAGACTTCTCTTGTGTTTCCTTGTCTGTATTTATGTCTGAGTAGATTCCTTGCCATGGGGTAGAGAGATTTGCTATGTTGTAATGAAGTCATATGCTTAATGAATGGTGGTGCTTAATGCTTTCATTACCTGTACGCCACTTGAATGAATGAATTTGGTTTCTATCATGTTTTCAGATTTCATGGTTGTTCTTAATGCTTTCTCTACCTGTACGCCACTTGATTGAATGATCTTAGAAATCTAATAAACCAACGCCAGGGCATTAGGTTTCGGAACAAAGCCATGATTTAGGGTTTAGCCGGTTTAGAATCTACGCCAGGTCAATCGGTTAAATCTAGGGATTAGGATAGCAGACGTAATGCGTCTATGCATGTAAGATGCGCAATGGATACATTGGCATATGCATGCTAGATAGTGGACAAGTCTACGCCAGTCAGTTCCTATAGGAGAGCTTGAATTCCCTGAATCCATGATAGTGCCTTAGACCAATTACCCTTTTAGAACTTCATTACATTCGTATGCAAACTCTCGACCCCCATGGTCCTTAGCCATAAAGTCTATTCTCTTCGATTTAGTTTAGTTCAGCTCAATCAAAATCACAACTTTAGTCACCTCACACGTCTAATTCAATTAGTTCAATAGCTACGAAGTCGCATCAATTCCTTGTGTTCGACCCTAGTTGCTACACGATCCGTATTCTTGCGGAAGCGTTAGTCTAGGTTTTATAACTCGATATAACGCATATCAAGTTTTTGGCGCCGTTGCCGGGGAATTGATTACGGCTTAGGAGTTAGGAAACTTTTAGATTAGACATTAGGTTTTTAGGAGTCTTGTTTGTTTCTTGCTTTTTCGTGTTTTTGTTTGTCATTTCGTTTAGAGTCAAGTTCTTTTGCTTCTCGTATCTCACGTGATCTTTGTGTTTGTCTTCTTTTTCTTGTGCAGCTTAATTGTGCATGAGAAACACCGGAAAAGCGGATCTAGTTTTCGACCCCGACATCGATAGAACCCTCCGAAAACTACGGAAAGAATCGAAAGCTAGTGCAAGCAATTCAGTTGATAACACGCAAGCACATTTGGATTTTCAAACCGAGGAAGTGATTGAACAACCGTTTGTTGAAGAGCTAATGGCCGAACGTCAAGATATGAACGTTCAAAACGCGCAACGAGTGCAACCGGCACTGACCTATGGATCATACACGGTCCCTAGGCACACGCAGCTCTTATCTTGCATTGCAAGAAGAAACGCCCGCGTAGAGCTTCAACCGGCATTTATTCAAATGCTTGGTAACGCGGCGTTTAGAGGGAGACCAACCGAGGACCCAAACCAGCATCTCACTGATTTCAAGATGCTATGTCGAACCATAAGGGCTGGAGATGGGGTATCGGATGAGGATATAATGCTAGCTGCTTTCCCGTTCTCGGTGAAAGATAGAGCACAAGATTGGCTATATTCGCAACCAGCGAATTCTATTGCGTCATGGGATCAGCTAGAGGAAAAATTTATGACGAGATTCTTCCCTCAAAACAAAGCTCAGCTAGCCAAGAACAACATCAACACATTTGTGCAAGGGGCAGCCGAGAGTTTGTATGAAGCGTGGGAGCGATTTAAAGGCTACCAACGCCTTTGCCCACATCACGGTATGGATCAAAGTTACCTCATATGCAACTTCATGCAAGGTTTATCGGACAATACGAGGATTTTGATCGTAGCCGCTGCTGGAGGTTCCTTAAGCAACCTCACCTTCCCACAAGTCGAGGATCTCATAGATCGTATGGCTTACGAAGGAAATCAAACCGCCGGAGAGTATAATCGCAACACTCCAGCGAGAGTAGCTAACGTGGATAATACGCGATCCATATATGCCGAGTTAGCGGAAATGAGAGCTGAAATGAGAGCTGAGATGAAAAGTGAATTCAATGAGCTCCGCAATATGATGTCCGGAATGAATCAGCAAGAATATTATGAGCAGCCGGATGAGCAAGGAATTCAAGGGTACGAAGGGGTGAACTATGTGAGCAACGCCCAACCTTTGGGTAATACCTACACACCCGAGTGGAGGAATCACCCCAATCTCTCGTACAAGAATTCCGACGGTGCATTCAATGCACAACGAGCATCGGGAAACTTTCAACCGCGTTTGATGCAACGCAATCAGAATTTCCAGCCGAGGACGCAGCCCCAAAATCAGAATTTTCAACCACGTGCGCTTGCTCCTCCGCAACAAGAAGTTAGACCCGATATCACATCAATGCTAGCTCAAATCATACAAGAGCAAAAGAACCAAGCCAATGATATAAGAGCGTTGAGAACAAGTCATGAAGAGATGAGAGCAGAAAATCAAGAGATGAAAAATGAGTTTGTGGAGGTGAAAACGCATCTTAAGATCTTGGATACTCAAGTCTCACAACTCGCTGCACAATCATCACGACCGCAAGGAATTCTACCGGCGCGGCCGGAAGTAAATCCTCGTGAACACGTCAATGCCATATATCTTCGGAGTGGCAAAGTGGTGGATCAGCCCACTCATTTGATGTTTGAGAAGGATGAAGTGACTAGCACAGCAGTGGAAAATGGCAGCTACGTTGAGAAGCGAAAAATGAAAACCGAGGAAGAGGAAGAGCCGAAATACGTGAAACCGGAACCAAGACCGCCTCCTCTCCCATTCCCACAACGTCAACGTAAGAGACTGATTGATCAAACCATTCCCTCGACATTCGACGAAGGTGAATCATCCAACAAAGCAATGAAAAATGGCAGTGGCAGCAAAGAGTACAAAAGTAAACCCGAGGAGGAGGGAGAGCCGAAATACGTGAAATTGGAACCGAGATCACCTCCTTTGCCATTTCCTCAACGTCAACGCAAAAAGGATGATGACGCTCAATTTGCGAAATTTGCTGAGATGTTGAAAAAGATGGACATCACGATACCATTCCATGAGGCGTTGAAGAAGATGCCTTCATACGCCAAGTTCCTCAAAGAGATACTTGCGAACAAGCGAGACGTGGAGATGGAATCCGTTATGGTAACGAATTCAATGCTGCAGCCTAATCTACCCAAAAAGATGCCGGATCCAGGTATATTCGTAATCCCTTGTAAAATTGGAGATTATGAAATAAACCATGCACTAATCGATGTCGGAGCAAGCGTAAGCGTGCTACCATTGTCTTTGTATAAGAAATTGGATCTTAGGGGTAAGATGGATCTTCGACCGACGAGAATGGCATCGACCATGGCTGATAGGAGTGTTAGGATACCTGAGGGAAGGCTGGAAGACGTGCCTTTGCAGGTAGGAAAATTTTTCGTCCCGGTTGACTTCGTTGTACTAGATATGGAGGAGGACGAGAAAATTCCAATCATCCTTGGTAGGCCGTTTCTCAATACGGCAAAGACGATCATACATGGCGCTGAGGGTAGACTCACACTTAAATTCGGGGATGAAGAAGTGGAGTTCAATCTGAATGATACACTTAAGCAGCCATGTATGGTGGATTCGGTATTCCACATCGACGTCCTAGAGGAGTTAGCCAATGAAGTCTTCGAGAAGTTTGGGACATTAGATCCTTTTGAGATGACTCTTCCAGCAGCTAGAGAGGGGTTTTGTAAGTACATTAACGGAGTGAAGCTTTGTACAAAGCTACTGGATGAAAAGGATATAGAAGAAATCCCAAACCCCGAGTTAGACGAACCCCGAGCAGAATTCTGCGCGACTCGAGCACAGCAAGTTGCAGTTTCAGAAAATGATGGGTTTTCGGGTATTCCTGAGCAGAGAGACTTCTCAACTCATAACCACATGAGTACAGATCAGTTGGGGAAGGTTTCGAGCCAAGAAGACGTTGCAAACCAGTGCACAACCCTCCGACAAATCCAGGCAGATTCCAGCGCAGCACAACCGGCTTACATCGACAGTTCGTCTATTCTAGAGGTACCTACCAGCCACTGCAAGCGTCCAGCATCAGATTGGAACATTGATAAGGCATCCAAGATGAAGGTTGAAATGAAGAATAGGGACGACATGACTGATCGGGGAAGGAATTCAATTGAACCGCGTACTACACTCTATCAACCACCTCATGTACGCAGGATGCTACGCACACCACGACGTCAAGGACGTCCATCTAATGGGTAGCACATTTTGGTCAAGCTCAAGACCTTAAACAAGCGCTTATCGGGAGGCAACCCGACTTTTTGCATTTCTCGTTTTCATTTTTATTTTTGGACTATTTCTTTTTCTTGTCATATTGATGTACTTGGTGGGATTGTATTCTTCCCTTTTGGATTGTGTGAATATTTTTCGCAGGTTTTTCAACGTCCATATCATCCATGAAGAGGAAACACAAACACGGGATTGGAAGCTACACAAGGTGCACACGTTCCAACCCTTCTTTTCCCGTTATTTTGTTTCTCCTAGGTTTTGAACACCGGGACGGTGTTTCATTCAAGTCTGGGGGGGGTACTCATCGAGTATTGTCATATGATTAGGATTAGATTATTAGGATTAGATGTAGATTTTTGTTTTTCTAGGAATAAACGGATGGATACTTAGCATGGATTTTCGAGTTTTAGTTATTAGTACAACTTTGTCGAATCATGAACAATGGTCTAGGTTTGCTTAGAAGTCTTCTTGATCCCGATTAGTTAGGTAATTGTGCTTGAAACCATGATCTTTAGTTGCATCTACCTCCTAAGTTTCATACCAAGTATCATATCTCCGAGTATACCGATTATTCAATGCTTGTTAGATTGATTTTAGCGTTCATTAGATTCCACACGCTTATACTCCGCTGTCAATTTTTTCTCCTTGGATAAGTTAACTATTTAAGGTTTCCATTGACATGAGTACATCGATATCGATGGTTCGGGTCTAAGTGGTGGGTTGAGGCGCTATTCTACGTCCTAAGGGTTAGAGTGATGCGTATTTTTCATAAGAAAAGAAAAATAAAAAAAAAAAGAAAACCATGGTTTAAAATGAGCTTCAATGACGCATCTCTTCACTCCTCTAAGGCCGAGAAACCTTATGAGTGTGCCATAGGCAGCCTGGGTCTAAGTAGAAAGCCAACCTCTTCGACTTCGACGTCCTAGGAACCGAGCGTGGAATTATAAAAAAAAAAGAGAAAAGAAAAAAAAAAGAATAAGAACGAAAAAAAAAAAAATGAGTTTTAAGATATCTCAAGCTTAGAAGAGTTTGGTATGGAGAACGCTTGGATGTTGCTTAGGAGTACGGACTAAACTTAGGTCATTGGTAGGATTGCATGGTTCGAGACTTTCGGGTGATAGAGGTCTAAACTAGGTACGCTTAGGCTTACGTTCATGTGACGCGTTGATTTGTATGATGGCTAAATTCTTCGACGTATTTGTATTGGTATCCATGGTTGTTTAGCTCTTCTAGTACTCGACTCTAGGTTTGCTCGAGGACGAGCAAAAGGTTAAGTCTGGGGGAGTTTGATAACACGTAATTTGTTATAGTTTTTATATCATTCTTAGGTCTAGTTTAGAGTAGATTATTTATATTTCATTCATCTATTGAGCATATTCGAAGACTTTATCCACATTTCGTGTTTTGTGTAGGAAACGAAGGATTGAAGAGAAACACGAGTGATTATGCAATCTAAACCCGAAAACGAAGCTGTGTAACAAGGTTCGGCTTATGCAAGGCCACGGATGGAAGCGAGCACTCAAACACCGAGCGAAAGGAGCGGAAACTACACTTCAAGACATGCCCGCTCGGGTGGATTGAGAGTGCCCGGTCGGGCTGAATCATTCAAGAAAACCCCGTAGCCTTACACGACTCGGGTGCTCAAGGGATATGCTCGGGCATAGGTGCCCGCTCGGGTGCATTTGGAGTGCCCGCTCGGGCTGATTCATGGCAGAAAACCCCGTAAGTTTGCACGACTCGGGCTGATGAAGTACACGGTCGGGCATGGTGCCCGATCGGGCTCATTTGTGTGTGCACGATCGGGTAGGTCACCTGCACGATCGGGTAAAGAGAATGCCCGCTCGGGTCCAGCGTTCCAACAAACTTTCCTAAGATCTAGATCGGCAAAATTAAAAGGGAAAATCAGATCTAAAAAGAGGGGGACGAACCAGAACACATCAGAAGAGATTGGGAGACATTAGGGCAAGGAGAAGAAGGAAGAAAACGACGGATCTACGGATCGGGAGCGAGAAGAATCTACCGAAGGCATCGGTTTATGAATAGGGAGTCATCTCTTTCTACATCTATGTCGAATCTAGACTTCTCTTGTGTTTCCTTGTCTGTATTTATGTCTGAGTAGATTCCTTGCCATGGGTTAGAGAGATTTGCTATGTTGTAATGAAGTCATATGCTTAATGAATGGTGGTGCTTAATGCTTTCATTACCTGTACGCCACTTGAATGAATGAATTTGGTTTCTATCATGTTTTCAGATTTCATGGTTGTTCTTAATGCTTTCTCTACCTGTACGCCACTTGATTGAATGATCTTAGAAATCTAATAAACCAACGCCAGGGCATTAGGTTTCGGAACATAGCCATGATTTAGGGTTTAGCCGGTTTAGAATCTACGCCAGGTCAATCGGTTAAATCTAGGGATTAGGATAGCGGACGTAATGCGTCTATGCATGTAAGATGCGCAATGGATACATTGGCATATGCATGCTAGATAGTGGACAAGTCTACGCCAGTCAGTTCCTATAGGAGAGCTTGAATTCTCTGAATTCATGATAGTACCTTAGACCAATTATCCTTTTAGAACTTCATTACATCGTTATGCAAACTCTCGACACCCATGGTGCCTAGCCATAAAGTCTATTCTCTTCGATTTAGTTTAGTTCAGCTCAATCACAATCACAACTTTAGTCACCTCGTACGTCTAATTCAATTAGTTTAATAGCTACGAAGTCGCATCAATTCCTTGTGTTCGACCCTAGTTGCTACACGATCCGTATTCTTGCGGAAGCGTTAGTCTAGGTTTTATAACTCGATATAACGCATATCAGTTTGCTGAAACATACCTTTAGATATTGATTAGTTAGTGGCCGTGCATGAATCCATAGCCTATAGTTGTATTCCTCCCCTTAGATTTCAATCCAAAGCACTTATATCTCCGAGCATACCTTTCATTCTATATTTGGTTTTGATCTTTATATTTCCACGCACTTACACTTCGCTGTCAATAGACTAAGTTCTTTAACTTTTTCAGCCCTACATTGACATGAGTGCATCAACATTGATGGTTCGGGTCTAAGTGGTGGGTCGAGGCAGTTTTTTTACGTCCTAAGGATTAGAGTCGATGCGTAATCACAATAGTTCAATCAAAAGAAAAAAAGAAAAAAAATCAGTAATGATGCAACCTCTTCACTCCGTTAAGGTTACAAGACCTTATGAGTGTGCCAATTGGCAACCTGGGTCTAAGTAGAAGGCTGTCCTCTTCAACTCCGACGTCTTAGAAACCGAGTGCCTATATACAAAAAAATGTGTGGAAACCGAAAACAAGAAAAAGAGAATCGAAAAAAAATAAAAAGAAAAAGAATAATAAGTTTCTTAAGAATGATATCGAACTGTTTGTGCATTAGAATAGGTATGGAGATCGCTTGGATGTTGTCTAGGGGTTAGTGAAATGAACTCAGGATATGTGTAGGATTGCACGGTTAGTGACTTTCGGTAGATAGGGGTCTAAATTTGGTGCGCTAAGATCTATGTTCGTGTGACGCGTTGTTGTGTAGGATGGCTGACTTTTCGAGTTGATTATGCTAGTTTCCGGTTGTTGTCTAACTCCTCTCTTGCTTAGTTCTAGTCTTACTCGAGGATAAGAAAAGGTTCAAGTCTAGGAGAGTTTGATAATGTCTATTTTGTCATAGTATTTTAGCTGATTTTCATCGTTAGTTCACCAAGCATTAAACATTACTTAGTCTTCTTTCATCATTTTCTTGTGTATTTGCAGGAAAAGAATGCATCAAACACGAACACGAGCAAACAATAGCAAATACAAGCAATGGCCCAACATAACCCCAAAAGCCCGACCGTGCAGCATCCTTAGCCCGAGCGGGCTCATCACCAAAGGCACCAGCCCGACCGTGCATATGCCTACAGCCAGACCGTGCTCAACTTCCACCAGCAACCTGACCGTCAACCTCCTAGCCCACCCGTGCTCTTGGTTCCAAACACACATGCCTGACCGTGCTTCCCTCACAGCCCGACCGGGCTCATGAAACAAGCAACATCCCCGAATGTGCAACACGGCTTGGGCATGCATGAAGCCCGACCGGGCTTGGATCAGCTGAAGAGCCCGACCGAGCTCACTCTTGTGCCCGGTCAGGCACATTAATCCGGCACGCCGCCATGAAGAAAAGGAAAGGCTTGGACGAAGGGAAATAACCGAAAAACTCACGAGAAAGAATGGAAAGACTCGGCAAAAGAGGAAAAAGAAAAAAAGGAAAGAAAGAAGGTGAGGAAAGAAAGAGATTCAATGGAGATTTAGACCAGGGAGGAACGAAGAAGATGACATAGAGACGCGGAGAGGGAGAAGAGAGAGAGAGCAGAATGCACACACGAATAAAAGGACGGAGCGACGAAGCCGGAGCACAGAGGAGCTGTTGGAAGACGTCGGTAATAGAATAAGGATGGATCTCGTTCTTTATCCTTGTTGAATATGGTTATCTTTTGCATTTCATATTCTAAGTTCATGTCCGAGTAGGTCCATAGCCATAGGTTAGAGAGCTTTGCCGATATGTAAATTAATGCTTGGTGATTCTTAATGCTTTCATTCTTGAATGCCACTTGAATGAATGATTTTGGTATTTGATCATTTTTCAGAATGATTGGTTGTTCTTAATGCTTTCATTCTTGCATGCCACTTGAATGAATGATTGTAGAAGTCTAATGAATCTATGCTAGGGGATTGGACTTTGGAACTTAGCCATTATTTAGGATTTAATCAATTTAGAATCAATGCCAGGTTGGTTGATTGAATCTAGGGATTAGGATAACGGTCTTAATACATCGAGCATGTGATATTACGCAATCGAAAGATTGGTAGTACGCACGTTAGGTAGAGGACAAGTGGATGCCAGTCAGTTCCTATATTAGAGCTTGAATTCCTTGAAATCGTGATAATATCTAAGACCGATGATCTTGTTGGAACTTCGTTGCATCATCGTGCATCTCTCGAAACTTCTGGTGTCTAGTTTATTAAGTTTAATTCGATAGCTAATTAGTTAGTTTAGTTTTTTTTCATAATCCCATCACCTATTGATTTTAAACGTCTTATTTATTAGTTTACTAGCTTTAGAGTCATCAATTCCTTGTGCTCGACCCTTACTATACGATCCGTATTCTTGCGGAAGCGTTAGTCTAGATAAATTATTACTTGAGATAACAACAAAACTTGTCAATATGCCGCTTGCGTTGCATTTGTCTATCGGATATTCATTTTGCTTCCTATTTCCTATTTGCGTTTGTTTCTCGTGTTGCACCCCTTTTCCGCTTTTTGTTTTTGTTTTTACGTGATTAGACGACTACAATAATGAATTGTACGAGGAGCTTTGAAATACCATAACTTTGCGTACGGAGCTCCGGATTACATAATTTTTTCACATCTCATTCATCTTTTCGAGATAAACGACGCCCCGGTTTGCTGAAGGTAGTTTGACCATGTTTTCGAGCTCAAAATCCTTTATTTAGGTTGATACGTTGGATTTTTAGAGTCAGGAGATGCCCTTTTCGAGTATCTTAGGATACGAATGTCATTTATGGTCAATCTGCCGCTTGCGTTGCGTTTGTCTCTTGGATATTCATTTTGTTTCCTATTTCCTATTTGACTTTGTCTCTCGTGTTGCACCCCTTTTCCGCTTTTTGTTTTTGTTTTCACCTTATTAGACGACTACAACAATGGATTGTACGACGGGATTTGAAATACCATAACTTTGCGTACGAAGCTCCAAATTACATGATTTTTTCACATATAGTTCATCTTTTTAGAGATAAACGACGCCTCATGCTGCTGAAGGCAGCCCAACAAGGTTTTCGAGCTCAAAAAACATTTATTTAGGTCGATATGTTTGATTTTTAGAGCGGGAGATGCCCTTTTCGAGTTTCTTAGGACACAAATGTCATTTCTTGTCAATACGCCACTTGTGTTGCGTTCGTCTCTCGGATATTCAATTTTCTTCATCTTTCCTGTTTGCGTTTGTCTCTCGAGTTGTACCTATTTTCCGCTTTTTTGTTTTTATTTTCACGTGATCAGACGTCTACAACAATGGATTGTAAGACGGGCTTTGAAATACCATAACTTTGCGTACGAAGCTCTAAATTACATGATTTTCACATCCCATTAATCTTTTTGAGATAAACGACGCCCGACCCCGTTTTCCAGCTGAAAATCCTTTATTTATGTTTTTACAATTGATTTTTAGGGCCAGGAGATGCCCTTTTCGAGTTTCTTAGGATACGAATGTCATTTCTTTTCAATACACCGCTTGCATTGCATTTGTCTCTCGGATATTCATTTTTCTTCCTATTTCCTATTTCCATTTGTCTTTCGTGTTGCACCCCTTTTCCGCTTTTTGTTTTTCTTTTCACGTGACTAGACGACTACAACAATGAATGCTATGACGGGCTTTGAAATACAATAACTTTGTGTACAAAGCACCAAATTATTTGATTTTGTCACATCTCATTTATCTTTTCGAGCTCAAAATTCTTTATTTAGGTCGATACGTTGTATTTTAAGAGCCAGGATGCCCTTTTCGAGTTTCTTAGGATACAGATGTCATTTCTTGTCAATACGCCGCTTGCGTTGGATTTTTCTCTCGAATATTCATTTTTTTTCCTATTTTCTGTTTGTGTTTATCTCTCGTGTTGCACCCCTTTTCCGTTTTTTTTTTCACGTGATTATACGACTACAACAATGAATTGTATGACGAGCTTTGAAATACCATAACTTTGCGTACGAAGCTCCGAATTACATGATTTTTGTCCCATCTCATTCATCTTTTCGAGATAAACACCATCCCGAGATGTTGAAGGCAGCCCGACCCCCCCCCCCCCGCCTACAAAACGCAACACCGTTTCAAGCTTAAAATCGTTTATTTAGGTTGATACGTTGGTTTTTTTAGAGTCGAGAAGATGCCCTTTTGAGTTTTTTAGGATACGAATGTCATGTCTTTTCAATACGCCGCTTGCGTTGGATTTTTCTTTCGGATATTCATTTTTCTTCCTATTTTCATATTTGCGTTTGTCTCTCGTGTTGCACCCCTTTTCCGCTTTTGTTTTTGTATTCACTTGATTAGACGTCTACAACAATGAATTGTAAGACGGGCTTTGAAATACCATAACTTTGCGCACGAAGCTTTGAATTACATGATTTTTCACATCTCATTCATCTTTTTGAGATAAATCACTATTAAAAATGCTGAAGGCAGCCCAACCCCGTTTCCAAGCTCAAAATCATTTATTTAGGTTGATACATTAGATTTTTAAGGCCGAAAGATTAGATTTTCGGGTGTCTTATGATACGAATGTCATTTCTAATCAATACGCCGCTTGCATTGCATTTGTCTCTCGGATATTCATTTTTCTTCCTATTTCTTATTTGCGTTTGTCTCTCATGTTGCACCCCTTTTCCGCTTTTTGTTTTTGTTTTCACATGATTAGACGACTACAACAATGAATTTTATGGTGGGCTTTGAAATACCATAACTTTGCGTACGAAACTCTGAATTACATGATGTTTTCACATCTTATCATCTCATTCACATTTTCGAGATAAACGTTTGAATTTTTGAGTCAGGAGATGCTCTTTTCGAGTTTCTTAGGATATGAATGTCATTTCTTGTCAATAGGGCGCTTGTGTTGCATTTGTCTCTCGGATATTCATTTTTCTTCCTATTTCCTATTTGCGTTTGTCTCTCGTGTTGCACCCCTTTTCCTTTTTTTTCACGTGTTTAGACGACTAGAACAATGAATTGTATGATGGGCTTTGAAATACCATAACTTTGCGTACGAAGCTTCGAATTACATGATTTTTTCATATCTCATTCATATTTTTTAGATAAACGATGCCTTGTGATGCTAAAGGCAGCCCCACCCCATTTACGAGCTCAAAATCCTTTATTTAGGTTGATACAATGGAGTTTTAGGGCTAAGAGATGCCCTTTTCGAGTTTCTTAGGATACAAATGTCATTTCTGATCAATATGCCGTTTGCGTTGCATTTGTCTCTCGGATATTTTATTTTCTTCCTATTTCCTATTTGCGTTTGTCTCTCGTGTTGCACCCTTTTTCTGCTTTTTGTTTTTATTTTCACGTGATTAGACGACTACAACAAAGAAATGTATAACGGGCTTTAAAATACTATAACTTTGCGTACGAAGCTCAGAATTACGTGATTTTTTCACATTTCATTCATCTTTTAGCGATTAACGACGCCTTGGGATCTTGAAGAAAGCTCGACCCCATTTCCGTGCTCACAATATTTATTTAGGTCGTTACGTTAAATTTTTAGGTCCGCTGATGCCCTTTTTGAGTTTCTTAGGATACGAATTTCATTTCTTGTCAATACGCCGCGTGGGTTGCATTTGTCTCTCGGATATTCATTTTTCTTCTGATTTCCTATTTGCATTTGTCTATCGTGTTGAGCCCCTTTTCTTCTTTTTGTTTTTGTTTTCACGTGATTAGACGACTACAACAATTAATTGTATGACGAGCTGTGAAATACCATAACTTTTCTTACGAAGCTCCGAATTACATAATGTTTTCACTTCTCATTCATCTTTACGAGATAAACGACGCCCCGGGATGCTGATGGCAGCCTGACCCCATTTTTAAGCTCAAAATCCTTTATTTAGGTCGATACGTTGAATTTTTAGAGCCGGGAGATGCCCTTTCCGAGTTTCTTTGGATACAAATGTCATTTTTTGTCAATACGCCGCATGTGTTGCATTTGTCTCTCGTATATTTATTTTTCTTCCTATTTCCTATTTGCGTTTTTTTCTCGTGTTGCACCCCTTTTCCGCTTTTTGTTTTTGTTTTCATTTGATTAGACATCTACAACAATGAATTGTAAGACGGGCTTTGAAATACCATAACTTTGCGGACGAAGCTCCTAATTACATGAATTTTTCAAATCTCATTCATCTTTTTGAGACAAACCACACCCCGGTTGTTGAAGGCATACCTAGCCCGTATTTAAGCTCAAAATCCTTTACTAGGTCGATACGTTGGATTTTAAGAGAGCCGGGAGATGTCCTTTTCGAGTTTCTTAGGATACTAATGTAATTTCTTGTCAATACGTGGCTTGCGTTGCATTTGTCTTTCGGATATTCATTTTTCTTCCTATTTCCTATTTGCATTTGTCTCTCGTATTGCACCCCTTTTCCGATTTTTGTTTTGTTTCACGTTACTAGACGACTACAACAATAAAATGTATAACGGGCTTTGAAATACCATAACTTTGCGCACGAAGCTCATAATTACATGATTTTTACACATATGTTTCATCTTTTCGAGAAAAAGGATGCCCCGGGATTCTAAAGGCAGCCTGGCCCCATTTTCGAGCTCAAAATATTTTATTTAGACGATACGTTGGATTTTTAAAGCCTTGAGATGCCCTTTTCGAGATTTTTAGGATACAAATGTCATTTCTTGTCAGTACGCCGCTTGCGTTGGATTTTTCTCTCGGATATTAATTTGTCTTCCTATTTCCTATATGCGTTTGTCTGTCGTGTTGCACCCGTTTTCCGCTTTTTGTTTTTGTTTTCCCGTGATTAGACGACTACAACGATGAATTGTATGACGTGCTTTTGAAATTCCATAAGTTTGCGTACAAAGCTCTGAATTACATGATTTTTTACATCTCATTCATCTTTTCGAGATAAACGATGCCCCGGTTTCGGAATTCAGCCTGACCCCCTTTTTAATCTCAAAATCCTTTATTTAGGTCGATACTTTGGATTTTTAGAGCTGGAGATCCCCTTTTCAAGTTTCTTAGGATTTGAATGTCATTTCTTGTCAATACGCCGCTTGTGTTGCCTTTGTCTCTTGGATATTCATATTTCTTCCTATTTCCTATTTACGTTCGTCTCTCGTGTTGCACCTCTTTCAACTTTTTTTTTTGTTTTCACATGATTAGACGACAACAACAATGAATTGTATGACGTGCTTTGAAATACCATAACTTTGCGTACGAAGCTCTGTACACATCTCATTCATCTTTTCGAGATAAAAGGTGCCCCGGGTTCTTGATCGCAGTCCGACCTCGTTTTCAAGCTCAAAATCCTTTATTTAGGTTGATACATTGGATTTTTAAGTCCGGGAACTGCCCTGTTCGAGTTTCTTAGGAAAGGAATGTCATTTCTTGTCAATACGCCGCTTGCATTGCATTTGTCTCTCGGATATTCATTTTTCTTCCTATTTCCCAATTGCGTTTGTCTCACGTGTTGCACCCCTTTTTCGCTTTTTGTTTTCCTTTTCACGTGATTAGACGTCTACAACAATGAATTGTATGACGTGCGTTTGAAGCTCTGAAGTACATGATTTTTTCACATCTCATTCATCTTTTCGAGATAAACGATGCCGTTTGCTAGCTCAAAATCCTTTATTTAGGTCGATACGTAGGATTTTTATAGCCGGGATTTTTCTTTCTATTTCCTATTTGCATTTGTCTTTCGTGTTACACCCCTTTTTTGCTTTTTGTTTTTGTTTTCACGTGATTGGACGACTACAACAATGAATTGTATGACGTGCTTTAAAATACCATAAATTTGTGTATGAAGCTCCGAACACATCTCATTCATCTTTTCGAGATAAACAGCGCCCTGGGTTGCTTATGGTAGTCCGACTCCGTTTTCAAGCTCAAAAATCCTTTATTTAGGTTTATACATTGGCTTTTTAGGGCCGAGAAATGCCATGTTTAAGTTTATTAGGATAGAGATGTCATTTCTTGTCAATACGACGCTTGTGTTGCATTTGTCTCTCGGATATTTATTTTCTTCCTATGTCCTATTTACGTTTGTCTCTCGTGTTGCACCCCTTTTTCGCTTTTTGTTTTCTTTTTCACGTGATTAGACGTCTACAACAATGAATTGTATGACGTGCTTTGAAATACCATAACTTTGCGTAGGAAGCTCTGAATTACATGTTTTTTTCACATCTCATTCATCTTTTCGAGATAAATGATGCCATTTCCGAGCTTTAAATCCTTTATTTAGGTCGATACGTTGGAGTTTAATAGCTGGGCTTTTTCTTACTATTTCCTATTTGCGTTTGTCTTTCGTGTTGCACCCCTTTTCTGCGTTTTGTTTTTGTTTTCATGTGACTAGACGACTACAACAATGAATTGTATGACGGACTTTGAAATACCATAACTTTGCGTACGAAGCTCCGAACACATCTCATTCATCTTTTCGAGATAAACAGCACCCCTGGTTACTGATGGCAGTCCGACTCTGTTTTCGAGCTCAAAATCCTTTATTTAGGTTTATACATTGGCTTTTTAGGGCTGAGAAATGCCCTGTTCGAGTTTCTTAGGAAAGGAATGTCATTTCTTGTCAATACGTCGCTTGCGTTGCATTTTTCTCTCCGATATTCATTTTCCTACCTATTTCCTATTTACGTTTGTCTCTCGTGTTGCACCCCTTTATTGCTTTTTCTTTTTCATGATATGGTTAATCTAAAGTAATAATTACCTAGACTAACACTTCCGCAAGAATACGAATCGTATAGTACCAGGGTCGAACACGAGGAATCGATGCAACTCTAAAGCTAGTAACTAATGAATAGAACGTGTAGAATCAATAGGTGAAAGGAATGGGAATGAAGATAAACTATCTAACTAACTAACGTATTAAACTCAATGAACTAAACACCACAGGTGTCGAGAGATGCACGATGATGCAACGAAGTTCTAACAAGATCATGGTCTTAGATATCATCATGAGTTCAGGGAATTCATGCTCTAATATAGGAACTGACTGGCGTAGACTTGTCCACTATCTAGCATGCGTATACCAATCTCCCAATTGTGTATCTCACCTACTAGACGCATTAAGACAACTATCCTAATTCCTAGATTCAATCGATCGACCTGGCGTAGATTCTAAACCGATTTAATCCTAAATCATGGATAAGTTCCAAAGTCTAATCCCCTGGCGTAGATTCATTAAACTTCTACGATCATTCATTCAAGTGGCGTACAAGAATGAAAGCATTAAGAACAACCAATCAATCTGAAAACGATCAAATACCAAAATCATTCATTCAAGTGGCGTTCAAGAACAAAAGCATTAAGAATCACCAAGCATTAAGAACAAGACTTCGTTACATGTCGGCCAAGCTCTCTAACCTATGGCTATGGACCTACTCGGACATGAACTTAGAAAACGAAACACAAAAGATAACTATATTCAACATTGATAACGAATGAGATTCGTCCCTTTTTAATTACCGACGTCTTCAACAGCTCCTCCGCGCTCCAGCCTCGTCGCTCCGTCCTTGCCCTTGTGTGTGCATTCGGTTCTCCTTCTCCCTCTCGTGTGCTCTCTCTTCTCTCTCCAATTTTCTGTCTAAGTTTCGTCCCTCTGAAGCTCTCCCTCCTTCGTTACAGCAGCCACCTCTCTTTGTTTCCTTTTCTTGAGTTTTCCAAATCTTGATTAAGTTGGCCACGTTTCCCTTACTTTTCAAGCGATCGGGCGAGCCTCTGCACGACCGAGCAACACCTGTGCCCGAGCGGGCCGTGTAATTCACAACAACCTAGATCTAACTTTCAAACGAGCGGATTTAAGGAACATAATAGATTTAGGGCAAAGGGGGCGACGATTAGGGCAAGGAAAGGCTGGAAAAACATCTGGGAAGGCTCGGGAGGCATCGGAGAAGAAGAGAAGCATCAATCCTTGCACCGGTAACACGATAGGGAAGGTCGAGGCATCGATTTCCTTAGAGTATATCATGTATAGGATTATGTTATCTTCAAATTTTATTTTCTCCATGAGTGAGTAGAGTCCCTACTGTGGGTGGGGATATCGGATTTGTATTGTATGAACAATGACTTGCGTTAATGCTTAGTTTTATTAATTTATTCTTGATTTCCGGTTCTACGCTTAGCATTATCATTCCTACGCTAGTGCTGACCGCTCAGCGACATAGGATTTCAGACTTTGCTGGAGGGTTAAAGGATGAATCCGGACTTGTTAAGTTGTAGATTAAGATTGGCTAATGAGAATCTGACCGATCGGTTAGTCATCTTAGGGGTAATGATTGCGCACGTAATGCTGCCATGGTACGGGTTAATCACTGCTGGAAGGTAGGGTTGCACGTATCCATGGTTAGGGGGTTTAGGCTCGGAAGAATCACTCCTCACCTTAGGGCATGAATTTCCCGTTGTCAAGAATAGTTGATAGATCTACGATCCTTATTTGTTTCATCTATGCAATTTCCGGTATCCCGTACACCCGTAGTGTTTGCCATATCTGACTTTATCCCCAACCTAGTTTCGTTGTCACCATTGAGGCGAGTTTAGGAATTTAGGATCACATCCCTTTCTATCCTTTTCCGTCTTAGTTTAGTTTTATTCTTAGTTTAGCTGCTTTAGTCCCTAGAGATCGACCCTGGTACTACACGATCCGTATACTTGCGATGAAGTTGTCTAGGAATATTTATAACTCGTGTTTACACCACACCAAGTTTTTGGCGCCGTTGTCGGGGACTAAAAACGGCTAGACTAGGAATTAGCTAGATTAAGATCTAGTCCTTTCCGGAGTCTTCTTATTTTTCGTATTTTTGTTTTTGCATTTGATTTTCTTTTCCTTAATAGAGTAAAAAAAATGAAAAATATAATTTACCTCACAGAGCTTAATCGAGTGTGATGTCCTTTATCTTGCGAGGCAACATGGACGACTTCAAATCCTCGGACACCAACATAGCTGAATTGAAATATCAGGTTTCCGAGTTCCGTCGTAAGTTCTCCGAATTATACCATCCGCAACACTCAGAGCGATCATGGGAACGAAACGCTTGGGGGTATGAAAAGGAGATCTATGACAGCTACGCTCATCCTTACGGGAATACATACAATCACGAATGGAGCGATTACGCATACTTCCCGTATAGGAACACCGAGAGTATGGTGAATGCACAACCATCGTTTGGGAATTTCCAGCCATGGACGGAACCCCAAACCCAGAGCTATCAATCCTATGTGCCTCGACCATACTCGACTCAATCCGTAGCGGCCCACGAATATCCAGCCACGTACAACTACCTCCGTGAAATGCTTGAGAATCGAGACTATTTATTCATGGGAGTGGAGGCAGAACAAGAAAGCGCCAATGAGCAGATTGGCGATTTATTTGGATCATTGGGCGTGCAAGCTTCAGAGTTTGCACAAGGGGCATTGCAACCGCAAGAGGTTGCATCGGAAGATTCGGAATATTATCCTCGTGAATATGTCAGCGAGATCTACGTAAGAGATTTCGAGACGGTAGATCAGCCAAGTCCGTCATTGATTGAAATAGAAGACGAATATAACACGACAATGGATGAGGCTACGGACGTTGACGAGTACACGAAGAAACCCGAGGCAGAAGAAGAGTTCAGCTTAGTGGACACGATTGAGCAACCATGCCATATCGATTTCGTGTTCCCCGAGGGCAGTTTTGAAGGTTTAGCCGAGGAGACTTGTGAGGAAGCTCAGATAAAGGATTCCTTAGATTTGAATCGCGTAGCGGTTGAAGAAGGAAGCTACAAGGTACAAACCTAGCCGCTCAACAACGAAAGGAAAGAGGAATCCTCCAACCAAGACTTCCACACAACCCTAGCTAAATGTGGGGCGGCAAATCAGTACGCAAACAATCCTGAGATGCCGAGAAGCCACACAAAACGTCCAACTCATAATTGGGACATTGACAAAGCTCCCAGGGTAAAGATGAAGCCTTCACCCGAAGGGCTTACATGCACAACATTTCTGGAAAAGCTGAAGGAAATGAACAACAAACGCCTAACCGGTTGCATGGAGTATTTAACCGGACTTAGGAGCAGCTCAACCAGAATGCTTGGACAGCACGATCCAGCCCCGAACATAGAGAGTATCATGACCGATATTAGGGACGACAACACCGATCGTGCGAGGTATTCGGCGATTTCGCGTGCCACACCATATCGAGCACATATTGCACGCGAAACGCTACGGATACGACGACGTCGAGGACGTCCACCTGATAAGTAGCGTGCTTTGGTTAGGCTCGCGACCTTAAACAAGCGCTTCTCGGGAGGCAACCCGAGCCCCATATCCTTTAGTAATTTTATTTTCTTATTTTTGGACCTCTTTTATATTTTTTTTAGGATTGGACAATTTTCTAGGATTTAGGAACTTAGAGATCTATGATTATTCCTGCATATGTTTTCCTCATTTAATATTTTTCGGTTTTGCAGAATTGCAGCAATACCCGATCGGGCAAGAATTCTCTACCCGATCGGGCTGTTTCAGGTTAAGGAGAACCCGGTCGTGCAGCCTTGCACTAGACCCGACCGGGTAGGTCAAATTGGGAGCACCCGATCGGGCGTATTCAGGGTGCCCGATCGGGCAGTGGTACTTTTACATGGTATGTTAAAAACTCGAGTAACCCGAGCGGCCATTCACTTCACAAACTCAATACTAGATCGTGCTCTCTCATCTGCGACCCTCTCACACCGAAATCAAGTCGCCGGAACCGCTGGGTATTGCCGCCGTTTCACCGCCAAAGATTAGAGCTCGGTTACTCGGGAAAACTTCTCCCCCTTTTCTCTCCAAAATTCTGAAAAGTTCCCTCATTCTAATCGCGAAATCCAGGTAAAATCATGAACCATCTTGAGATTAGGACTGGTATGGGTTAGATCTAGGTCTCATTAGGAAGATTTAGAGTAATTTTGGTCGGATTAATCGCAATTCGCTAACTGTAGATCGCGAATTCGCGATCCCACCCGATCGGGCAAGGGTAGCACCCGGTCGGGCAGCACAGACATTCACCCGATCGGGCGATGTTCTCGCCCGAGTCGGGCACGACTCACGGGGTATTTCGACATCATCTACCCGATCGGGCATCACACCGGTACCCGATCGGGCATCTTGCAAACCGAATTTTGTAGTGATTTTTATCTTCAGATTGTTTTGCAGATGGCCTCTAAAACTTCCAGAGCTCAAAGAAACGTCGATCTGACGCACATGACCCAGAGCACGGATGGCCAGCGAGGTCGGATATGATTACGGAGCTGACGCCGTATATGCCGATCACCGCCTCTGACCAGCAGTACAACTACAGGACGACGTCCTTCTTGCCCCGCCATAAGTCGAGGTTCGCCGAACTTCAGTCGCGGATCTTCGCATCCCGCTTCTTATCCTCCGAGGCGATGAGTGCTCTCCGCATCAGGGAGCTCATTGATGTCATCTTTCACACCTTGGGATGGACGGGATTGCGGACAGCGAGGGAATACACCTACCGCAAACTCACAGCGGAGTTCTTCGCGACTTTCACTGCATTCTTCGTTGAGTCTGGAGACCGAGAGAAGACTTTTATGGAGTTCCGCCTGTTGGGGCAGAGCTACCGGCTCACCGCGCGACAGTTCTCCATGATACTTGACGTTCCGCATAGCGTGTATGCGAAGCTACCCGAGATCAACCGGAACCGTCAAGCAGAATTTTGGGCTCACATAGCATATGGTGAGTACTCGACGAGATCGAAGGCGAGCCACATCCGCCATCCCGCCTTGAGGTATTTTCACTACTTCCTAGTTTCCTCTATACTAGGAAAGGGAGCACAAGGTGGTGTCAACCACACCGAGTTGGGCTACCTGAGGCGGATGGTGCAAACGAACATTGCGGACGATGAGTTGGACGTCACGACCGTCGACTTGGCATCACTGATCATTGGGCATTTCCTTGACATATCCACAGAGAAGATTTGAACAGATACGAAGATCATGTGCGGTGGCATTGTCACTATGATCGCACGGAGGGTCGGGATCAACCTTGGGATCCTGACCGAGGACAAGATAGACGAAGAACCAGAGTTGAACCTCCAGAATCTGTGCAACCGAAGAGCAATCACATTGGAGAGGTACAACGTCATTTGGTGCTACAAGGACGAGCACGATCGGAATTTGGAAGTTGACATCAGCGAGATTGAGGTACCGAGCTTAGGCAAGGAGGGATCCCGATTCAGGATTGATCCGACCATCTGGCACATCGGCCCGAGGGTAGTAGAGATGGATCCACCTCCCACCGTCACACCAAGACCGTCTATCTCGAGGCAGCGCAGCCGACGCGCCACACATTCACGCGCGCGTCCTGAGTACCCTCACAGCCGCTCTGACTTCCCTTCGATGGAAGGAGTCTCCGACGCCCTCAGGTACGTAGCGGAGGAGACCAGGTACCAGTCGTTCATGGCAAAGCAGAGGTACGACATAGAGGCTACGAGATATGTAGAGCAGCAGTAATTCAAGGAGCAATCTATCCAGCATACCTACTACCTCACTGAGTCCGTCCGGCGATTTCAGCGGCTCAGCATGACGCACTACCAGGAGCCCTACATTCCGATCCCGCAGCACTACCTCACTGGAGCCATCCCATACCGTCCTCATATCCCGTACGAGCTGGAGGCATTCTACTTCCCACCTGGGGAAGGAGCATCGGCAGAGCCAGCAGACCTACCGACTACCCGCGATGGAGCGGATGAGGATTAGATTATCTCTTCCTTTTTCCTATTTCTTTTTCTTTTTTCTTTTTATTTTTATGGACCTCTTTTTATCATTTTCTTGTTTTTAGTTTAGCTATCCTATACGCTCGTTGAGACTTACGTATTTAGTGCTCTTTGTTCTACTCTTTTGCATTGCGTGGTTGTATCACAGGTCTTTCACATTATCACAGGTCACTACATCCGGACATATCACGGCTCGAGAAAGACACACGCACACACCAGGTGTATTCGTCACCTTTTTATGCTTTCTCGAATTTTTATCATGTAGAGATCCCTTATAGGTCTAGAACACCGAGACTGTGTTCCGTTCAGGTCTGGGGGTATTCTTACATTTTGTGATACGATACGGATGTACATTTAGAGCGACATGTTTAGACTTAGGATTAGGTTTAGGAATAAAATGGATCTAGTGAACATTTTTTCGAATTTAGTCATATTTTTGCGACTTTGTTGAATCGTGGATAATAGTTTAGGTTTGCTTAGAAGCCCTTTTAGATACCGTTTAGTCGAGTAGTTATGTTTGAAACCTTTATCTAGTTGAACTCACTCCTTAGATCTTGATACCAAGTAGACATATCTCCGTATATACCGTCTAGCTTAGCTTTGTTGGTATGTTTAGCGTTCAAGAATTAGATTCCACACGCTTATACTCCGCTGTCATCTAGGATAAGTTTTCCGCTTTTCCGAGTTAAGATTGACATGAGTACATCGATATTCGATGGTTCGGGTCTAAGTGGTGGGTAGAGGCGCTTTTCTACGTCCTAAGGGTTAGAGTGTTGCGTAATCAAGAAAAGAAAAACCGAAAAAAAGAGAAGAATAAAAAAAATCAATAACGCACCTCTACACTCCTCTAAGGTCGCGCAACTTTAAGAGTGTGCCATAGGCAGCCTGGTCTAAGTAGAAAGCCAACCCTCTTCGACTTTGACATCCTAGGAACAAAGCGTGCATCTAAGTACCGAAAAGAAGAAAAGAAAAAAAATTGCATAAGAACGAGAAGAAAAGATTCAAATGATATCAAAAGCTTAGAGAAATCGGTATGGAGATCACTTGGACGTTATCTAGGGTTGTGAAGTAGACTTAGATTTTAGGAAGGATTTCATGGCTCAGTACTTTCGGTAGACATAAGGCTATACTCGGTACGCTTAGGCTCTTATCCATGTGACGCGTTGATTTCCAAAAT
>CM071860.1:22285704-22303931 GCA_036759665.1 Gynandropsis gynandra
ATTGGTATATGCATGCTAGATAGTGGACAAGTCTACGCCAGTCAGTTCCTATAGGAGAGCTTGAATTCCCTGAACTCGTGATAGTATCTAAGACCAATGATCTTGTTAGAACTTCGTTACATCGTTGTGCAACTCTCGATACCTATGGTGGTCAGTCTTTGAGTCATTTCCTATCATTGTTTAGTTTAATTTGCATTTGCATTTTATCCACTATTGATTTTACACGTCTTATTCATTAGTCTAATAGCTTTAGAGTTGCATCAATTCCTTGTGTTCGACCCTAGTTGGTACACGATCCGTATTCTTGCAGAAGCGTTAGTCTAGGTAATTTATTACTTGAGTCTACGCACATCAAAAACACACGAAAAAGTAAAACTGCAGTTGCTGCAACAAAGAGAAAAGGAAGGGGACGGCCAAAGAGGAAAAATGGAAGAAAAGGAAAGAAAGAAAAGAAGAAAGGGAAGGAAGAGAGCTAGGGGTCGAATTCAGTTTAGTTTTGGAGAGAACACACATTAGAGTGGAGAGAGAGTTGCAGGGAGAGAGTAGAGAGAGAAGACTGGTTCGTGAGTACTTGGCAGAGGAGACATTCAAGGGGCGTTGAAGATCGAATCAGAACTTCGTTTTTGTTTGGGTTTCTATGTTCTTTAAACTATCTATTCCGATTATGTTTTTTTGCTTTCGAACGCATGATCGAGTAGTCGTTTTGTTCAAGGAGAAGGGATTAGCCCATGGCTATCTCGGAACCACTTTTATTTATCTTTGAATGCAATTTTCCGTTCTCGTTTATCTATTCTTTGTCTGAGTGCTTGATTGACTTGTGTTTACAAATACCAAGTAGATGTATATTTTAGGAACTTATGAGAAGAAACGAAAAGAGAATTCTAGTTCTGGATAATCAGGCTTATAACAACCGAGGCTAGACCACGAAAGTAGGATAGTAGCGGTTGAGGGTAAATCGGATAAAGCATAGAACCTATGTATTTCGTTTAAGGTGTCAGCCACGAAAGTAGGGGATAACATGACTAGATCACGCGTCTATGCCTTGAAAGAAGGTAGATATCATATTAGGATCGTCCACCTTAGATAACTTGATTGAAAATACATGATTAGACAGGTTGATTGTTGGTTTTGGTAGTCTTGTGGTGAAATCGTACTCCTAGAACGTTTGTCTTACTGTCAAGAACTCGTTAGTTTATTGTTTTTAGTTATTTCATTCTTAAAACCAATATTCGTTGTTTTCAAGTTTGATTCGTAGTTTCGATTTAGATTGTGTTACATAGTCCCTATGGGATCGACACCTAAAACGCTACACATGTGCCGTGTACTTACGGGTAGTTTAGATTAATTTAGTTTAACTTGGAACCGATCACTCCAAGCATCATAACCTATAATATTAATATATAAACAACTATTAGATCAGTTTACATTTCCATTAATCTGTATTTACCTTTGAGAATGATATTTAATTCACGTAATGATAACGCCAAAACCAGAAAAGGGAATCATGAGTCACGCACTACAAAAGTGATAATGTATATCACAACTTCAAAACACATAACAATACACCGAACCAGTTTTCATGCAGATTTAAACCAATATATAAAATTTATAATGTCGTCATTGCAGTGTTTGTGGAAACATGTTTCCCCATTCATTATGTTTGATGACCTAACCGTTGGTTGCTGACTCCACAAGGTTATTAGCATGGTTTGTTGTGTCTAAGAATCCTGTAATGTTAAAAAACGCAGCCAACTAATGTTTATAGATTTCCTCTTTACTGATAAATGTTGAAGCTCACTCACCCTTATCGCTATCATGGCATTGGTTGGAGAATTAGAGAGACACCGGCAAAGATGAAACTGAAACAACAACAAAAAAGGAGCTGAAACAATGGATTGTGAAGAGAATAGAAACAAAGACTTGGGCCAAAGTTGAAGATAGCCTAAACCAAAGAAAAAATGAATCAAAGCTCAAGCCCAAAAAAGAAAGTCACCTACAACAAAACAAATAACACTTTAGCTAACGGCTAGAAATTGGGAAGACATTTTGGTCTCTTTTTGTGTCAAACAAGAGACTTGTTTAACTATAATTAGAAGATAGTTTGCAGAACTAAAAATGATATTTTAAACCTAATAATTAGTGATTGTTGAATATATATGTAAGGATGTATGAAGGTGGAGTGAATTACCTTTGGAAAATTTCAAAACTTTTTCTCCAAACCATTCCTTATTCTACCTTCAAACCATACAAGACACACACAATTCATACAACTTCTTTTTTCTTTCCTTGTTTGCACAATCAAGAGTCCAAGAAGATGTTTATAAACTTATGTTAAAATTAAAGTTCACGAACTACTAAACCAACAAATGGTATCAGAGCAGTAAGTTCAAGGAGACCTAACAGCACAAAAGAAGCACAAGCAACAAGGAAGCACACAAACCCAACACAAGAAGTACTAAAAATGTCTAACAGGGAGCAGAAGCAAGAAAACAAAAAAGGGAAGTGAGAAATATGCAGAAACAGAATTGTAGATGATCGTTTCATTTTCATACGTATTTCTTGTACGATTTTAGAGATGTTTATGATATAGATGCGATGTTTACGTATGATTTTGTATTCATTTTACTCGTTTTCGTGTTCTTACAGGTTTTAATGCGTATTCGGTTCATTTTGGAGCTAAAGGATGTACACGAGACAAAGTACCAACATCGAGGATCATCACGGAACAAACGGGACGAGAATCGGCGAGAAACAAGCTCAACCCGATCGGGGCACACCCTTGCCCGCGTGGGGCCTTTAGTTCGGCAATTAGTCCAGCAAATTGAGCATGAGTCGGGCAAGCCATCAGCACGCTCGGGACCTCAGCCCGCGCTGAGCACACCTCAGCCCGCACGGGGCACACTGTACCCCGTGCGGGGAGACCTTAGTTTCATCGCGATCATGCGCGCCACGCCCGCGCGGTGCACAAACTCAGCCCGCACGGGTCGCGTCCGTCACCTGCAAACACCAGATAAGTTAATTTATCTAAACACGAAAAGGAACTTATTGGTGACTTATACAAAAAGGAAAACGACTTTAGAGAATAGGAATAAGAGATATTTTGCTGGAGGAAGGAATAGAAACCTGGCCCAACTTAATCAAGAATGAAAAACGCATGAAAAGGCAAAAACGGTGGCTGCTGCAACAAAAGGAAAAGAACTGAACGGCCGAAAGGAAAAACCAGGAGAAAAGGAAACACAAGAAGAAGGAAAAGGAAGAATAAGAGCTAGGGGTCGAGAGGGGAGTTACAGAGAGTGAGTTTTCAGTTTTGAATCGAAGAGAGAGAGTAGAGAGAGAATCGAAGAAGAACAGGCTTTTGCGAAGGAGACATTCAAGGAGCATTGGAGATCAATTGAAGACTTCGGTTTCGTTTGGTTTTTATGTTCTTTAGACTTTCTACTTCAATTATGTTGTTTGCTTTTGAACGCATGAACGAGTAGTTTGTTTTGTTCTATGAGAAGGGATTAGCTCATGGCTATCCTGGAACCACTTAGATTTACCTTTGAATGCATTTTCCCGTTTTCGTTTATCTATTCTTTATTTGAGTGCTTCATTGACTTGTGTTTGCGATGGCCACGTAGATGCATGTTTTTCGGAACTTAGGGGAGGAGAATTGTAATTCCGGATAATCAGGTTTAGAACAACCGAGGTTAGGCCACGAAAGTAGGGTAGCAGCGGTTGAGGGTAAAACGGATGAATCACAGATCTTATGGGTTTAGTTCAAGGTGTCAGCCACAAAAGTAGGGGATAACTTGACTAGATTCACGTGTCTTGCTTTCAGAGAAGGTAGATATCATATTAGGATCGTCTGCCTTAGATAACTTGATCGGGATTGCATGATTAGATAGGTGGATTGTTGGTTTCGGTAGTCTTGTGGTGAAACCGGATTCCTAGAACATTTGTCTCATTGTTAAGAACTCGTTTATTTATTTTCTTTTAGTATTTCATTCTCAAATTTCATACTCGGTCGTTGCAAGTTTGATTCATAGTTTGAGTTTAGGTTGTGTTGTTAGTCCCTGTGGGATCGACACCTAAAGTACTACACACGTGACGTGCACTTGCGGGTAGTTTAGGTTAAATATTTGTTTAACTTTGATACGCATCAGTAGATAGGAGAAACAACAAGAAACAACATGTATTCTTCATATTTTTAGTTTTCTCTATTAATTCAACTCAAAACCTCATAATCCTTTGTCAAAGAACCTACAATTTTTTATGCCAACTCATTGTCTGTGAGTATTCTTCATATGAGTAACATGTATTCTTCAAGCAACATGTCTTCTTCATATTTTACTATCACAAAGTGTTAAGGAGAACTTAGAGACTAAGTGCAGAAACAAATATGAGCATAAAAGAGGAATATGTGCCCATTTTTGAAAGGAAAAACTAAAACGGTTGGGTAGCAAAAATGAAGACTATATTTAGGTCTGAGGAGTTGTGGGAAGTGGTGTCCGAAGGTTTACCAGAACAGCCTAGGTTAGGAACAAATGAAACACAAGAACAACAAGAAAATCTGCGTGAATGGAAAGAAAAGTATATAAAATCAGAGGGCTTTTAGAATCATCCATAGAGCTGTCACATGAGACATATTTACACAAATTCAGGAGATAAAATCGGCTAAAACAGTATGGGAAACATTAAAAGGAGAGTATCAAGTGGATGAAAGGGCTGCAATGGTTAGATTGCAGAGGCTAAAAAAGGCATTTTGGGATATACTTATGGAAGAAAAAGAGTCACTTAAAGAGTATTCCAAAAGGATTACTGATTTAGGTGCAGAATGAGAAGTTACGGTGAAAAAGTCAAAGACAATGAGTTGGCATAAAAAAATTCTAGGTTTTCTGACAAAGGATTATGAGGTTTCAGTTGAAGTAATATAGAAAACTAAAAATATGAAGAATACATGTTGTTTCTTGTTGTTTCTCCTATCTACAGATCTGTTTCTGCATATTTCTCACTTCCCCTCTTTTGTTTTCTTGCTTCTGCTCCCTCTTAGACAGATTTTGTACTTCTTGTGTTGGGTTTGTGTAAAAATTCACAGACAATGAGTTGGCATAAAAAATTCTAGGTTCTTTGACAAAGGATTATGAGGTTTTAGTTGAAGTAGTAGAGCAAACTAAAGATCTAAAGACCCTAACAGTTTCAAATTTGATCAACACAATACAAAACTGAGAACAAAAACTGAAGGAGAGGGAGCACTGAAGGCAAGTTTTCAATAAAAAAAGGCTGGGCATTATGCTGATTCTAGTAGGCCTAATGCTTCCGAAATGAAAAAAAGAGAGAAAATATAGGAAAATAGTGTAGTGTGTGCAAGAGGAACAACCACAATGAGGATGAATGCTACTACAAGAACAAGACTGTCAATACTGATCAGATCATGTAACATAATCCTAAAGGACCATGTTTTATGTGTGACAAATTGGGACAACAGGCAAAGGAATGCAGACACAAAATGTTTCAGCCAACACAAGGACATGCACATCAAATAAAAGAAGGTGAAAAAGACAACGAAGAACTATTGTTCACAACAAACCAAGAAACACAACAAGGACTAGATAATGACACTTGGTTGATAGATAGTGGTGCATCAAACCACATGACACACAACGAGAAGCATTTCACTTATCTGGACAAGAGTGTTCAAATTCCAATTAGATTGGATAATGGAGAGCTTTTAATGACCCCCGGGAAAGGAAATATCATAGTCAAAACAAAGTAAGGAAGGAAATCCGTTAGAGACGTCTACTTAGTTCCCAAACTAAGAGGAAACATGCTGAGCATTATACAAATGACAAGAAATGGCTATCAAGTTCAGTTTATAGGGAATAAATGCACAATTATGGATAAGAGAGGTATAGTTATGGCTGGTATACCTACGGTGGCTAAGGTTTATCCATTGAAATGAGATTCCATATGCAATCAACTCAAAGTGGAAAGGAAACCGAGAAATTATATGGATTATGCAACGAAATGAGAAAAACATCTAGAGACCGTCACACACATGGAGTGGAAGAAGAAGATGTAATGGAAATACCAAAACCGAAAGAAACGGTGAAAGGTATTAGAAACTTACCAAATGTAAATGAGAACCGATAAGAACACGAAATTGAAATTCACACCGAAGGGAACGGAGCAAAAAGGAAAACACAAGTCAGAGAAGAGAAATTGAACTCGTATTCAACAACATAGAACAAAATGGGAAGACAAACAAAAAGACTTACCGCGAGCCCGCAGATGATTCAAACCGCGAAGCCGAAGCAAAAATCGGGTACCATCGCCAAGTATTCGAGAGGGAGTGTTGAAGATCACTCACCCTTTTCGTTTTCATGGCCTTGGTTGGAGAATCAGAGAAACACCGACGAAGATGAAGATGAATTCGTTCAAGATGAAGATGAATTCTATAACAATTGCAAAAAAATGTTTTCGTTCAAGATCCCTGATGAGCTTAGCAAACTAAAGTTTTTCTGACAGGTAATCTTTTTTTTATTATTATTATTTTTTCATGAATTTGGTTATTTAAAATCATCTTGAAACTAATATGTTAACTTTGTGCAACTATCAATGATTCACATGCGAAGTGTTGCGACTAAAACTTTTTGTGCAACTAAACATTAAATATTAACTTTGTAGTATACTATACTTGTTTTACAAAGTTTTATTAATATACTACCGGAATGTATATCAACATCATAACTTGTGATGACCAGATTCTAATGATTTACATGTAAAATTACGAAATTTTGGGACATAATCATTTGTCATTTTGGCACCAGCTTAAATCCTAATTTTGTAGCGAGTTCATTCCTTTTTTCCTTTTAAAATTGTAGATTATATGTAGTTTACAATTTGTTTTATTGTAGATTTGTTGTTCTGCAGCAGATTTTTCAACATCATTATTCTCCACTAATTTGTTCACTTCTTACAAGTCATCTAATATTTGAAGACTGCAGATGGAAAAGTTGATGTTGTAGGTAAATTCATTTAGAGGTATCTCGGTTTTTTTGTTATTCTATATGTATGTGTGAGTATATATATATATACACACGAAACAGAATGCATATGACAACTATATATATAGGCATATATTTATCGCACAGAATGTCAATTTATTTTTAAATTTTGTGTACATATATATGTATGTATAACAGACTGTATATGTTGCATATAAAGGGAACAACATGAACATTTATATAGTAATATCTATATATAAAATAGAATGCAAATTCTTTTAAATGTATGTATCTATATATGTATGTATAACAGACTGTATATGACAAAATGTATTTCATATTGCAGAAAGCCTACCATTTGATTTGTGTTGATTGCATTCACTTAGTGTTTATATATATATATATATATAATATGTGTGAATCAGAATTCAGTAATATAACGTGATATATATAATGTTAATATATACATATATATATATATATATTTACATGTCTGTACCTAATATATTCCTATAAATTTCTAAATATGTATAATGTGCATATAGAAAACAATATGTACATTTATATAGTTATATGTATCTGTTAACCAAGTGCAAATATTTTTTAATGTTTGTAGTTCTATATGTATGTATAACCAAATTTATATTTGTATTGTCTGTGTGTTATGTGTGTGTATAATATATATATATATATCTTATATATCTATTAGTATGTCATATTAAGATTTCAATCATATTTCTATACATAGCAAAACATGTAAACTATAATGCAAATTTATGATTCGCATATATCTAAAACAACAAGTATGTATATATATATATATAACAGTATGAAATTTGTTTGTAATGTATGTGAATATATATGTACATATAACATTATGTATATAAAAATGTATTGATTGATGTTAACTTTATATGTATGTTGAATGCATTATCTGTATATGTGTTTGTGTGAAGTAGAATTCAGTACTACTTATATGTTTTGTTTGTTATAAATTTTCTTATCAAGCGTAAAATATGAATTTGATGATATTGAGAACAACAGAAAAAGTAAACAATGTTGTGAAGATTAAGGGATTTGTGGTTTGATATGTTTATTCTTTAAAAGTTTACAATGTAGGAAGTAAAAAATTTGTAATTCACGAGTAGTTGATGTGTTCATTAACAATGATTGGAATTACGTTGCATTGTATATAAAAAAGCCCAAAGAAAAACTAAAAGGGGGAATTTCAAAAATATTCTCGTAGGGCTAAAGTGTTTCAAAAATATCTTTTCCTCAAAAAAAAATTTAACTTCAAACCTACCCTTAAAATATTGATAATCTCATATTACCCTTGTCGACAATTTTTTTCTTTCCTCCAAAACACCTTGATTTCTCTCTATTGTGGCACGAAAATAACTATTCTCCCACACCACAATAGATTCGACAAGAATAGCTTGAAATCGGCATCAGATTCACTGCCAATAGGTTAAAACCGCTTGTTGTCAACAAAGAAGCTTGCAAGTAAGTACGTTCCGCAGAAAAACTGTTGCACTGGGTCACAGAGTCGCACAGTCGCACTAGGTCACAGAGTCTCATCGAGGGGTAAGAGGGATCAAAGGTCAAAGGGTTGCAGGGGTCCAAGAGTCGTAGGTATCAAAGGGTCGCAGAGGTACAAGTGTCACAGAGGGACCTCTTCGACCCTTGGACCCCTGCGACCTTTGTACCTCTTCGACCTTTGAACCCCTGCGACCCATGTCCCTCTACGACTCTTGTTACAATAATACTAAATCCACAAAAACATTGATACTAACAATAATACTTAATATTGAATAATAGTAAAAATAATTTATTATTCACAAATACAATTATTTAAAAATAATATGAATAAAAATTTTAAAATAATAATTTATTAAGTTATTTACAAATAATTGACTCAAATATCTACGAGCCTTGAACATCTGCGACCCTTGTACCCCTGCGACCCTTGTCCCTCGCCAATTGGACTCGTGCGACCCTTGTCCCTCGCGACACTTGGACCCCTGCGACCCTTGTCCTTCGCGACCCTTGGACCCCTGCGACGCTTGTCCCTCGTGACCCTTGGACCAGTGCGACCCTTGTCCCTCTTCGATCCTTGTCCCTCTGAGACCCTTGTTACAACAATAGTAAATCCACAAAAACAGTGATACAAACAATAACACTAACAATTGATAATAGTAAACCCACAAAATCAAATGAAGTTCAAGTTAAAAGGAGGTTCAAAGAAATCAAAATACAACTGAAATCAAAATATGTTGCTGACAAATCGAAGCACATGTTCTGCTCCATTAAATAACAGTTCGACTATGAGGGAACAACCCACGTTTAATCAATTTTCTTGACAAAACTGTCTCCACCCCCTCTGATGCAAGCGCCACCACGACTCATGGGCCTTAAAGCTACTGGCCAATAATAGAACCTTCCGCAATCGAACATTTCGTAATTGAGGTACATCATTATCTTACATCGTCTACGATAAAGACCGTTCTCCTCACAAACCCTATCGGAAGTATCTGCAACATCACCAAGTTACATCAGTATAAATGAATAAAAGTCGAATAAATAACCAAATTATATATGATGACTCGGTTTGAGGTCACTTACCAATGAATCTACGACCATATTTAATCGCGTGGCTGGTACAATGAGAACCCTCTCATTAGGAGTGGCCCTGGTGACGTTAATGACCATGTCACCTTCGTGACAGAAAAGTACGACATCTCCAATATGAATGTTTTGGTCGTTGTAGAAATCTATCCATCCATCAGTGAATTTGGAGCCATCCAACTTGACTACCCATGTTCTGTTAAACGCATTCGAATTAAACGTTGTCGTATTGTTGTCCCTCGTATTCCCGTAAATATACTCATCGAAGATGATCATTGGAATATCCAGTAACAAAAAACGAAAAATAAAGTCAAATATACATTCTCTACATGTAACATACCGACATAGAGTATTTTAAAGAAGAATACGATGTAGTACAGATGTGGCACAAGAATATCTCGGAAGAAATGAGGGAAATGTGGCATTTTCGGAAAAAATGGATGGAAGATGATGAGAGAAAAAAATGGATTGGAAACAAGGAAACGGTTGGAATTCGAAAAGACATGACATCGAATCGACGTTAGATGGAATTCGAAAAGATATGACCACACGGTCACATGGTGATACAAGCTCCGTGACTTAAGCCGCAAGAATAGAATGGGTTGAGTTGGTAGAAGGCCAAAGGGCACTCTCTAGCCAAGACTCGGTGGTAGGGAAGGTGGACGAAGGGGAACAGGCCCAGAGGGGCGCTCGCTCGATCCTTCAAGTGATGGATGGATGGGTGAATTGTAGGACACCACGAAGGTTATGGACGTGACCTTTGATACAGTCTCTCGTTCGTCTTGGACTCCCGGAGCACAAGAGGAACTAAGGTGGCGAAAACTCGCAAGAATTGAAAAAGAACTTAGAAATTTTTATTCGAATCAAGATTTTTTTTCTCCAACAAAACAAGGCTCGGTTTTTAAATAGATGACCGAGAAAGAACAAGAAAGGAAAAATACAATATGGCCGTTGGGCCTTAATTCGAACAAGGCTAAGAAAGGCAAAATGGATCTTGGTGGAAAAGGCAAGAGCCGTTGGGTTTGAAATTTGAATTTCAAACGGCTATGTCCGGTTAAGGCAAGTTGGGCGCCGGCCAAGATATGGCAAGTTGTTGCCTTTGTTCATGACACCATTTGGTGGAGTTCCTCGACTTCATTGATGACAAAGAGGGTCTTGGTTTTTGGAAAGTTGCTGCTTGTGTCCCCCTCTTCGTTGTTGAACTCCTGACGGTGGTTGAAAAGCACTTGAGCCACGTACGCATTGATTCTTGTACGGAGGCTCTTTGCTCGGGATCTCGTGAGTGGCTTATCATGGACCACCGGCATGGCAATGTGTGATCCATCTTCTCCTAGCTCTCCATCCGCTCCCGTGCTTGTCTCGCCTATACTAGGCTCGTCCTCGTCGTGATCCATGCTCGGCTCATCCTTGTCGTGCTCCTCTCCTTCTTTAGGGCCGTAGGTTGTTGTAATGCCCTCATCATTCCCTCCCCCTTGCGAAGGTTTTGCCCTCAAAACAGGTTCATCTTATTTCTTGCACGATTTAGGAGCGACATTGAAGGTGGAGGACACGTTATACTCACCTAGAAGTTCGACGCGGTAGGCGTTGTCGTTGATCTTCTCGAATATGCGGAAAGGGCCGTCTCCACGTGGGGCAAGCTTAGATAGACCGCTTCAAACGGCGAGCACTTGGTGGCTGAGTGCGTCGCTCGGTTGTACGCGAACTCCACGTGAGGTAGACACTCGAGCCAATTCCTCAGGTTCTTGCCGATCATTGCCCGCAGCAATGTCCCTAAGGTCCGGTTGACGACCTCAGTTTGGCCATCGGTTTGCGGGTGACACGTTGTTGAGAATAGGAGCTTTGTTCCGAGCTTCCTCCAGAGCGTCTTCCAGAAATAGCTCAGGAACCTCGTGTCCCGATCGGACACGATTGACCTTGGAATCCCATGTAGATGTACCACCTCCTTGAAGAAGAGGTCAGCTACGTGCGTCGCGTCATTTGCCTTTGCGCACGGCATGAAGTGCGCCATCTTGGAAAACCTGTCGACAACAACAAAGATTGAGTCTTTGTTCTTGATCTGCTTTTAAAGCTCCTTGGTCTCCTCGAGATTCATTTGGTTTGGTAGAGGCGCGCCGGGGACGAGATCGATCTGATGTTCGATGCCTCGTATTGGTGGTAATCTCGTAGGTATCTCCTCGGGAAAAAGATCGTGGAATCGTTCGAGCAATTTCTAGACCTCCGTCGGGTGCTCGTGCGTACCTATTTCTGTGAGCAAAGCATCTCGAAAGACCATTAGTAATACCGAGCTTTGATTGCTCAAAGCCTTTGAAACCTCTCTAGTCTGAAGATAGAAGTTTTTCTTTTCATTAGGTTTAACGGAATTGGATAACTTCATTTGCATTCATGTACTTGAATGGGACTAAGAGGGGCAAGAGACACTTTACGCTTATTGAGGACAAAGGAGTAGTGGCTCGTCTTCCCGTCGTGTTTAACCTCTCGGTCGAATTGCCAAGGTCATCCCAATAGAATATGGCCGGCTTGCATTGGGGCCACATCGCACAAAACCTCGTCCTTGTACCGTCCTATGCTGAAGGGTACGGTGACTTGTTCGGTGACTTTGATTCCACGCTCAAGCTGAACGCTAACACTCGGAAAGATCACTTCCCTTTACCTTTTATTGATCAAATGCCGGAACTTTTAGCTCTTCACTCTTGTTTTTGTTTTTTTATGGTTGTTATTCAGGTTTCTTTCATATACCAATCCATCCGAACGATCAAAAAAAGATGTCACGAGTTCTAATCGAATTCACGGAGTTAGAAGTTTTACCGTCGGGTCGCGTGGCCCGGGAGGTTTCGGGCGCTTTGCCTTTAGAACGCGGGTCAAGCCCTTGTTCTTCCGTGCGAGGCCTCTCGGTTGGCTTTGGTGGTGGATTCCACCGTGTGGTTGGGCGAGGCCTACTGTTTGAGGCTTGCTTGGATTTTATTTGTTGCTCAATCTCGACGGCAAGGTGCAGCAAGTCGTGCATGTCTTGGTACAGTTGCCGTTTCAATTTTCTTGCAATCCGTTCTTGAAGTCCACCAATTAAGTGTGCCATTGTGGTCTCCGCGGATTCGTTGAGCTCCAAGCGATGTCGTATATGCTCGAACTCGTTGTAGTAATCCTCTACGCTCTTCGGACCCTGCACCAACTTACGGTATTGTTGTTGTAAGTCCCTATGGAAATGGTTAGGAACATACCTTTTATGCATGAGATACTTTAGTTCTCTCCACGTAGTGATTTGGTCGTATTGTGCTTTACGTCGTTCAGCAACTTCGCGATCCCACCATACCAATGTGTTGTCCGTAAATTGTGCGGCCACGTATTGTACCTTCCTACGTTCCGAATATTCGTAGCAATCGAAGATGTTTTCCATGCGACGCACCCACTCGAGATAGGCTTCGGGATCTACTTTTCCTGCGAAGCAAGGTGGCTTTAATTTTAAATCTGTATGGGATTGGCGTTGAGGCCTTACCTCGTCGAGACCCTCATCCGGGTTTCGTGGCGCTCTACGCCTTGGTGGGGCATACTCGGCTTCTTCTAGGCGCAAGAGACGGGAATTCATGTCTCGCATGGTTTGGAGTATCTCGGCGAGGGTGTTGTTTGGGACGTCTTCGGTTTCGGCCATGATTCTCTTTTTTTTTGAAGTTTTCTTTTATGAATACTGCAACGCTTAGCAAACGAAATCAAATAACAAAAACAAAATCAAAATGAAATAGAGAGGGTAGCGGATACGCTTGTGGCCGAGGACCGGGCTCTGATACCAAAAACTGATACAAGCTCCCTGACTTAACCCGCAAGAATGGAATGGGTTGAGTTGGTAGAAGGCCTAAGGGCACTCTCTAGCCAAGACTCGGTGGTAGGGAAGGTGGACGAAGGGGAACAGGCCAAGAGGGGCGCTCGCTCGATCCTTCAAGTGATGGATGGACGGGTGGATCGTAGGACACCACGAAGGTTATGGACGTGACCTTCGATACAGTCTCTCGTTCGTCTTGGACTCCCGGAGCACAAGAGGAACTAAGGTGGCGAAAACTCGCAAGAATTGAAAAAGAACATAGAAATTTTTATTCGAATCAAGATTGTTCTCCAACAAAACAAGGCTTGGTTTTTAAATAATGACCGAGAAAGAACAAGAAAGGAAAAATACAATATGGCCATTGGGCCTTAATTCGGACAAGGCTAAGAAAGGCAAAATGGATCTTGGTGGAAAAGGTAAGAGCCGTTGGGTTTGAAATTTGAATTTCAAACGGCTATGTCCGGTTAAGGCAAGTTGGGCGCCGGCCAAGATATGGCAAGTTGTTGCCTTTGTTCATGACACCATTTGGTGTAGTTCCTCGACTTCATAGATGACGAAGAGGGTCTTGGTTTTTGGAAAGTTGCTACTTGTGTCCCCCTCTTCGTTGTTGAACTCCTGATGGTGGTTGAAAAGCACTTGAGCCACGTACGCATTGATTCTTGTACGGAGGCTCTTTGCTCGGGATCTCGTGAGTGGCTTGTCATGGACCACCGGCATGACAATGTAAGATCCATCTTCTCCTAGCTCTCCATCCGCTCACGTGCTTGTCTCGCCTATACTAGGCTCGTCCTCGTCGTGATCTATGCTCGGCTCATCCTTGTCGTGCTCCTCTCCTTCTTTAGGGTCGTAGGTCGTTGTAATGCCCTCATCACATGGGTCGAATGGGTAAAAGGGTCGAAGGGGTAAAAGGGTCACAGGGTCAAGGATCGAACGGGTAAAAGGATTGTAGGGTCAAGAGTCGAAGGGGTAAAAGGGTCGTAGGGTAAAAGGGTCACATGGCCAAGGGTCAAATGGATAAAAGGGTCGCATGGTCAAGGGTCGAACGGGTAAAATGTTCGCAAGGTACAAATGGTCGCGACCCTTGTACCTCTGTGACCCTTTGTCCCATGTGACCCTTGTTCCTCTGCGACCCTTGTCCCTCTCCTACTCTTGTTACAATAATAGTAAATCCACAGAAAAAATGATACTACTAACAATAATACTTTGTATTGAATAATAGTTCCAAGAAATGTTGTTCAAATGAATTTCAAGTTCAAAAGAATGTTGTTGGAATGAAATTCAAAGCAATCAAAATAAAATGGAATTTACACTATGTTGGTGGTAGGCCCGGTCTAGGGAAAAACCGAAGAGTAGGTATATCTCCATCGGAGAGCAGTTCGACTTTGAGGGAACAACCCACGTTCATTCCATTATCGTGAAAAAACTTTGTCCAACCCATGGTGATGCTAGCGCCACCACGTGCCACGGGCCTTAGATATGCCTCCCACGTCAGTCCGTAATTGATTATCAGATGTATCTTACATCGTCTACTGCAAATACCTCTCTATCTCATAAACCCTATCGGAAGTGTCTGCGATTACCAAATAAATTTATAACGACGCCAAACTAATTCATCTAAGGTCAGTTTTGATGAATCGAATAAATCGGTTTGAGATCACTTACCAATGCATCCACGGCCAGATTTGAAAGCATGACTGGTACCGTGAAAATCCTCTGAGCAGAAGAAGATGACCCTGCTTCTGCGGATGATGATGACATATATGATGCATATTGTAGATTACACATATCATCTCCGAAACCGGTGACGTGAAAAACTATGTCACCTTTGTGATGGAAAACTACGAAAACTTGAATACAAAAATCATGGTTCTTGGAGAAATCTTTCCATCCATCAGTGAATCCTGAGCCATCCAACTTGACTTCCCATGTTTTGTTACACAAATCCGATTTAAGCGTTGTCGTGTTGTTTTCCCTCGTTTTCCCATAAATTTGCTCATCGAAGAATTTCTTCGGAAAGTCCTCTAACAAAATCGAAAAAAAGTCAAATATGTACATTCTCTACATTAACATACCAAATGAGAGAGATGAAGGAGATTACGAGGTAGTTCTTCAGAAAGATCGAAAGAATGATTTGGACGAAATGAGGGAATGTAGCATTTTCGGCAAAAATGGATGAAGATGATTGATGCGTATCAAAGTTAAACAAATATTTAACCTAAACTACCTGCAAGTGTATGTTACGTGTGTAGTACTTTAGGTGTCGATCCCCAGGGACTACGCAACACAACCTAAACTCAAACTGTGAATCAAACTTGCAACAAACGAATATGGAATTTGAGAATGAAATACTAAAAACAAATAAACAAACTGGTTCTTGACAATGAGACAAACGTTCCAGGAATCCAGTTTCACCACAAGACTACCGAAACAAACAATCAACCTATCTATCATGCAATCCCAGTCAAGTTATCTAAGGCAAACGATCCTAATATGATATCTACCCTCTCTCAAGGCATAGACACGTGATCTAGTCAAGTTATCCCCTACTTCCGTGCCTGACACCTTGAACTAAACCCATAAGATCTGTGATTCATTCGTTTTACCCTCAACTGCTGCTAGCCCATTTTCATTGCCTAACCTCGGTTGTTCAAACCTGAGCCGAATATGCGTTACAACCTGTAAGAAAACGAAAACATGAAAACGAGTAAAACGGATACAAAATCTTGCACGATTCATACGTATTTCTTGCACGATTTTAGAGATGTTTATGATATATATGTGATGCTTTACGTATGATTCCGTATCCATTTTACTTGTTTTCATTTTTCATGTTCTTACAGGTTTTTATGCATTCATTTCGGAGCTAAAGGATGTGCATGAGACAAAGTACCAACATCGAGGATCATCACAGGACAAACGAGACAAGAATTGGTATGGAATAGCCACTACCCACGCCGGTAACTCCCTAGCCTGAGCGGGCATTTGTTACGGTGATTTTGTCCAGCGAATTGAGCAGGAGTCGGGCAAGAAATACCACGCCCGGGGCTTGAGCCCGAGTGGGCAGCACTTGAGCCCAAGCGGGCATTCCTTGAGCCCGAGCGGGCAGCCTCTTTTCTCATCGCGATCCCACGCGACCTTCCGCGCCGTACCCGAGCGGGTTACTTACCCTACCCGCGCGGGTCGCGTCTGTTACCTGCAACTCCAAATTAGTTAATTTGACTTAAAAAAATGGGAGTTTGTTGTGGACTTAAACAATAAGGAAAACGACTTTGGAGAAGAGGAATAAGTGATATTTCGCTGGAGGAACTAATGGAAACGTCACCCAACTTATTCAAGAATGGAAGCTCATGAAAAGACAACAATCGGTGGATGCTGCAACATAAGGAATAACTGAACATCCAGAAGGAAAGAGAGGGAGAAAAGGAAAGAAAAGAGGAAGGAAAGAAGAAGAGAGGAGTGAGAGGTCGAGCTCATTCACTCGGTTTCAGTTTGGATCGGAGGAGAGAGAGCAGAGAGAAGGAAGAGGTTATTGCGAGGAGACTTACAAGGAGCATTGGAGATCAGCCCTAAACTCCGGTTTCGTTTGGTTTTCATGGTCCATAGACCTTCGATTTCATTTATGTTTGGTTACGGACACATGAGCGAGTAGTTTGTTTGTTCTAGGAGAAGGGATTAGCCCATGGTTATCCCAGAACCACTTTTGATTTATCTTTCCGGAACCACTTTTGATTTATCTTTGAATGCATCTTCCCGTTTTCGTTTATCTATTCTTTATCTGAGTGCTTAAATGACTTGTGTTTGTGAAGGCCAAGTAGATGCATGTGTTAGGGATTAGAAGAAAGACCGAAAGAAGAATTCTAGTTCTAGAAGATCAGGTTTAGAACAACCGAGGTTAGGCCACGAAAGTAGGGTAGCAGCGATTGAGGGTAAAACGGATGAATCACAGATCTTATGGGTTTAGTTCAAGGTGTCAGCCACGAAAGTAGGGGATAACTTGACTAGATCATGCGTCTATGCCTTGAGAGAGGGTAGATATCATATTAGGATCGTCTGTCTTAGATAACTTGACTAGGATTGCATGATAGATAGGTTGATTGTTGGTTTCGGTAGTCTTGTGGTGAAACTGGATTTTTGGAACGTTTGTCTCATTCTTAAGAACTAGTTTGTTTATTTGTTTTTATTATTTCATTCTCAAAACCATATTTTGTTCGTTAGCAAGTTTGATTCGTAGTTTGAGTTTAAGTTGCGTTTCATAGTCTCTGTGGGATCGACACCTGAAGTACTACACACGTGTCGTGCACTTGCGGGTAGTTTAGGTTATTTATTTAACTTTGATAACGCATCAAGTTTTTCGCACCGTTGACGGGGACTATTGTCAAACGTCTTAGATTCGAGCCTAGAGTCTTTCTTGTTTGTTTTTGTTTTTGTTTTTGTTTTCTTTTCTTTTGTTCTTTCTACATAAATTGTTCTTCATTTGTCCTTTGCAGAGCCTTCAGATCAACGAGAGATGGATAATCAGAATGGCAATGGATAGATGTAGCAACAGCAACTTGTGCCTCAACCGCGAGAACCACAGGCTCCTCCACTACGTCGCCTCAGAGATTACGTGGTGCCAAACATGAACAACGTGCAAACAGCCATTAGGATACCTGCTGTTGCTAGGGAACAGTTTGAGATTAAGCGGGCGATGATCAACATGCTTTATCAGAAGCAATTCATGGGTGGAAATCATGAGGATCTGGATCAGCACCTCAGAGACTTCCTTGAGCTTTCCGGTACATTCAAGATACACGGAGTCTCAGAGG
>CM071860.1:22339042-22360142 GCA_036759665.1 Gynandropsis gynandra
GGTCATATGTGGTCATATAGGTTCGCATGAGTCGTACAAGGGTATTATGTTGGGCACATGAGACGTCCATGGGTCATGTTTGGTCGCATGAGTCGTTCATGGGTCATATGTGGTCATATAGGGTCGCATGAGTCGTACAAGGGTCTTATGTGGTCGCATGAGACGTCCATGGATAATGTTTGGTCGCATGAGTCGTCCATGGGTCATATATGGTCATATAGGGTCGCATGAGTCGTACAAGGGTCTTATGTGTTCGCATTAGAAGTCCATGGGTCATATTTGGTCGCATGAGTCGTCCACTGGTCATATATGATCATATTGGGTCACATGAGTCGTACAAGGGTTATGTGTGGTCGCATGAGTCGTACCCGTTTAAACCTGATTATAATTTAATCCGATTGAGCGTCGCATAACGGGTTATATTGGGTCATAATCTTACGAACAATAGATGCAAAATAAGACACTTTCAATGTTTAAATATTGATTACATAAGGTCTCAAAGGTTACAAAGGTCACAAGAGTTACATAAGGTTACATAAGGTCTCAAAGGTCACAACGGTTAAAAAAAAGGAAAGAAAAAAGTTGAAGAAAAAGAAAAAGGAAGTTCGAGAAAGAAAAAGGCAAAGGCAAAAAGAAGTTCGAGAAATCTCCCTTTTGAGAGAATGAAAGACTCTAAACAAGAGATGATTTGGTGCTTGTTGTAGCTTTACGGTTTTTCCTCCTCTATTTATAACGAAAAATAAATGGACTCCTAAAATTCCAGAAAGACAATAAATACAAAGTGACCAAGGTGCGCATGTATTGACACATTAAAGAACCTTTAATATAGGTCTTCAATGTGGCATTGGTAAAATAAAAAACATAGCTAGAACCTGGAAAAAACAGTAGTCTGACATTGAAAAGACTAGTCGAAAGGGTCAAAATGGTCAGAAGGGTCGCAGTGGTCGGAAGGGTCGCAATGGTCGGAAGGGTCGCACGGGTCCAACATATTTTGATTTGAGCTGTATTTTCAAAATTTTATTCATATTATTTGTAAATAATAAATTAGTATCGCAGGGGTCCAAGGGTCGCAGAAGGACAAGGGTCGCAGGGGTCCAAGGATCGCAGAGGAACAAGGATCGCAGAGGGACAGGGGTCGTAGGGGTCCAAGGGTCGCAGAGGAACAAGGGTCGAAGAGGGACAAGGGTCGTAGGGATCCAAGGGTCGCAGAGGAACAAGGGTCGCAGAGGGACAAGGGTCGCAGGGTCAAACTGGGTCGTTGGGTCGAACTGGGTCGTAAGGTCGCAGGGGTATTTTGGGAATATCAACATTTATAAGGGTATTTTTGAAGTTAAAATTTTTTTCTTTTTCGGGAAGAGTATTTTTGAAGTGTTTTAGCCCTACGAAGATATTTTTGAAGTTACCCCATATATTTGTCTCTCTTTTGTAAGTCTTGAAGAAATCTAGATACTACACAAATAATATACTGCATATTGGAAAGGCGATTTTTAAGAATTGAAAACGTATAAATAAATAAATATATATCTAGATACTACACAAATAATATACTGCATATTGGAAAGGCGATTTTTAAGAATTCAAAACGTATAAATATATATATATATATATATATATAACCCGAGAGAAAAATGGAATATGTTGCAAGTAAATGTAATGAGATAATTGTGATTGTGCATATTCATAGGACATGATTATCGTACATATATGTATTGTTTGTGCGATGAAACAAAATTAATTTTGTTATGTAACATTGTTTTACATCGATTAAATATAAATTATGAATTATTAATATTTTTGGATTGAGCTTGACTCAATCTCATATTGAATATGATATTAAAGTCTTGTAATTATTTGTTTGAATATTGTAATGTTGATTTTTCAATTCTGATATGGATTCTAAAACAAAATTTGGATATAAAAAAGAATGTTATTACACGTTAAGATTCAGGTTATATAAGTCAGTAATAATGGATGAAAAGTTTAATACAGAATTTTAAATAATTGTGGTTATCTAAATTTGGAAACCAAAAATAAAGTTGGTTATAAAAAAACCGTTCAAACTCGTCAATATATTATTTTTAATTGTGACATACTTTGATATTCAAAATTCAAATAATTACACAGATTTGATGTTGTGGAAGCTTCAATTCGGACCTCATGTGCATGGTAACATGCACGATATCATCAACTATATACTTCACCAGAAAAAAGAATCAGATGATGGCTGAGCTTAAAAGAAAGGGTTAAGTTCAAAAGTAAAAAATAACAAACAAATAAATCAATAATTTATATTTATTCTTAAAGTCGCCAAAGATTCTTTGCTAAAAGCCGAGTAATGGATTATAGTAGCAGACATCAAAGAAGTGTTGCCTTCTTTTTTGACCCTTTGATAATAATCTTAAGCACAACTCCAAGTGGTCAATGAACGAGGAATCCTATGCTACATATATATATATATACATACATACGTGTATACATCTATGTATATGCATGCTTATTTAACTAAAATAATGGTTAACATTAATATGTAAAAAAATATTGGATATTTTTGTAATTGCATGCGGAATTAGGTCTAATCATGTTCTCTCATAGAATCTTAAATTTAATTTTCTACCAATTCTTTAAGCTTATGTATTTTTTCAATATTTGGAATTCTCAAATTACACACATATAACCTCATGGTCTAATAATACACAAATATGAAATTAGTAATATGAAATCGATCATGGATTGGATACGCTTAGAAGTTTATATATTTCTAATATATTCATCGTAAACCTAACTAACACCTCTATATATCGCATACAGTCACCATAAAATAGAATTGTTTTCTCGTAACCTAAATTATTATTGACCCACATAACATATCTTCCATTTTCATTAAAATATTATAAACACGTGATAAACTTTTAAAGATGAACATATATATATATATAACCATATATGTATATGTCTGTTAAATTTTACGTCAAAGTTCTAATTAACAACTAGACTCGGCAAGAGACCAATTATGTGAAGATGTAGTTATCACGTGTTCTTTGGCATTTGTCTGAGCATCCAATATTTGAATAAATAAAATCATTATGAAAACAGACTATATGATTATATCTTTGCCACAGTAAAAGGTGATTTGGTTCTTAAATTTTTCCCGTAATGATCTTTGTATAACTCGTCGAAAAAGCCTTAAACTTGCACGCAATTCTATAATCTAACAAAACAGAATTTGCGAAAAGAAAAATTTATAACATAAGATATATTGTATCATCCAAAAGGTACGAAATATGAACTAATACAAAGGACGATCAAAACATCTAGGACTGGTTGAAACAAAATATAAGGACGGATTTTGATCGATATTGCACTTCAACTCTCTCCGCTTTGTCTTCAGTAGACCTAGAGTTTCAGAATCACACAAGATTCAAAAGTATTAAAACATATATATATATATAATATAAATAATGACGCAATAATTATAATGATATTTGAAATGATAATTAATACCATGGAGATTAATAAGATGGTTTACTGCCGGCTTCTTTTGGTGCATTGCACCTGAAACACTCCGTCCTACTGGCGAAGTTATGCTCACTGCAACCTGCCCTGTAAATTTTTAACCCAATCAACTCATAAATACACAAGTAATCTATTATTGTAAAAACAACGTTTATTTACGTATGATGTCATGCATGCATGCAATGCACACTATGGAACAGTCCTAAAATACGTGCTCGAAACGCGCATATACACTTCGTTATAACCTTGCACATCCACACACACATGTATTATTTTTATAAAATACAGATGCATATAGCAACTATACACGCATGTTCAATATACATGCCTGTATAGCAACTATACACGCATGTTCAATATACATGCCTGTATGTATACATATATTACGAATAAAATATTGTAACCTAGAGAAGTTCAAATGTATAAGCACACCGCCAAAGATAAAACCACAATAAAAGAGAACTGAAATATTGTACCTGGAGCAAATCCAGTCACCGGATTTCCAGGCGGAGCGGCTACCACCACCATCGCCACTACCGCTGCCGAATCCGAAGAAGTCGCGTCTCGGCCTCTCACAGCCGGACGGCTCGTCTTTGGAGGCGCCGCACTTGAAGCAAATGGAACGACTGGCGAAGTTGTGGGCGCCGCAGTTGCCAACGTTGCAGTACCAGTCTCCGGGCCTCACATCAGGTCCGGTGTTGAAGCCGAAGGAGCCTCCGCCATAACGGACGCCAAAACCGCCGCAGAAGTCGCCGCCGCCTGGTCTTGGTTCACTGCAGCGTTGGCAGGAGTCTCTTCTCTGGAAGTTGAGGTGGTGACATGATCTGCAGTTCCAGTCTCCTGGCCTATTCATCTTCTTCTTCTGTGCAAATTTGTGATAAAATTAACTTCACGTAAAAAGAGTGAACAATCTTATAACATAACATAAGACGAGCAAAGATCCATCACAATGGATATATATATATACATGCACACATGTATAGAAAAATTATAACATAAGACTTATGCCATAAAGCTTTCTTCGACCAATTAATGAGGCCCAATCTATAAACAAAACACAGACATAAATTTTCGAGTGTGAAATAATAAATTGGAATAAGTAATTGAAGATAGTAATTTAACCTGGAAAAGCTTTGGGGACGAAGACAATAGAGAAAATGAAGTAGAAGAGAAAAGAGAGATAATTGAAATGGGTTGAGGGGTATTAAGGTTTGAATTATATATACTGATAAAGCAAACAAAAAATATTAAAGCTTAGATAAACGAACAGATTTCAAGGGACTTAAAGGGTTTCAATTGTTTTCTCACTTTCATCTATATATTCTTCAGCTTTAATTGATGGCTTCCCTTTAACGATGAGGTTCTCCATAAAACACGTATGGCAAACACATAAAAAACAACAATGTATATATATATATATGATAACATGTAATCCGTCGTAGTATTTTCATGATTCCTAGGTTTACTTTTGATTAGATTTCTTGGATTTTACCGAGTTATTGAGCATATTCGAGGACTTCATCTTCTATTTCGTGTTTTGTGTAGGAAACGAAGACTTGAAGCAAACACGAAAGATTACGACAAATCCACCCCAAAAACATGACAAAGTGAGCACAGGCGATATGTGCACGGCCACGGAAGCAAACGGATTACCCGAACATCGAGCGAAAGGAGCGGAAATAGCACGTAAACACAGTACGCTCGGGCTGCCAAACTCCAGCAAAGTTTGCACGGGTCGGGGAGCTGGTCAGCACGCACGGATTTGGCTGAAGAACCAGAGCCTGCTCGGGTTGTGTAAGGAGCCCGCTCGGGCTACACATTGGACTGCACATGACCAGCAAGAAAAGCCCTGGTCGGGCTGGAGATCACTCACCCCGCGCGGGTAGACCTTGTACCCGCGCGGGCCCCCTTTTTTCTCAACAACTTAGTTTGGATTTTGAACGGGCGGAATTAAAAAGGAACAGAAGGGGGAAGCCAAGAACAGACGGGGAAAAGAGAGAGAACAAGGACACGAACCAAACCCAAGGAGAAGAGAGAGCACGGCCAAGAAGGAAACTTCGGGGAACCGAAGGATTCGTTGGAGGTCATGCTCGGAGGATAGGGAGGATGAATACCTTACTGCGTTTGTATTTGTTTCTCTATGAATTTTGAGTAGTTCTCATTCCCATGGGTTAGGGATGCCATTGTAAAGGATAGTTTGATTCGTTAATGCTTGATTTCGATTTTATTCAATCGTATTGTTCGATAGGTTATAGATATGTGCGTAATGCGTTCTTACTTTGTTGATTTCATGTTTGAATGAGACTAAATCCGTTCGAGTGAGATTAGACATGTTTGAATGAGATTAGAGATTCGTCTAGGCTTCGAAGAGTCAGACTTGAGTCTCGAGAATCAACCTTCGAATGAATTAGATTAATGAGAATTTGACCGATCGATTAATTTATTTAGGAACAGTAATAATCGAGGTAGAACTCTCATTGTTCGTCATGCATCTAAGTTGTAGATTTACTGCATCGGAAGGTGAGTACGTTTATATCCTAGATAGAAGATTTAGACTCGGAAGAGTCATTTCCGTTTATAGTGGTTGAGTTCCCATCCGACATTAGAGGTCGAATTCCCTATTATTCTTCATGCATCTAGACGTTCCGCGCTACATCGAAAGATGAGTGACGTTGGGTAGAGGATTTAGGCTTGGAAGAGTCATTTCTAGCATTAGAGGTCAAATTTCCAATCGTTCTTCATGCATCTAGACGTTCCGCGCTACATCGGAAGATGAGTGACGTTGATTCCCTAGGTAGAGGATTAGATTTTGGTTCTCCATCGATTGATATAAACTGATTTTATGATCCATAGAAACATCCATTGCATATTCCGGTATTCCCGAAGCCCATGATACTCTATCTTTTTGAGTCTAACTTCGTCATCATTTATTATCTTTACTTTCCTGTTTCATAACCTTATATTGATTGATCTTTTTCTCGTGAATTCTTAGTTCTAACGCTGTATTCAATCCCCAGAGTTTGACCCTAATACTACACGAACCATATACTTGCGGTAGAATGGTCTTGAAAATATAAAACTCTTATTTCCGCATATCAATATACACACACAAATATATAACTAAAATGGATAAGTGAAGCAAACGAAATCAACATTACTACATTTGTATTTTTTAAAATACTAACATAACCAGATAACTAAGCTCTAAAACCAGCTTTAAATTCAGTTTTCTGGTCTCTTTGATTTATTTATATTTGGTTTATACAAGATTATATATAGAATTTATAGTACGTCTTAATCAATCAATATGTGATAACATAATACTAACAATCCTTTTTATGGTTAGACTTAATATTAGAGCATATTTACAAAGATAATATCGTGATATTTTGAACAAAAAATAATCAAATTTTTAATAGCGATGTATTTTAACTCAAAAATTAGACTTGGGTAAATTTGTTGTGTTTTACTCTTGCTGAGAGCGGAAACTCAAATTCACTGGAGGAGGTCCAATGAATAGGATAGGATGATGTTAAAGAAATTGTCTTTATCTCATGTCTTCCTCTTCTGATCACGTCACTGCTTTTCTGATTTCTGCATTTTCCTTTCTGAATTTCTGGATATCCTGCCATTTAAATGTACTTCTTTTTCAATCGTATGTGTGAATTATTTTGATCTTTCTTTTATATATTTTAAAAAATGTAATAGGTTTTTTACCTTCGCTTTCCAGTGTACTTGTTTTCAATCATAATAAACTATGTATTTTTCTTTTTTGTAAATTAAAAATCAGAATCCAAATTAGGTTATTCAACCAATGCAAAATTTAAGTTTGTAGATTTTGGGGCTACATTAAATAGGGACACATGAATGTATTTGACTCACGTACTTGAATCTCGATCTATAATACTCTATTTGTCAAAGGTATATAAAAATCTATCTCCATTTATAATAATCCGAAAATATATAAATATATATACTTCCTTTCTATCAATTAAACTATCACGAAACGTAAAACCTTCTTCAAAACGCACTAGATAAGAAGAGCAGACCTCGACGGTGGTTGTAATTATAAGACAGGTAGAATATTTTATAAAACCATAAAAGAAAAAGATCCTTACTTAAACCCTTTTTGGACCCACTTCACATTTATACATAACCACAGACACAAACAAGAAGGCAATTCAATTTGAGTGATATACTAGGGTTTCAATAAAGATAGTCGAAGCTGATGATAGAAGACAAGTCTTCAAGGTTTTACATTTTGACCATCTTTTTCTCTTTATATTTATTTTTCGTTTTAATTTTTATTTTTCCATTTGTCTCTCTCCTCCTTAAGCTGCAAATGGCTTTTCCCACCGTCCTTTCCTTTCCCAACAAACCATCGTATCACATAATATATATATATATATATATATTATACCACACCCTACATAAATCATAATACATTATGAAATCTTGAATATTTAGATAGTTTTTAGTTGAAGTATGTTCAATCTATCTGACATTATATTATAGAGTTTGTTTTTATGTTGGAAATTCAAATATATTGCAAACATTATAAAACCATATCAGAATGTGACAATGTTAGATTGTGAAATTCATATATATTGAACAATTATTAAATTTCCATTTTTGTGTTGAATTAGAATTAAATAGATTTAATAATATATACATAACATTCGTGGATTTTGTAATTATAATATCAAGAATTAATTTGCATTCAACAAAAAATGTAAATACTATGAGACAAAAATTTGGTTAGTCGGTACGTGACTTCTGCCTTATAGAAATATACATTATTAATTTTTAACAAATATGATGTTTTCTATTGCAAAAAATTATAAAAAATACATATGTTAACACAAATTTAGCAAGATTTATTGTTAAATGTAAAATGGCATATTATTTAGATTGTTTCTATAAGAACTTATGCTTATAATATACATAAATAATATAAACTACAAGTCTACAGGTAATTTACAATTTATCAAATCATAATTAAATTCAAAATATAAGAGAACCAAAAATGAATGATCTTTAAATTTGAGGTTAATGTTATTCTCCAAAACAGATAATTCATGAATTCTTTGAAATTTCCGTATTTCAAATTTTCAAAAAGATTATATACCAATTTTTAAAAGTCATAGCCTAGTATTTACCAGTTGTCACACGCATAAGAAAATGGAAAACAAAATCCAACTTAGGTTAGTGTATATATAACACGACGTAAACATCCAGATTCAACCATCAATGTCTCGTAATTTTTTAAAAAAAATTAAAGAGAATAAAATGGAAAGAAAAAAAGAAAAATTTAAAAGAAATCCAAAAAATTAACCAAGACAAAATTCTTTTGTTTTATTATTTGTTGTTGTAGTCGTTATTATCTTTATTTTTGCTTAAATCGACTTCTGTTATATCTTTGCAGAAACTAATGAAACCTCAAGCTCAAAAAATATTTTAGATATTGCATCTATGTTAAATTTAGATTAAAACATATTGTTACAATTTAGCATTATTCTTAATTCGGATTACAAAATAGATAAAATAAATCCTATTTTTTTAAGATCATAATTATAGTCAATCTAATAAAAATAATAGAAAAGCTATTGATATCGTCTATATCAGTTATAATCATCCACGGCTTAGTTAAAAGCTAATAAAAATAGAAAAATTAAACATGGGAAATTAAAATGGAGACCTGGAGTTAAAAAAAAAAGCAAAGGAAGAAAAAAAAAATTGAGGAGAATATAAGAAACATAATTAGTAACGCACCATTTGTCTCGGGGAATGGTAAAGAAAAGACTGACAAGTATAAAGAAAAGGGAATTTATTCGATTCTCTTTGGGAAATGCTTCCATGCACTCATCTCCAACTATAGAACTATAGATTCATCATTTTCATACGTTCCTCGTATGTATGTATATCTATATAATAAGTACTTTTTTATGCTATTATTATTATTATTATATTTATGTTATAGACATATTGATCAAACAATTGTAATTGAAAACAAATATTATGTCTCTTGATTTGTATTGATATATATTTGATTTATGTATTCTATTATATTATGTTTTTAGAAACTACATGTACGTATAAATTATATAGACAAAACTCAATAATAATAATCAAATCACAATTCATGTATGATATTAGAGCTTCAAAATTGTTGACGTAATTCTTCCGTTTCTTTAGACGACATCGTCCCTTTTACTTCCATGGTCATAGACGGTAATTCCTCGACACCTCTGCTCCCTTGGACATTGTCATTTCCTTTGATCCAGTCAATTCCATGTCGATGTTGATCAAACATCAGTCTCTAATATCACAAACTTCACAGCAATAAATTATCTCATTTGGAGTGTCTAGATCAATGCTTTTCTCAAAGGGTACAATTTTGAAGACTTCCTCGAGCCTACCGCACCCTCACCAACAACCATGACTCTGGACAACATCGTCATTCCCAGTCCTGCATATAACCGATGGTTTTGTCAGGAGCGCTTCATCTTTTTCACTCTTCTCGGATCGATCTCCCTCTCGTGCCAAACACTCATTGCCTCTGTGCTTACATATGCAATGGCTTGGCCCACGTTTGCCTCCACATACGGTTGTTCTATCCCCATACATCTGAAGCAAATCAAGGACCAAACGCAGTGTCATACCAAAGGCGTTCATTCCATTAACGACTATATGAACTTCATCAGAGTGAAGGTTGATGAGCTTGTATTTCTCGGCAAACAAATGGATCACGAGGATCTCCTCGAACTTATCCTTGTCGACCTAGAAGGTGACTATAAACCAATCAAAGATGTCATCAGTGCCAAGGAAACACTGATTTCCTTTGTTGAGCTTCATGAGAAGCTTTTTAGTCATGAAGCAAATCTGCTCTAAACTCAACCCCTGCCGTCGGTTATTCCAATTTTCGCCCACAACGTTCAACACAAGTCTCGGGGTTCATGGCGACAAGAACACAATTTGGCCCTGATCATCAAAACTCTGGTTCATGGCAATAACGCAAAATCATGTTGCCTCCTACTTTCATAGCCTGTTCATCAATCCATGTCGTCATTTGGTCCTCGAGGACCACCTACTTGGTAGGCCATTGCCAACCACATATCAAACAATCAATCTGCTTCTCCAACGTGGCGGATAGACTCGGAGGCATTGCACCACATCACCATTGGCCTTTGCTAATCTCTTATTTCACTCTCCATGCAATGTCCAGACATGGTCGTACTTGGTGATGACAGTGGACTTGAGATCACACATACTGGTTCTTTGCTTCTTCCCTACTCTTTTTCCCTAAAATATGTCTTTTAGGTGTCCTGCACCTGCATAAAGACCTCATTTCAATATATCAACTTTGTATTCATAACGACATCTTGGTCGAATTCTTCACGTTTCACTTTTGGAAGAAGGATCTTAAAATGAGGGCACAAATAACCACATATGAGCTCACCAACGATGTATATGAGAGGCTCTCACTCCCTACCTCACGGCCTCTTTTCTCCATTTCGTCTCCCAGTACGTTTTCTATGGTCAATACCAATTTTTCTGAGTGGCACTCTAGGCTAGATCATCCCTTTCTTAAAGTCCTAAATAAAACACTCTCCAATTATTCCCTACTTTTGTCTCGTTCGTTGAGTCATTCATTATCTTGCGAGGCCTCTTCAATCAATAAAATACATAAATATCCATTCTACATTATCTTTATTGTCACCACAAGACCCCTTGAAATCGTTTTTTACGTATGGACATTTCTCGTAATGTTATTTGATGGCTACAATATTATGTTATTTTCGTTGATCATTTCAAAGCCTTCGTCGAAACAAATTTCAAATTAAAATTTTCACTTTATATTCCGACAACAATGGTGAATACATAGCTCTCTAAAACTTCCTCTCTCTCCACAGGATATCTCACCTCACATCCCCAAACACAATGGAATATCCAAACATAAACATCGTTATTATCAAAACCCGACTAACTCTCCTATCTCATATATTTTTGCTTGTCTATGTGGACGACGTTTTCATATATGATGGGCAATCAAACATGTAAAATCCAGTGAGTGATTAACCTTCTTGCAATGATATTTTCTCTCAAGAATCTCACGTTCCTCTATTACATTCTATGTGTGAAGGTTACTAGTAATATTAATAGATGCATCTCACTCAACAGAAATACATCAAACACATCCTTGCACGTTACAATATGAAACATGCCAAATCAGTTTTGACGCTAATGGTATCTACATCATCTCTCTCTTCCGTCTTGGGTACCCCTCTTAACAATCTGACAGAATATCATCAAGTCCTTGGTAACCTCCAATACCTTATTTTCACACCGCCTTCGATGTCCCAACTCTTGGTCCTGGAAGAAACAACGATTTTACAGCTAAGTCTTCGATCGAGGCTGAATAGAAATTTGTTTTGTCCACAGCGTCGGAGGTACAATGACTCGTGTCCTTACTCTCTAAACTTGGCACGTCTATGTCATATGTTCTCATCATATGTTGTGATAATGTGGGTACTACCTATTGATGTCGTGTTGATCTCAAGTAATAAATTACCTAGACGAACGTTTCTGCAAGAATACAGATCATGTAGTACCAGGGGTCGAACATAGGAGAACCAATACAACTATAGAGTTAATTAACTAATGAATAGAACATGTATAAATCAATCACTGAATGCGAAGTAATGACTAAACTAATTAACGGGATAAATTCAAAAAGCTAAACACCACAGGTTTTGAGAAGTTGCACAATAATGCAATGAAGTGCTATTAAGGGTCATGGTTTTAGATAGTATCTCAGATTCAGGGAATTCAAACACTATCCAAGGGAATGACTCTCCCGATGCCTAATCCCACTATATAACATCGTGCTACAAATCTCCCAGTTGCACAATAAACATTCTAAACACATTAAGACCGCTATCTTAATCCCTGGGTTCAATCGGCCGACCGACCAAGATCCTAAATCGATTAAAACCGCAAATCATGGCTAGGTTCCAAAGTCTAATCTACCTCCCGATACAATCAGACTTTTAGAATCATTCAATCAAGTGATCATAAAAAATAAAAGGACTAGAAGCAACCAATCAATCAAAAAATGATCAAATACTATAACCGAGCATTAAGCACCAACCTTCATTACATATTGGCAAAAATCCAACTCGTGGTAACGGATCTACTCGTACATGGGTTCAAAAAATAAAGCACAAATGAAAATTATCTTAGTCATAGGTACAAGAGAGATGCTTCCTTATTCTAATACCGTAGCCTTCAATAGCTCCTCCGTGTTTCGAGTTGTCTCCCCGTCTCTAGCCTTCTGTGGCCTTCTGCTCTGTCCGTCAGTCCGAGAGTCCCAGCTCTTCGGTCCCAAACTGACCTCTTCTTCCGTCTGCCCAAACTCTCCCTTTTCCCTACGTGCTGATTTCCTCTTTCTCTCTCCAGCAACTTGCATGGGTTTTCTTTTCTCCCCCTCTTTTCCTTTTTGGTCGGCTTCTATTTTTTCCTTCTCCCCATGCGTTTCATTTTCTTTCAACCGTGCGTTTCCATTTGTATCCCAACGGCTTGCGGTTTCCATTTAGTGTAAGCAGAAGCTTGCGGTTTCCATTTTGTGTCCCAGCTGTGTGTTTCCATTTTCTATCCGATTTATCTATCTTGGATATTCGATCGTGCACAACTGAACCGAGGGTGGTTTTGCTTAGTTTGCGGTTTTTGCTCGTGTTTGTATCCCGATATCTTCATTTCCTACAAAACACGAGAAAACAATAGAAGAATAATAAATTCTATTTAATACGCAGTAAAGTCCAAAATCATAATAAAACTAACTATAGAAAGAGATGAAAATACTAGGACATATTAGACGTTATCAAACTCCCCCATACATGAACCTTTGCTTGTCCTCGAGCAAAACTAGAGTTAAGCACGAGAAGAGTCAAACAACAGTCGGATACTAGCACAAGTATTTCGAAAAATCAGCCATCATGCACAACAACGCATTACTCGAACATAGACCTCAACAAACTAAGTTCAGACTTCTATCAGCCGAAAGCCACGAGCCGTGCAATCCAACACATCACCCAAGTTCATTTCACTAACCCCTAGACAATATCCAAGCGATCTTCATACCAATTCACCCATGTTTACGTGATACACCTTTCTTAAAGACAATTAATTCTTCTTCTTTTCTCTTTTTCTTTTCTTTATTTATTTTTTTAAATCCGGTGCTCGGTTTCCAGGACGTCGGAGTCGAAGAGGATAGCTTTCTACTTAGACCCATGTTGCTGATAGACACACTCATAAGGTCTTGTAACCTTAGAGGAGTGAATAGGTTGTGTCATGGAAGAATTTTTTAAATCGAATTATTGAGATCACGCATCAACTCTAACCCTTAGGACGTAGAAAAGCGCCTCAACCCACCATTTAGACCCAAACCATCGAGATCAATGCACTCATGTCAATGTAAGGCGGAAATAGCCAGAAGCTTATTCTATTGAGAACGAAATGTAAGCGTGTTGATCATAAAAATAAAAAAGTAAATCTAAAAGGTATCCGACATAGCAAAGACTGAATTATAGACACAGAGATATAGATACTCGGGATTGAAACCTAGGGGGCAGAATACAACTATAAGCCATGAATTCATGCAAAAATACTAGACTAGCCAGTATCTAAAAGTCTTTTTTCAGAAAATCTAGGCTTTTGTTCCCGATTTGACAAAGTCACACAAAAATGGCTAAAGTTCAAAGTGTCATACTCGATATCTGTCTAATCTAAAGTGTCATATGAGAATGCCTAAAAAATGATGTCAATGCTAAAATAAAAAGAGGAAATCAACGCCTAATCCTAACACTCAAAGAGTACCCCCTAAACTTAAACAAAACATAGTCCCCATGTTCAAAATCTGTGAGAGAAACTCTCATGCCAAATCTTGGGAAAGGATAAAGAAAGTGAGAACGTGTACACTTGGTGTATTCTTGCTTTCTTGAGTTGGTGGTACAGCTGGATGTTGTATGTGTCTATTCCGTTGTGGATGATATCAAAGTGGAGAACCTGTGAAAAAGAGTCACACAATCCAAAATAGAAAGTACGATACATCGTGTTACCTAGTAGAGAACATACATGCAAAAAAGAAAAGAGTTAAGTCCTAGAAATCGAAATATAAAAGATACGAAGCTTGGGTTGTCTCCCGATAAGCACTTGTTAAAGGTCTCGAGCCTGACCGAGGAGTTCCTATTCGTGAGTCGGTTCCGAAAGAGTGAGTATGGCTCGATTGTCACCGCGTTGTCTACGTTGTAGAGCTTCAACCGTTGAGCGTTCACTTTGAATGTAGCGTTGTTTCCAATCAGCTCGATAGCACCATGTGTTGAGACGCTCTTGATCGTAAATCGCCCGAACCATCATGATTTGAGTTTCTCTGGAAAAAGTTTCAAACGCAATTGAAAACAAGTACTTGGTCACCTTCGTTGAAAGCTCACTAGACGATATGTTTGTTGTGTCACTTCTTTGTGTGCTCCTTGTAGATTTTCACGTTCTCGTACGAGTTGAGGCGTATCTCCTCTAGATTGTGTAGATGTAGCACTCATTTTTCAGCAGCCATCTTGTATTCATGGTTGAGCGCATTGATCACCCAATATGTTCGATATTCTAACTCAACCGGTAAGTGGCATGCCTTACCGTACACTAGCTGGAAAGGGGTCATTACGGTCGGCGTTTTGAAGGCTATTTGGTAGGCCCATAATGCATCATCAAGCTTCAGCGCCCAATCCTTCCTAGATTTAGAGACCGTCTTCTCCATAATAGACTACATTTCCCGGTTGGATTCTTCGGCTAGGCCGTTTCTCTGAGGGTGGTGCGGTGTCGCTATTCTGTGTCAGACGTTCTATTTCTTCAATAGTCCTCTGATAACGTCTATTTTGTTCTAGTATTTTCATCTATTTTCATAGTTAGTTTCATCATTCATTTGATTTTACCAAGCATTAAGCATCATTATCATCCCATTTTCAGTCATTTTGGAGCTAAAGGACATGCCAAGACAAAGTGCAAACATCGAGGATCATCACGGGACAAACGAGACGAGAATCGGCAAGGAATAGCCATTACCCACGCGGGTATTTCCCTAGCCCGAGCGGGGCCTCAGCCCGAGCGGGCAGCAGCTCAGCCCGAGCGGGCTGCCCTTTTTCATCGCGTTTTTGCGCGATCGTCTGCGCCGTACCCGAGCGGGTCACTTACCTTGCCCGCGCGGGTCAGTTACCTTGCCCGCGCGGGTCGCGTCCGTTACCTGCAACTCCAAATAAGTTAATTTGACTTAAAACAAGTGGGAGTTTGTGGGGGACTTATACAATAAGGAAAATGCCCTTAGAGAAGAGGAATAAAGTCATATTTTGCTGGAAAAGTAAGGGAAACGTGGCCAACATAATCAAGATTTGGAAAACTCAAGAAAAGGAAACAAAGAGAGGTGGCTGCTGTAACGAAGAAGGGAGAGCCTGAGAGGGACAAATTAAGACGAAAACTAAGAGAGAAAAGAGAGCACACAGAGAGAGAGAGAGAGGAGGAGAGCCGAACGCACACACAAGGGCAAGGATAGAGCGACAAAGCCGGAGCGCAGAGGAGCTCTTGAAGACGTCGGTAATTGAATAGGGAGGAATCTCATTCATTATCATTTTTGAATATAGTTATCTTTTGTGTTTCGTTTTCTAAGTTCATGTCCAAGTAGGTCCATAGCCTTATGTTAGAGAGCTTGGCCGATATGTAACGAAGTCTTGTTCTTAATGCTTGGTGATTCTTAATGCTTTTGTTCTTGAACGCCACTTGAATGAATGTTTTTGGTATTTGATCATTTTCAGATTGATTGGTTGTTTTGAATTCTTTCACTCTCGTATGCCACTTGAATGGATGATCATAGAAGTTTAATGAATCTACGCTAGGGGATTAGACTTTGGAACTTAGACATGATTTAGGATTAAATCGGTTTAGAATCTACGCCAGGTCGATCGATTGAATCTAGGGATTAGGATAGCGGTCTTAATGCATCTAGTAGGTGAGATACACAATTGGGAGATTGGTATATGCTTGCTAGATAGTGGACAAGTCTACGCCAGTCAGTTCCTGTATTAGAGCTTGAATTCCCTGAACTTGTGATAATATCTGAGACCATGATCTTGTTAGAACTTCATTGCATCATCGTGCATCTCTCGACACCTGTGGTATTTAGTCATTGAGTTTATCCCGTTAGTTAGTTAGACAGTTTATCTTCATTCGCATTCCAATCCCCTATTGATTTTACACGTTCTATTAATTAGTTACTAGCTTTAGAGTTGCATGGATTCCTCATGTTCGACCTTGGTACTATACGATCCGCATTCTTGGGGAAGCGTTAGTCTGGGTAAATTATTACTTGAGATTAACCACATCATCCTCTATAATTTGATTCACGAAATGCTTTCCTACATCACCGATCACCACCCTCGAGACTACAAAATGTGGGAATATGATGCGTTTGAATAGCTTGGTCACGGGTTTGGAGTCATTGGTCGGACTTGCTAGAGCTTCCACCCACTTCGTCACGTAGTTCACATGGACCAATATGTGGATGTTCCTACACAAAGACGAGAAAGGGCCCATGAAATCTATTACCTAGACATCGAATGGCTCAACTTTCAGAATATAATCATATGGCATCTCGTTGCGTCTGGATATGTTCCCCATTCTTTGGCAACTGCCGCACAATGATACGTAGCTGCAGGCGTCCTTGAAGAGTGTAGGCCAATAGAAATCGCTTGTAGAAACCTTGCGGTTTTCTTGGCTAAATCAAAATGCCCTGCATAACATGAGTAATGGCAGTGAAACAGTATATGCGGGACGTCCTTTTCAGGAATACAGGTTCTTCAAATTCCATTCGTGCCCCTTTTGAAGAGATATGGCTCGTCCCAGTAATATGCCCTGACATAATGGAGGAATTTCTTCCTAGCATTGTAGTTCAGGTTGCATGTAGCTCGGGTCGCACTGGAGTCTACTAGGGTCGCGCAAAAGTGTGCTCAGGTCGCACTGAAGTCTCGTGTGACGCAAAAGTCTCTATACTGATCGCAATGTTTGCTTGGTCCGAGCTCAGGTCCGCTTGGGCTGAATTGATACCTGCTCGGGCCACGCTCTATTGGGCTTAAGCCGCATTAACTCTCGGTGTAAATTATCCGAATTTTCTCCATCTGCTTGGTCACGCTCTGTTCTGGTCGGGCCATGCTTAACTCATGGTCCGAGATTTCCTTCTTCTTTCCTTCGTCCAACAACTTCTTATAATGTGTCGCTTTGTTTGGGTCTTTGTCTAACCCTTCTCCAGCTGCTAAGAGAGCCATTTCATGGGAATCCATGTTCTCAAATTCTTCAAGAACTTTCTCGGCTAATTTCTCTAAGATATCGATGTATAACACTGAATCAACCATCCACGACTGCTTAAGCTTGCCGTTTAAAATAAACTACACTTCCTCGTCACCGAATTTCAATGTGAGTCTTCCTTCAGCACAATGTATGATTGTCTTCGTTGTGTTGAAGAACGACCTCCCGAGGATGATCGTGATCTTCTTGTCTTCCTCCATGTCTAGGACAATGAAGTCAACCGGGACGAAGAATTTCTCGACTTGTAGTGGCACGTCTTCCAGCATGACCTCGGGGATCCTCACGTTTCGATCAGCCATGGTGAGTGCCATTCGTGTACGTCAAAGATCCATTCGGCCCATAAGATCTAAATTCTCGTATAGAGACAATGGTAGCACGCTTACGCTTGCTCCGACATCAATAAGAGCGTGTTAATCTCATAATCGCCTATTTTACAAGGGATCACGAATATACCTAGATCAAGAATTTTCTTCAGTATGTTCGGTTGCAGCATCGAGTTTGTCACCATCATGGTCTCCGGTTCCACGTTCCGCTTGTTTGCAAACACCCTTGAGGAACTTGGCATACAACGACATCTTTTTCAATGCTTCATGCAACGGAGTGGTAATGTGCAATTTCTTCAGCATTTCAGCGAACTTTGCAAATTGGGCATCGTCGTTCTTCTTGCACTGACGTTATGGAAATGGCAAAGGAGATGGCCTCAAATCTGGTTTTACGTACCGTGGCTCCTATTCCTTCTTAGATTTCTCCTTAAGCTCATCAACGTCAATAGCTTTTTCTGCTGTGGTGATAGATGCTTCACCCTTGTCAAATGTCGAAAGAGTGGGCTGACTCGTTGTCTTACCACTCCTAAGATAAATGGCGTTGATCTGCTCACGGGGATTCGCTTTCGGTCTCCCGGGTAGCTATCCTTGTTGACGGGCCACTCCTTGTGCTAATTGCGCGACTTGCATTTAAAAATGCCTAAGATGGGTTTGAAAACCCTCTATCTGCTTCTTGGTATTGTCTTGCTCCGCTTTCACCCCCATCAATAGGTTGTTTCTGGAGGAGGTGGGCAAACATGGCTTTAACATCAAGGGTTGCTTCGGGTTGGGTCGACGGTGGTGCAAGTAGTTGATAACTCTAATTCTGAGGCTGCATTCTCGTCTAGAAGTTTTGGTTTCTCAGCACCACCATCGGCTGAAAGATTCACAATGGTTCTTATGCATTTAACGCACATTCGGGGTTCCTGTATGAGAAGTTGGGGTGATTTCTCTGTCTGGGGTTATATGTGTTCCCTAAGGGTGGATTATTTTCCCACGTAGTTGATTTCCACATTCCCCTGAACTTCTGATCATCTCGTTTTCATACGTATTTCTTGCACGATTTTAGAGATGTTTATGATATATATGCGATGCTTTACGTATGATTCCGTATCTGTATTACTTGTTTTCGTGTTTTCATGTTCTTGCAGGTTTTTATGCGTATTCGGTTAATTTCGGAGCTAAAGGACGTGCATGAGACAAAATACCAACATTGAGGATCATCACGGGACAAACGGGACAAGAATCAGCATGGAATAGCCACTACCCGCGCGTGTAACTCCCTAGCCCGAGTGGGCATTTATTACGGCGATTTTGTCCAGCGAATAGAGCACGAGTCGGGCGAGAAATACCATGCCCGGGGCTTGAGCCCGAGCGGGCAGCACTTGAGCCTGAGTGGGCAGCCCTTGAGCCCGAGCGGGCAGCCTCTTTTCTCATCGCGATCCCACGCGACCTTCCGCACCGTACCCGAGCGGGTCACTTACCCTGCCCGTGCAGGTCGCGTCCGTCACCTGCAACTCCAAATTAGTTAATTTGACTTAAAACAAATGGGAGTTTGTTCGGGACTTATACAATAAGGAAAACAACTTTAGAGAAAAGGAAAGAAAAGAGGAAGGAAAGAAGAAAAGAGGAGTGAGAGGTCGAGCTCATTCACGCAAGTTTCAGTTTGGATCGAGAGAGAGTAGAGAGAAGGAAGAGGTTCTTGCGAAGGAGACTTGCAAGGAGCATTGGAGATCAACCCAACACTTTGGTTTCGTTTGGTTTTCATGTTCCTTAGACCTTCTATTTTGTTTATGTTTGTTGATAACACTGAAAGTGTATCAATATTAGGATAGGTTTTTACACCATTTTCGCATGTATCTAACATCGAGTCTTATATGTTTGTTATAACACTGAAAGTGTATCAATATTAGGATAGGTTTTTACACCATTTTCGCATGTATCTAACATCGAGTCTTACTTATCCGATATGATTTCGAGCTTCACACACCCGTTTTGTTGGTTTTCAGGTTTTTAGGCGACAAGGCCTAAATGAGCTCAATCGAAGAATTTCTGATCAAAACCACATGAATAGAAGACATATCTACTCAGATCCCCATAACCCAAAGGAACGCCCGAGCAACGAGCGGAAAAGAGAAATATCAAGGACACAAGGGTGCCCGGTCGGGCACTATTCCTCCACCCGCTCGGGTAAAACCTACGGGGTTTTATCCACACATTTAGCACGACCCAGGCACATGAGCAATGAGATCGGGTAGCCTTACCCGATCGGGCGCAAGAAGAATACCCGCTCGGGCTATTAGTCATCCAATCTGCCCCGAGAGTTTACGCGGCTCAGGCCCACCACGCGATGTCCACCCGATCGGGCACCATGAACCAACACGGTCGGGCAGCCTGTACCCGACCGGGCAACACCTGTGCCCAAGCGGGCCGCGTAATCCGCAACAACCTAGATCTCAATTTCAATGAGCGGATAAAAAGAACTGAATAGATCTAGAGCAAGGGGGCGACGAACAGGGGAAGAAAGGACTGGAAAAACATCTGGAAAGCCTCAGGAGGCATCGGGGAAGAAGAGAAGCACCAATCCGTACACCCGTAACACAATAGGGAAGGTTGAGGCATCGAATTCCTTAGGGTTTATCATGTATAGGACTATGTTATCTTCTTCGTCTGTATATTCCATGAGTGAGTAGAGTCCCTACTGCGGGTAGGGATATCGGATTTGTATGTATGAATGATGTTTTACGTTAATGCTTAGTTTTATGAATTTACTCTTGATTTACGGTTCTACGCTTAGCAATATCATTCATACGTTAGTGCTGACCGCTCAACAACATAGGATCTCGAACCTTGCTGGAAGGTTAAGGAACGAATCCGGTTCG